>OX632358.1:14579409-14648872 GCA_951751655.1 Ophion costatus | reverse complement strand
GAAAGAAAGAATGAGAGAGAATGTATGCGCGTGTGTTTACCACGTCAGGGGACTCGGAAAAATCACGATTTTTTTTCCCCCTCATTATTCGTCTCGGTCATCCATCAATTTGTCTAGTCTGTCCCGTGTAGTTCGAAAATTCGATCCGGAATGATGATATATTTTGAAAAAAAATGTGGACTGATATGACACGGAAGAATTCGCCGGACACGCGGATATACGCGCGCACGTACACGTAGCCCAGGGTGGCGCCGTTATAACCCGTTGGGCTCAAATGAAGCGAGGATTTCAACGGATAAAAATCTATATTCGTGTGCGTGGCGAGAAGACGGAAAGAAGAAAAAAAGAATCTTCTTGAATCGTTCGAATACGGTTCATCAACTTATATCCGTTGATAGGTCTTTGCGATATTTATCCCAAGACTATAATTGACCAGGTAGCTTAGAAATTTACGTTTCTATACATCTTTAACGGGCTACATCTACCTAGGTGGATCGAATAATGGCACTCTCCACACATATTTTTACTCGATAGTGTCACCTTTTAGCTACATAACCTGAAAGATTTCATCGAAATATTCTGACGATCTCACTTTTTTTAAACCGATCTTCATTTTTTAATAATTACGTAAAAATGACGACTTTGTATGCTCGAGTGTGAATTAATCGCCACGTGTTTTAAAAAAATGCTTTTAAAAATCGACGATCGTCAACGACTCGTATTTATCGTTAACTTGAATAACCCGTTTGATTTTTAGATCTCAGATGGACCGTTTAGGGATGCGTTGCCCGTACATTCCCAACCAAAAGTGAGTTTCAGTGAGAATTTTGACTACGACGCGATAACGTTAAAATCTGAAAAAAAATCAACCGTATTGAATATGCTAAGAACATTGGGTTTGAATAATAAGAACGCCGAAAATTTATAAATAAATTGTTCAAACAAAAAATTTGTTCGAAAAATCTCCGGTAAACTTGATTTTTTATGACGTTAAATGAATGATGATATTTTTCGGAATACCATATGATTTTTTCAAGAATTTTTTCTCCATTTCGAAAATCCCGTTGTTGAAATTTTTCAGAGGCTGTACCTTTGACACTGTTCGTTCAATACCCCGGACACTTATTGGATTTAATACGGAACATTGCTCCGTAAACATATTGAACGTTTGTGACTCTTCATCCATTTTTTTCCATTAAAAACTTTTTAATGAAAATAGAAAGAAAATTCTAAAAAGATAAGCGTGCGGTGAGATGTGTGTTATAGTTGTCAGTTCTGGAATATTGAAAGAAAGAAAATAGCGAATAAGAAGATAAGAGATGTAAACAGTAATATATATGTAGGATTGTTGAAGCTTTGTAAAAAACTTTATTCAAAGTTGTGCAAATAAAAGTCTCTAATAATAAAATAAAATAGAAAGAAAATTTTATTAAAAAATCATACCTATTCAGAAAAATCTACGAATTCATTTTATAATATAAAAAAACGCAATTCACCGAACATTTGTTGAACAATGTTTTTTTTCAACAATTTACTCATAACTTTTTTGCATTATTATCAGGGGAAATGAATGTTCTTGGCATCTACAATGTGGTTGATGTTTTTGAAATTTTAATCTCGTCGCAAAGTGCGCAAAATTCCCGCCGACACTCACTTTTGCTAGGGAATGTACGGGCTGGAGTGTCCACCGCCAGAGGTCGCGAAAAAAATCTCATCATCTGCCGGCGGCCATGTTTTTTTGTTGTTATTCTCCATTTTTTGGCGATTTTTTTACGGCCCTCAATGTATGTACCTTTGTGTTAAAAAAATGCGTTTCATTGTCACCACCCGTTGCTCAGAAAAAAAAATCCGAATTCGGCTTTTTTCAGGCCTCTGGGTAGATGTAGCTCCTGATCGTTTATATATGTTTGCGGAAGCGTCATTTTTACTCCGTTATCGCAACGTAACGTTCTCAACTGTTTTGCGCCCGTACTTGAAATTCAAAAAATACTTTCCGGTCATAAAAACAATACGCGATGCATCGCAGATTTAAGGTAAACAACAATGTCAAGGATTTAAGGGGAGGGTAGGGGTTCGCACTTTAAAAAAATCGATTTTTTGTCTTTTCTTACAGTTAAACATTTCAAGAATATAATCCCAAAATTTCAAGTCAATCAGAGCAAAAGTCTCGAAGTTATTGACTATTTAGTCCCGCTCCTCTAACACTGCAGCTCGCGTTTCAAACTGTAGCTAATACTTCAAACGCGTTTTTCTCGAAACCACTTTTTCAAAGTCCGTGTTCACTGCCATTTGAAAACTACATGACCGATTTATTTCAAACTTGGTACACACTTTCTACATCTAAAATACTTCCCCCCAACGGTTAGTTTGAGATTTTGTTTTACATTGAGGGGGGTTTCCACCCCCAAAATGGCGGAATTTTTCGTGAAAAATAGCACTTTTCACTTTACATGACCACCAAAAATTTATAAATGAAAAAAAAAAATATCAAAGACCGTTGGGGGGAGGATTTGATGATACTTTGACTAAATTTTAATGGTACTTGGTTTCAGATCATTTCTAGCTGAGATACAGTGAACACCGCAAATCGTGTTTTTCCAAAGGCGTTCTTGGAAAAACTTTGTCACCGGCTTGTTTGTGGATATTTTCGCGTACAAATTTCACGGGATGTTCTTGAAGTGACACTCAACAATGTACAAAAGCTTTCAATAAATTTACTCTGGCCATGTAGATGAAAAAAATTCGCAGAAGTGTTTTTTTTCCACGCTGAAACCCCTACCCTCCCCTTAATCCGAAATTCCGTACGCACTTCTCTGCGAAATGCAATTAGGAACGTAACTTTTAAATTCGATGTAAATCGATTGAAAATTGTTGAAGTTATTCGTCGCGTCAATTGGAACAAGGGTGTTTCGAGAAGTTTCTCGTAGTCGGCCATTATGTACATCGAAAAAAAAATATATATATATTTTTTCCAGCAGCTTGATATTCATACTAAACAGATGTGTAATTGATTTTATGGGTGAATCATTATTTCATACAAAAAAAAATGATTAAATTCACACATGATTTTATACCCGTTACTGTGGCCTAACCTCATAATAAGCGAATCGATCTTCGGAACAGGCCGATTCTCGAAGTGGCCTTTGCATAAAAATACTTGTAATTACCGAAGGGTGAATTTGAAGGCATCGGGCCTTATAAACCGTTAAGGCGGGATTCTACTTTGAAACTTTGAAAAGGCTAAATTGGATGAAAACACCGACCTGGAACACGTCGAAGGCATATTATATGGCCCAGGCATCGCTGATTGAGGGTAAGATAATTTTTTCTACGATTTATCACTCACCAAAACTTTAAACGCGTTTTTCTCGATACGACATTTTCAAGTACCGTGGTCGTGATAACTCAAAAAGTACTGAACCGATCCTTATGAAATTTGGAACACATATTCTATATGTGTGTACCAACCGACCTAACTACAATCAACTTAAAATTTTGATTAGAACTATTTTTTTATTGCAAAAAAAGACCCAAAAAACGCATTTTTTTTTCGTATTTTAGCCGCCATTTTGTTAATTTTGCACGTATATAAAATATTCTAGTTAGGTCGGTTTCTGAAGACATACTGAACATGAAACTATTTGATTTTTTTGTTTCAGACCATCCGTCGGGAAGATTTCACGACCACGGTAACGGTACCTGCTTTTCGAGGCGTTGGCTTTAAACATATTTTACGTGTACAAAAAATGAATAAAACACATTAAACATTTTTTTTTATGTACTTAAAGAGTGTATTTATTGAACAGTTTAAACCCCATATCGATATCTTTAATAGTATTCTCAGAAAAAATTCACGAAAATAGCGTTTTTTTCATGGTTTCAAAGTAGAATCCCGCCTTAAGTACGAGTACAATAGGCGACCGTGAGGTCGCCAAAGACCAACATCTTCGGAACTACCTTTCCCCATGTATACTGTGTTTGCGTGCGTGCGGATCTTTTCGAAGACTGGGATAGACAAAGTAGAGGAGCTTAGTCACGAGAGGCACGCCAAAAATAATAATACTCTCGGTCTCATCCGGAGACTCTTCTTCGTTCCATTCTTTTTATTCCACGGATTCTAATAACCGGCGTCGATCGACTCGTATGTGACTCAACGGAACGATAAGCGTAACCGCATTCCACGGGACGGTATTATACCGGCGGTAAGAGATGCAAAAATGCCAATTATGCGCGATGAGATTTTCCCTCGTAAAGAATGAGAACGACGTCTAAGAGCGCGAACGACGACCCCAAAAATTACTTTTGAAGAAACGGTTGGCTCATATGTTTCCCGAATATGTCGGTTTTCGACTTTGTTAGGAATCGAACCCTCTCAATGTCATTACGAGACACCAGTTTTTTGGTAAATATTCGGCAGTGGGGCTTCTGCTAGAAGCAGGCTAATTTTTGTTTGGGTTTGTTTGGGGTTGTTTGAGATTGTTGGAGGGCTGTTTGAGGTTGTTTGGGTTTGTTTGGATTTGTTTGAACCATTGAAGAAAATTAGCCTGATTCTAGCAGAAGCCCCACTTCCGAATATTTACCAGTTTTTTAATTTATTGATGATTGAGATCGATCTAACAAGGAATATCACTGTGATGTCCTCCTCCGATTTTGTTGAAACTTTTTTATGTGGGAGTATCGAAAACTAAGAGACACGTATATTTTTTTTATCGGCGGAAAAACGGGTTTAAGGGGTTAAACGCACCCTCAAAAATGGGGATGTTTTTCGTTTTACGTCGATAACGTTTTAACGGTGCGAGGTATAAAAAAATGTCAAATTGCAACAATGTTTATTTTTTTCGTGTACTATACATTGGGGATGAGATCGATAACGTTATCAACGAAAAGCACCCCTATTTTCGAGGTCGCGTTTCACCCCGTAAAACCGTTTTTTCGCCAGTGAAAGAAAATACGTGTTTTTTTAGTTTTTGATACTCTTCCACATAAAAAAGTTCCAACTAAATCGGAGGAGGACACCAAAGTGATGTTCCTTGTAAGTGAATGACTAATTGTAGGAAATGAAAAGCACGCAAATGTAGCGAGCTGTCTGCTTTTGCGATATTTCGTGAACGCCCATTATTGGAATGCAATGTATGAAAGAATTTACATGGATAAAGATGGTATATTCACCGAGTGTGAACATTTTTAAAAACATTTCTGACGTTTTTTCTCGTTGATTACCATTTTTTAACATTTTTCCATTCAAATGGCTGTATGTTTGGCAGGATTTGACGTATTTTCATTCGTAAAAAACGAAAATGTGTGTCTTTTTATGGCCTTCCAGATAAAAATTAATTTAGATTTTATTGAGCAAGTCGAACGTCCGTTTCAGGGCAAAATATGCAAAAATATTTTTTTTCTCAAGGAAAGACACTCGTTATTTTTTTTTTATTTTCCCGAATTGTGAATACCAAAAACGGATTTTCGGTATTTTTTATATTATGGGATTCCTGAACACCGTGAAGTAGTAGCTATTTTTTATTTATTTTTTATTTATTAGTATTCGATTGAAGAGTGTGGAAATTGAAGTTGAAATACATACATGTATATACACATATGTATTTCAAAAACCTTGTAAACATACAGCGAGTGCTCCACACTCTTCAATCGAATATTAATGAAAAAAATAAAATAAAAAAGTAGCTGTTAGTTCATGGTGTTTAGGAATCCCACAATATGAAAAATACCAAAAATCCGTTTTTCGTATTCACAATTCGGGGAAATTTTAAAAAATAAAATAACGAGTGTCTCTCCTTGAGAAAAAAAATATTTTTCCATATTTTGCCATGAAACGGACGTTCGACTTGCTCAATAAAATCTATATTAATTTTTTTCTGGAAAGCCATAAAAAGACGCACATTTTCGTTTTTTACGAATGTAAATACGTCAAATGCTGCCGCGGATACAGCCATTTAAATGGAAAAATGTTAAAAAATGGTAATCAACGAGAAAAAACGTCAGAAATGTTTTTAAAAATTTCGACACTCGGTGAACATTTTTCAATAAAGTAACTCGATTTTTCAAAATTGTTTGTGGAATTTTTTTTTTACTGGCTGAAGTGACATGAATCGCCTCATAATTATATTCTGCCTATCGTGTTAATTCCGCTGAGGTAATTCACGCCTACTTTAATAGGTTTCCGGCTGATTTTTTTGTAAAATAAATTTAGACTCTATTTTGACCCCGTGGAAGCGATCGTACGTCCTTAAAGCCAATTTTGCGGCACTTTTTTCACAAACATAAAATGAGTTATAAAGAATCCTGATACCGAGCACGAATAAACTATAACCGCTTTCTGTTGTAGTAACTTTTTTGGCAATATTTCTCCAGAGGCAGATTTCTTTGGGCGAGGAAAAAAATTTGCTGAGTTTCATGACTTTGTTAATAAAGAAAAATATTCTTCGCCTTTTTTTAGTCTTGGGGTATGTTTTATTACTACTTTTGGCTGTTGCGTGCTATTTTTTAAATTCAGTCTTCAAAAATGGCGGATGCATGGCCTTCTGAACTGTATTTTCAAAACTAGCGCGACGTGTAGCTGAAAAACTAATCAAGCGATTCTGATGAAATTTGGTATATTTCTAACCTCATTGTCTAAAGCATGGTCCAAGTGCTTTCGAAAATTGAAGAAAAAGGGACTTTTTATTGCAAAATGTAGGCCAGTTTTTTCGGAAATTTTAATCTTTTCGTTTCAAAGCGTACAATTTCAGCGATTTTCAACATTTCTCACTTTTTCTCTGTTCGTATTCTGCGCACGAGTGTCAATGAACAAAAAAACTTCGTTGGATTTTTTTCAGATCAATCCCGCCGACCCTACGTGTTACGCCATCGGACGTCATCCGCCGCAATCTGTTAGAAGATCGTGCCATACCTCCACTATTTCCAAACATTAATAAAAAATACCATTTTATGGTATTTAAACGCTATTTCCGTATTAAGGGGTCTTCTCACTTTAGACGCTGTAAAAAGGCTATTTTCGTGAATTTTTGTTGATAGGTTTATATTATAGATATTGATATAAAAGTTGTTATACTTAAATGTAAACTTACACTTAGACCTAATACAAAATCGTTAATTTATCTTAAGTTAAAATTTAGTTGAAAATGATTAAGTTAAATTTTTATTAATTTACTTAAAACTAATAAAATGAATTTAGTTAAATTTTATTCAGTTACAATTGATTTAAATTATTGTATAAGTTAAAAATTATTTAAAATTAATCAAATGAATTTAGTTGAAATTTGCATTTAAGTGTTACAGCTACACTTGAATATAAAATTGATGTAAAAGTTGTTACACTTTCGAAATACATTTTTTTTAAATGATAATTCATGTAAGTCACTATTTATAGCCGAAAATGGTAGTTGAAAAAATCTCCTAAAAAAATTGTAGTGCGCGCTATTAATGAAATTTCGGAGATGGATCATCCGGAACAAAAAAAATCAAACGGTTTTAGATTCAGTATGTTAATGACTATAGCGCATATCATATGATTTTTGATATATGAAAAAATAACAAAATGGCGGGCATTTTTCGAAAAAAAACGTGTTTTTTTACCGTTTTTGGCAAAGAAAAAGTAAATATAAACATTTTAAAACATGCGGTTAAAATTTCAACAGGATCGGTTCAGTAGTTTCGAAGATTTTATCAACAAGCCGTCGAAAAACGTTGTTTCGAGAAAAACGCGTTTAAAGTTTGTTTGGATTACGTGAATACATAAAAAATGTTTTTATGTATGTCGAAAGTGCATTTATTAAGTGTAACAACTTTGGTATCAATATCCATAGTATAAACGTATGAAAAAAATTCACGAAAATAGCCTTTTTGGCGTCTAAAGTGAGAAGACCGCTTAAACGCTATTTCCAAACATAAACAAAAATAAACAATGCCATTTTAAAATGGTTGTTAAAAAATAACAAAAATGACCCAAAGCAGCATTAAAACGTACCCTGAGTCTGAAAAATGGTAAATATTCGGAAATGTGGCGCCTGCTATGATCAGGTTAATTTTCTTCAAGGGTTCAAACAACCCCAAACAACCTCAAACAAACCCAAACAAAAATTAGCCTGATTCGGTAATTATGCAGTATGAGGACTTTCCTCCTATCCTATTTGCGAACCGATGATATTTTATAAGTGATTTACAGTGTTATACACGGATCAAATGGGAATTCTCAAATAGGCCAATAACGTGTGACTATGTGTGCGTATGCGCGCATCTATGTATGCGTTAATAAGACACACAATCGTAATAACACTTTTATATATAGATATGCATTGATTTATATTTGATTAGATCTGATGACACGTGGGCAAGCATGTTCAGCGATGATCATATAGAGCTTGGATGAATTCGAGTATAATTCCATATCTGGGCTGATACAATCGTACATGGGCAAATATTGTCAGACCTGATGATGTACGAGTTGGGTTTGGTTGCGTATTCATCCATACCTGGTTGGATATGTTGACGCATGCGCGCACATATTCGAGTCCGATCATGTGCGAGCTCGTATGTGGTCGTGAATTGTACTATATCTGGTTAGACATGACATGGGCGGACATGTTCAGCTATAAATTCATATCTGCACATATTTACTTATGCGCGATCATATCTGACCAGATATAGAGCTACCCCTAAGCGCATAAAAATACATGTATGTTCATCTTTGACCATGCATGATCAGATCAGATTCATTTATGTTGCAGATAAACACCTACATGAGCATACCTGCTCAGATATGACAATTTTACCCCGGGTTGAATGAAGATGATACTCAAAGTGAACAAGAACTCGCGGATCAGGTATTCTTCAGGTATTGATCGAAGGAATAAGATTACCGATAATTATTTCTATTTTTTTTCAACGATTTAACGAAAAAAATTGGTCGATAATCGAAATTGTTTCTTTCCGGAGCAACCATTCTGTCAAAAATTAAAATGTCGACTATTCCTTCGATCGATACCTGGATTCATCCATCCCCTAAAAGAATCTTTTTGGTTTTTTTCATTTTAGATAATCCAAACCGGAGATACTTTGCTCACCGCCGAACACTTTTTTTCGGGAACCTCCAGGTAACTTCCTACAGAAGCAATGTTAATGAATATTTTTGAAAATAAAAAATGCCAATCTAAAGCTAAAAGATGCCACTACACCGGCCTAATACTTTTCGTTTTGCCCAAATGAAATCCTTTTCCCGAAACAAATTCGCGAAAAAACAACTTTTTTGGCCTAGCAACTGCATACAACGCCTTAATGAAAAATGTCAGCCTTCCCCGACGGAATATCACTCATTATAATGGAACAAACAAGATCGCGGTGAAAAAAAATGTGTCGTTTTTTCGGAAAAGTCCTCGAACTGCATATTTACCCGTGAGTCTAGCAGAAGCCCCACTTCCGAATATCAGCCTATAAAGTGAAGAAATAATTTCTTCGAAAAACCGCAATATTCCCCGATGACAATCGTTACCGTAACGTGAATAACGAGTCCAAAAAGATCGTGATCAGGTCATGGGGTGGAGTGGCACAAATAATCCCAACGAATTCGTGAGCGCGAAGATCGATGGATAGACGAGACGCGTTGCTTCGTCGCTACCGTGCGGCGCGTGCCCCTCGCCCCGCTCTCCTCGATCGCGACCGGAGCATCGACAAAATGCGCGTCCCGCACCCCGCGGTCACCCAATAGACACGGAAGAGGAGAGTGTGTACCTGAAGCTTGAGCGTCTGATGTTTCGTCCACTGTGCAATTTGTCGTGGCACAGAGGTGACCGTTTGAGCGACTGGTACGTGGCTCGAAGCGACGCCTCGCGAATTGTTGTTCGGATTAATCGCGTAAATTTTGCCAGTTGTGGCTGAACGTTGCCGCGGAGAATCAGGGTGCTCCTGATGTTGCTGGTCGATCTGCGATTGCTGTAGATGTTGACCAACCGCTCGGTGCGTCCCACGGTTATTATTAGCATTCGAGTTTGGCGGTGGCGGTAGCCGTGCCGATTCGTTTTTCGCCGTCAGTGCTGGTGCTGGTGGTGGTGGTGGTGGCGGTGGTGGTGGTGGTGGTGGCTCGACGTCGCTGCCGACAGCGGCCGCGTCGTTGACAGCAGCAGTAGCGGGATGAGCCCCCCGATCGGCCGCGCCGTCGTTCTTTCCTCCATCGATCGTTGGCACGCTCATTGGCAAACGTGGCAACGGCAGACGCGAGCGCGGCCCTATGCAGCAACAGTCGGCGATGCTCGACGACAAATCGATCGGCGCCTTTTGCTCCGTCGTCGTTGTCAACATCGCCGCCACCGTTCCTGGACACTTCCAGCGCTCCCCGCTCGTGTCATTCTCGCGCCTGACCAATCTCGAGTCTCTCGTCCCCCCGACGATCCGACTGCCGCGATCCTGCGAATCTTCCCGCGAACTCGACGGCGGTATGCTCTCCTGAAAGCAAAGAACAACGTTGAAAACCATCCGAGCCTCGAATTTGACTGCTCGATGTGAGGGGAGGCAAAGAATTACTGATTATCGTGATTTTTTTTAAAAACGTATCATTTCTTCATCATTTTTGAGACTTGGGACAGGGATTCAAACTGTGCGCCACGGAGAGAGCCCAGTGGCGCCACCAGGCGGCCATCTTCCGTCCCTCTATTTCAGTGTCTTGCAACGTGTGAGTCGCGACCCCCAGGGGGGCGCAAAGTCTTGCTTGAGGGGCCGCGGTCGCGAGTCAGATAAAAGTAAAAAGCAAGGGTTGTAGGTCCTATACACTGAGAGAAAAGTGTATAGTATTTACAAAAAACGCGCATAGTAAAAGAGACTACAGTCGGATTCCCTGTAGTTTATTGTCAACTATGTATTGTCAACTATTGTGTTTGACTATTTAGTATCTCCGAAATTACTATACACTATTGTAAAAGGCTTTACAATATCGATATGGTTAATTCAGCCATATCACAAAATCGGCGCACAAATAGTAATGCTGCACTGAGAACAAAGTACATGGTATTTATTAAAGACACCCACGTCAAAAGCGAGGATAGCAAAATCCTGTGTAGTTTATTGGCACCGTAATCATAATATCGTTAACACGACTATGAGCGAAAAATATATCTAAACATGCAAACTAACTATTGTAAAAATATTAACTGAATGAACTATATCGAAATTGTAAAGTCTTTCACAGTAGTGAATAGTTATTTCAGGGATACTAGAAAAAAAAACACTACCAAAGCGGCATGATTAGATAGACGCTTATAGTTGTGTTAACCATATTATGATTGCGGTAGCAATAAGCAATATGAATTTTTCCATGCCCACTTTTACCATGGGCATTTTTTATATTATAAATACTATGGACATTTTTCTCAGTGCAAGTTTGTACTATTTACATGGTTGACATTAACATTTGTTGAGTATAAACTGTTACAAGATCTTACGAAAAGTGACTATACGAACAACATTATGGTAATCTTATAGTGAAGACGTAAATCATTTGTCAATAAAGTAGAGACAGCGGTGGCACGGTATGATCGATTTAGATATATTAGCGCATCCATTTATCAGTTTTTAGAATCCGATATTTCGAAAAGTATTGGGCCGCGCCAAAAATCCATTTGAACAGTGACATATATTATCAAAAAAGCAATCGGTGCAAAATCCCACCTATACCAGAGGCAACAGCTATTCGGAATTGTAGCTGGAATTACTTTTATCCGTTATGCCAAATCTACGATCGAAATAACATAAGTACCCGGTAGCATAGTGGCACCGTACCTGAATGTAGATAGGTAGGTCATAGGTTCGAATCTTCATGTATATCACCGTCACATAAAAAAATGGCGAATTTAATTCCCAAAGCGTCCTTTACGAGATCGCACTTAAGGGCTTACATGCATCTGAGACGGCTAAAAGTGAGGTTATGTTTAAGAATTTTTTTTGTGTATAAAACTGCATTTTATTGAACAATCACTGAATTTGATTGAACACTGGGAGAAATGTATGGTAACTTCAACCATATTTAAAAAATATTTTATATTACCCTGAGGGGACAAAAATATTTTATAGTCACGGTTACTGCCTAAAATATAGTACTGCTTATGATATTTTAGCAGTTGTGTTAACTATGCTCACGTGTTAACCGCAACCAACAATCTTCCAAGCATATGTTGATTGTTCAATGCTATATAATATAGTAGGTTTTCATAAAATGGATACTTCCTCACACTATCAAAAAATAGTGGTTTTTACCATATTGAATGGTATGTCTCCTAAATGTATATAATATTTCATAAATTCAAAAATTCAAAAATGTTCAATTGAGAGTACTACCTGCATGACCGTTTATCATGATTTGTTATTTCTGACCTCCTGAAATGATTCCTATCGAAGAAAATATTTCACTTACATGGAGATTCGAACCTACGACCTATGTATCTATATTTATGCACGCTGCCACTATGCTACTTATGTTATATCGATCGTAGATTTGGCATAACGGATAAAAGTAAATAATTCCAGCTGCAATTCCGAATAGCTGTTACCTCTGATATAGGTGGAATTTTGCACAGATCGTCTTTTTGATAATATATGTCACTGCTTAATTAGATTTCTGGCGCGACGCAATAGTTTTCGAAATATCGAATTTTAAAAACTGATAAATAATGCGCTGATATATCTAAATCGATCACAGCGTGCCACCGCTGTCTCTACTTTATTGACAAAATATTTACGTCTTCACTATAAGATTACCACAATGTTGTTCGTATAGTCACTTTTCGTAAGATCTTGTAACAGTTTATACTCAACAAGTGTTGATGTCAACCATATAAATAGTACAAACTTGCACTGACAAAAATGTCCATAGTATTTATAGTATCAAAAAACGCCCATGGTAAAAGTGGGCATAGTAAAATTCATATAGCTTATTGCTACCGCAATCATAATATGGCTAACACAACTATAAGCGTCTATCTAATCATGCCGTTTTGGTAGTATTTTTTATCTACTATCCCTGAAATAACTATTGAGTACTGTGAAAGACTTTACAACATCGATATAGTTAATTCAGTTAATATTTTTACAATAGTTAGTAGTTTTTTCGGGAATAATAGATAGTCGAGCACGCCACCAAAGTTGCATGTTTAGATATATTTTTCGCTTATAGTTGTGTTAACGATATTATGACTACGGTGCCAATAAATTATACAGGATTTTACTCTCCCCTCTTTTGACGTGGGCATCTTTCATAAATACCATGCACTTTGCTCTCACTGAAGCATTAGTATTTGTGCGCCGATTTTGTGATATAGCTGAATTAATCATATCGATATTGTAAAGCCTTTTACAATAGGGTATAGTTATTTCGAAGATACCAGATAGTCAAGCACGCCACCAAAGTCGCATGTTTACGTATACTTTTCGCTTATAGTTGTATTAACCATATTGTGATTGCGGTGACAATAAACTATAGGGAATTCGACTCAACTCTCAACTCAGTGCGATTTTGAAAACACTGTTTCGAGTAAAACGCGTTTAAAGTTTTGAGTACACTTCACACCTGCGCCCCAACCGTTAGTCGTTGCTCACCCGGTCAGTTACAAAACGCTATAACTTCGTCGTTACTGCGAATTTCTTTATGACATTTTCAGGGTAGCCACTCAAGGGATAGTACTTCCAAATGAGCACCTTTGTGGAAAATCGATCTTTTTTTACCTACGCAGGTATATGTAAGCCCTAAGGTTACCATAGTTTGCACAGTCTTCTTGAGATTACATCGCGATTACAGAACAGCCGTTGCACTCTTGGCGGTAAAATAGCCTACAAGGGATTTAGCGAAAACTCATTAGTCCTGCTGTTCGATATAAGAAGTTTCTCAAGAGGTAGCGCGAAAAAGGATTCGTCACGAGAGTGCCAAGGACAACGAATGAGAAATCGTAGTGCTAGCTGCGACGACTAGCAACTCCATGACTTATTTCGCTAGATACCGCGAGTGGTACTCGAGAAGTCATCATCTGAAACGTCGAAGGCCAGACTATTTGGAAAGCTAATAAGGCACGTCGCTATAATTATATGGCTCGAGTATTTTGAGACGGAAATCGCGAAATATCGCTATCTGTATTTCATACAGATACATAAATTCACACGGATGACTATGCAGGCAAACACGCGCATATTTATCTATATGTTTTTCCTCGTTTCTGCTCCTTGGAAGTTCGTGCGACGTACGTGCGAGTAAAATACGAGCGCACTTGGGAGGTTAGTGTGGCTAGAGATATGCACATTGTAGGTGGATCAAACATCCGGAAACTGGGTTTTGTACAAAGCCATACTGACTTATCGTCTCGTCTCATTTGTTATCCGTCAAAGACAATTTTTAGGCACTCTTTTGGGAAACATACAATGAGTCATGAAGAATCGTGATACCGAGGAAGAAATTATAATTGGGTTTTACTGCAATTATTTTTCTTCAGCAATTTTCTTTGAGGAGTTGATACCTTTAGGAAAAAAATTTGCTGAATTTCATAACTTTTTTTAAATAAAGAGAAGATTTCTTAACCATTATTAAGACTTGGGGTATGTTTTATTACTATTTTTGGCTGTTACATGCTATTTTTTAAATTCAATCTTTAAAAATGTCGGAGGTTAAGCACGGTTTTCTAAACTGCATTTTCATAACTGTCGTGACGTGTAGCGAAAAGACTAATCAATCGATTCTGATGAAATTTGGTATAAACATAAATAACCTTACTGTCTAAACCATGGCCCTAAATGTTTTCGAAAATTGAAGGAACAAGATTCTTTTTATTGGAAAGCGTAGGCATTTTTAGTCGGAAACTTCAATCTTTTTATTTCAAAGCGTACAATTTCATCGATTTTCAACATTTCTCATTTTTTCTTGGTGCACATCCTGCGTACGTTAATGACAGAGAAAACTTCTTTGTTTTGTTCTAATAACTAATAAACCTAATAAAACATACCCTGAGCCTCAAAAATGATGAGTACATCTTTGCTTTGAAAAAAATCATGAAAGTCAGCCATTTTATCCGCGCTTAAAGTAAAACTTTTAGGCTTAGGTAGTTGAGACGGAGGTTCACTGTTTGTACAAATGAACGAAAGAGAGACAGAGACGAAGAAAGAAATAAATAGATGGTTTATTAGTGCACTAGGATAAAGAAATCCTCTGGCATGCAATCCGCGCAAAATAAACCAATCTGTAACGCAAATAATCTCGGTACGAGGCGAAGAAGACTATAGAAGCGAGAGAAAGAAAGATCGAAGGGGGGGTCTGAAGACATACTCGGATTCTTTCAGATCGGCGAGCGCAAATTGTACGATTGCAGAGTGCGCGAGAATCTTAGCGCGTAATACGAGACCTCGCTCACTGTTGGCATCCCTTCTTGCTATCCCGCGAATTACATTACTGATAAAATTCTTCGAACGAGATATCGTTGAGGCCTTAAGGAGGCTGCTCAGGGTCTTTGTTCGGCAGGCGGCAAGGGGGGAACAACGCATATGCTCAAACACAGATCGCTTTTAACGGCTGCCAATGCCGAATAATCAAATGTGCGGTTGCATTAAATAAATAAATTTCAGCTAATAAATATGTGGAAGCACCTCGGCCCAATCTAACCGGAAGTAAGATGAAATCGGAGACGAATTCGGGGCAATAATATCAGGAATGTCCGATTGAGGCTCCGAGACCCATTCCGAGCACCGATTTTATCTTTGTTAAATAAACAATGCTCCTACCGTCGTTCTCGTAGCATCGTTATACTTGTCAACCCAATCTGACCGGAAGTAAGATAAAATCGGAGATGAATTTGGGGCAGTAATATCAGGAATGTCCAATTGAGACTCTGTGAACCATTCCGAGCACCGATTTTATCGTTGTTAAATAAACAATGCTCCTGCCGTCGTTCTCACAGCATCGTTATACTTGTCGACCCAATCTGACCGGAAGTAAAATAAAATCGGAGACGAATTCAGGGCAGTAATATCAGGAATGTCCGTTTGAGGCTCCGAGACCCATTCCGAGCACCGATTTTATCTTTGTTAAATAAACAATGCTCCTACCGTTGTTCACGCAGCATCGTCAGACTTCTAGATCCAATCTGACCGGAAGTAAGATAAAATCGGAGATGAATTCGGGGCAGTAATATCAGGAATGTCCGATTGAGGCTCCGAGACCCATTCCGAGCATCAATTTTATCTTTGTTAAATAAACAATCCTGCTACGGTCGTGCTCGCAGCATCGTTATACTTGTCGACCCAATCTGACGGGAAGTAAAATAAAATCGGAGACGAATTCGGGGCAGTAATATCAGGAATGTCCAATTGAGGCTCTGAGAACCATTCCGAGCACCGATTTTATCTTTGTTAAATAAACAATGCTCCTGCCGTCGTTCTCACAGCATCGTTATACTTGTCGACCCAATCTGACCGGAAGTAAAATAAAATCGGAGACGAATTCGGGGCAGTAATATCAGGAATGTCCGATTGAGGCTCCTAAACCCATTCCGTGCACCGATTTTATCTTTGTTAAATAAACAATGCTCCTACCGTTGTTCACGCAGCATCGTCAGACTTCTAGATCCAATCTGACCGGAAGTAAGATAAAATCGGAGATGACTTCGGGGCAGTTATATCAGGAATGTCCGATTGAGGCTCCGAGACCCATTCCGAGCATCAATTTTATCTTTGTTAAATAAACAATCCTGCTACCGTCGTGCTCGCAGCATCGTTATACTTGTCGACCCAATCTGACCGGAAGTAAAATAAAATCGGAGACGAATTCGGGGCAGTAATATCAGGAATGTCCGATTGAGGCTTCAAGACCCATTCCGAGCACCAATTTTATCTTTGTTAAATAAACAATCCTCCTACCGTCGTGCTCGCAATATTCTCAGACATCGTCAGATATAATTGACTGTTCAGAAATGTTATCAATCTTTTTTGTTTACTCACATCGCGAATAAGTTATTAACCAAGTTGAAACGTGGCAAACGCGCAATTTAGTTCTCAGTAACTGGCATCACTAAGCTCAGATACGAGCGCCACATCGTGAGCGCGTAACTGTCAAGCATCCTTCGCGAATACCGTTTCTTTTTTTCGTTCGGCGAAAATGAAAAGATGGAAGGAAAAAAATGCAAAGCGAAAAACAGTACAATCGACGGTTGAAGCAAGCGTAACCTGGAAAGCGGCGGAAAAAAGTCGTTGAGCCGAAAAATGAAAGCACAGTCGAGGAACGACGCGTAATTGATTTAAAGGTTATGTCGAAACACATGCAATGCAGCTTCTGTAAAGAATTATTAGAAATATCTAAATACTCTTTAGGAAACCGCGGCAAGAAATTCATAGCAAGGAAGCAATAGTTTGTGCGTTTCAAATTTTCGCGCCTATTCAAAATGGCCGTCTTGACAGCAGCGTTGCCACGTGCCGTAGGGCGCTTTATCGTTTTACGCGAATCAGCTGAAATTTCCTGTTTTATTTCACGAATATCTCGATAACGAGACAGACAAAATGCTGTACTCTTCGTTGAAATTCATAAAAATGTCGAGAAATTTTTTCCCCCTATTTCCATTCAACTCTTACTATTTTCATTGTGTTGCGACAGTCGTATTAGAGTTTTCATGGAGCTTTTGCCATGTTGCCCACATCTAAGAGCCCAACTTCAATAATTAATTGCTCAACAACCACGCAGACGAAGTACTCGAAATTTTACACCGAGCCGTAACACCTGTTCGCAAATATCCTCGGTAAATTTCATCGATTTCTTACTATTTGGCTGGTTGTCATCAAGGCTCGTCGCTTCCCTTGCTCGTTAAACTCGAATGATCGAACAAAGTATTGCGGACGTTACTACAATTTAGAGGGTGTTTCGATGAACGGCTGTGCGAGTGAGGTACGACTCGTCAAAACGGGAACGCCGCCTGCGAACACTAATAATTTCATTATTCATGGACCCGAATAAATGTATCGCGCGATGCCAAAACTATTAAAAGACTCGCGACTCTCCATCGAATCCCCCGAACGTCCAAAAATAATCGAAAAATTCAGTCCACTTTTTCCTCCCAAATTGACCCCGCATCCTTGTTTCGCAATCCTCCGCGAACAATGCAATTCCGGAACTGGGGGGCCCTCGGAGATTCGGTTTTCACTCCGACCCATTGCCGCTACCGAATGATTATCCCACGCTCCTTTCCGTACTCTATATCGCCGAGATCGAGATTCTATGTTTAGTACGGACAAATAAACGATAGCGAGCGTAAGCGGAGAGTGATGACTGCGAGAGGTAACGAGTATCCGCTAGGACTTTTCCGCGTGTATACGACGGCGACGGCGACGACGGAACGCTCGGGGATTTATTCCAAGAGCACGAGCCATTTTCGTCACGGAAGGTCACGGCTGAAACGGTACCTAAAATTCGTTCTCAACGGTTATTAATGTAGCTTTATTGGTATTCGATTTATCGCTAACAAATTTGGGGGATAGTGCGATATCCGGGGCGCCAAACCTTGACCGTTGATTCCTGACATTTGAACCAAAATAATGAGAATTTCGAGACCAAAAAAATTGCCGTTTCGGCTTCTTCGAGGAATTATGAGCGCTTTTAGCGGTAATTGGAAATACGCCAAAATTCAACAACTGTTGTTGGTTCATAGTTACAATATCTTTATTTTATCGCAAATAACGGATATTGACGGAGCGAACTTCAAAAAGAATTTCTTTGTTTGGGGTTGTTTGGGTTCGTTTGGTGGAATCATATAAATGCACCACCCCCCATAAAAAGTTATGGGGTTTCGAAGTTCGCGAAAACACGTGATAATATAGGGTATTTTTGAACATTTCGACGCTTATATTGGATTTGTTTGGGTTTGTTTGGGTTGTTGGTTCATGGGTACAATATCTTCTTTTTTTATCACAAATAATGGATATTGACGGTGCGAGCTTCAAAAAGTATTTCTTTGTTTGGATTTGTTTGGGTTTGTTTGGTGGAATCATATAAATGTACCACCCCCCATAAAAAGTTATAGGGTTTCGAAGTTTACGGAAACACGTGATAATATAGAACATTTTTGCACATCTCGATGCCTATATTGGATTTGTTTGGGTTTTAAAAAAATTCGAAGTTACTTTTAACAATTTTTTGCTCGTAAAAAAATTGTTAACGAAAATTTTCAGCTTCCCCTATTTGAATCTCATCATTGATAACCCAATAGATGAGAAAATAGCAAAAAAATCTTTTCGTGAAAGTCACTTATCTAAAGAATGACCATTTTTGAAAGTCAAGTTCAAAAATTCGACTAATCGCAGTGAGCTCCGCGGAAAAACGTATCTTTTTTAATGGCAAATCCCAAAACATTAACGTATTTGAATATGCGAAAAAAACAAATTAGGCTGTACGCAAAATCGCGCAATCGAAGGAGTCTCAAAAATGCAACAGAAAATAAAATTCGAATAAATGTCACTCTGCTTAAAACCTCGTTTTTGCAGTCTTAAAAGGCTAAGAAGTTAAAGTGTATGCAGAATTCAAGTGAATTAATATTATTCTACGTAAAATGGTCTATTTAATTTGTATATCTCGCAATTTCCATATATTCCAATATGTGAGTGAATAAATTGTACGCTGCGCAAAACAGTTCGTTCGAGAGAATCTTGAAAATGCAACAAATTATAAAGTTGAAAAAAGAAATGTTAATTGACCAAAAAGACGCACATTTTTTATTGAAAAAAGCCTATAAAATTCAAGTAGTTGTGAAACGGAAATGTATCAATGTTACTCAACACAAAAGCATCCATTCTTTTTGCATCCCGACATATCCATATGCACACATGCGAATAGATCAATTCGACTCTGCGCAAAATTTTGCACTCAAATGTATCCGAAATATTCAGTAAATTGTAAAAACCGAACAAATAAATACTAGGTCACGTAAAAACCTCCATTCGTAGATGAACAAAGATAAAAGAAAACTATCGCTATTAAAAAGCGATACCTTTGCACTGTTTATATATTTCCATATTCGAATACCTAATGCCCTACTTTTCCAATCAACTTTCCGCAAATCCATGCACTCGTGTGTATCCGAAAGATCCAACATACTTTAAAGTCCAAAAAATAGATGCATTACAATAAAAATAATTAATCTCACGTACATCCCACTATTTTCATAAAATGCAAAACTCAAGAATTCAATCAAGTGTAAAAAAAATATTGGAAAAATAATGTTAAGCTAGGTGAAATAATCCATTCCTTTTGTATGCCAACCCTTCTATACGGTTTGAATATACGAAATAATACATTTCCGCGCAGCATCAAGGCATCGCAGGAATCCGAACAATTCGAGGTATAGTCAAATTCAAGCGAATTAACTTCACCTTACGTTAAAACGTACATGCGTATGTCAACATCGTTTTGTTTTAACATTGATGTAAAGATAACACTATTTTTGGGGTTCACCTGTGAGAGACGAAGTCCGTATCGCGTCCCACCCAGAACGACGTACCCACCGGTTGATCCGTGAGTTCCTGTACTGGAGACTGCTCTCGCAGCCCCGCCGAGCCAGCTTCCAAAGCCCCCGGTATGCTGATGATGATGGTGATGATGATACAACGACGTGTTGCATAATCTGGAGTTGCTGTTCTCGTTGTTGTTGTTGTTGTTGTTGATGCTGCTGCTGGTGTTGCCGTTGTAGCTGTTGTTGTTGCTGCCGTCGTCGGCGTCGCCGCCACCAACCCCCTCGCCTTCGACTCGGGGCATTCTTCATCCTTCCCTCGCCCTTCGCAGCGTTGTCATTCGAACAAAAAAATATCAAACGAAATTTCAGCTCATTCAACTGTCTCGAATGAAAATTCTAAGCTTGTCGTAGTCATTGAAAACTTTGATAAACAATTGGTATAGGGTCATGTCGTCATTTTTTTCTTCTAATTTCATCTCTTACCCCTTCGAACAATATTATTGTGTAGAAGAAAAACGTTTGCTCAATTTCCGCTTTCTAACTAAAGTCAAAGTGGTAGCGCTGAATAATTTTTACCGCACACGATCACCCAGCAAATTCGCGTTTTAGTTTTGAACTTAAGGGGTTAGGGTACTGTGACAATAAAGAAAATAAAAGCAACACAATCTGAACAGGACGGTCCTACATATGGCGCAGGAATCACAGATCGAAGGAAGACTTAGGATCACAACGATAGACCTGCTATAGTAAAACTTTGAGGAGGTTGGAGCCGTCCACTTGAGTTCAATGACGGTTTGTGCATTTTTTTTCAACCTCAAAAAATGCATAAGAGGTATAAATTTATTCGGTAGATGCTGATTTGTCATAAAATATGTAATTAAAGCGCGAGAAAATGCATTTTTAGGGTCCCGTACTCAAAGGGCAAAACGAAACCCTATTATGACACTTCGCCGTCTGTCCGTCCGTATGCCACGGGTCGCTAGCGCGTAAACGGAACAAGTTACAGACCGGACATTTGGATATTTTGTGTAGAATGTTGACCCACGACCGAATATCGAATTAGAAAATCAATTAAATTATTTTTCACGGGGGTTTTCTACAAGTGCAGTTGTGCCGTCCCTAAAAAACCCCGTAATCGGAGAAAATTAGAAAAAGGCCAGTTTTTTGACAGGTGATTCTGTAGGGGCCGCGGACGCTAAATTCAAGTTTGCCAAAAAATCTGGATGCAGGGTTTTTAGGGGATGAAGGTGAATTGATGCCAAACTACAACCCCTACGAGGTCGACGCCGTGAGACAAAATGTTCAGAAAAATCCCGGCTTTAGTTTTGTTCACAGCGCCGAAGTCGTGGAAGTTCATTTTGGGGGTAAATAAGTGGGGTGAGATTTTGGAAAAACAGTTTTAATTCAATAACTCTTTAGGAAAAACTCGTACACTGTTTGTTCAAATGGGAACGTTGTAGCCGTTGAAAAGACACGTTGATCGACTATTTAATCATCACTCTTCGATAATATCTTCACCTCCAAAAAATTGTTAAAATACCAAAAAAAATTTGTTTATCGCATAACTCAAAAACAATCGATTTTTCCCGTATAGTTTAAATGTACGAAACGTAGAGAATAATTTTCTCTATATTTTCTTTTTCTATGGACCGGCCTTGAATGTTTTATACAATTCAGAATGGAATTTTAAGTGGTTTATAAGTATGCATATTTATATTTGTCACGAGATTATTTATTATTACCAGTAATTAATATTAAGTGCTGCCGAGATACGGCAAGTTCACGGACATTGAGGTTGGCAGCAATGCGCTTCATTCGGCAGCCAACATTCGTAATTTTTCATCAAACAATGATGGTTCAATATTGAATGTATATGTATGGTTTACGATAGGCACGATGGGATTCATTTTTTCGAAATGTTTAGAAAGGTGTAGCCCGCGTTAATTCGTTAGAAATGGTTTATATTGGTGCTCAATAAGTAAAAAAAATACCAGGTGTAGAAGTATGAAACCGGAATTTTTTTGTAAAAATTACACGTCTGTTGTTTGAAAATGATAAAAAAAAACGAATGGAGACGGCTTTCTGCGTCACATTCAATTGATCCACGAGTTCTTGTTGCCTTTGAGTATCATCTTCATCCAATAAGGCTTGCAATTCGTTGTCTGTGATTTTTTTCGGTGGTTTCCCACGCTCTTCGTTTCTCACGTCAAAATCACCACTTTTGAATTTTTTGAACCACTCGAAACACTATGTTTTACCAAGAGGATGTTCACCGTAAGCTTCGACAAGCATTCGATGCGATTCTGCAGCGGTTTTCTTCAAATGATAACAGAAAACCAATGCTGTCCGCAAATCGTAGTTCGTAGGCATAAAACTCTACATGTTTAAGGTTATAGAAAAATATACCGGTGTAGGGAACTTGGGTTGTTGTGTGTTGAAAATCTTCGTCAGCTGTTAGAGGGAGATGATGGCGCTGCAGAAGCGGTCTTGCGGTTCCTAAACTGATGGCGAGCACCATCTATAGGGAAATTTCGGTTTCATATTTCTACACCTGGTATATCACCCGTAGCATGAACGCCTTGCCCTTCTAACCGCGCGTAAAATAACATGCATTATCCTATTTTTTATATCTGGTGTTTGGCGGGGGAAAAATTTTCAAAAAATTCGTAGTCTCACTATAGTCTAGACAATGAAATTTATTTCTAAAAAAAACCTTCAATCTTTTATTGCCGCTAACGCTCCAGCCTCCCTTAAACGCGCTTTTCTCGAATTTATGTTTCTGAAAGCGGTGATTTTAAATTTCCTCACATCTAATGAACGTATTGACTTGAAATCTGGTACATTTATTCAGTGTAATAGTAATTTAGTCTTGACCGGTGTTTTTCTCAACTTTTTTTTCCATCAGTTATTAACAATAATGATGTAATTTCTCCTCGATAACGAAACATAGTTAATTTTTTTTTCAATAATGGGATCACGTTAACTTAATTTTATGAGTTAGTCACTTTTTCATACGAAAAAAAATGGTTAAATTCGCACATGATTTTATGCCCGTTACTGTGGCCTAAGGCCTTAAACTACACGCACGCACATATGGTAACGGCATGTGTTGGAAAACAGCCAGAACTCTTCAACGTCAACGTACAAGTAAATATCCAAACGATTTTTCATGTGTCATATATAGCCCTTAAAAATAATTTTGTTTCAATAAGCCTGATATTCGGGTCGTTACAGTAGACCAACCCCTTAAACAACTCGACAAATTCGAAAACGTGGGTGGAGATTCTTATAGTTAATGCTTACAGATTCAACTTTTGTAATCTTAATCTCTGCTTCATTACTTTTACAAAATTCGCAGCTATTTGGAAAACGCCCATTTTTTATTTTCAACCAGAACTAAAGAAGACTGTATCGTCCCATGACGAAATCCTAACCTTCGTTTTCCCGAGAGTTGGGTAGTTCAGGAATAAATTTCAACTCAGTTGGTTTCAAAAACCAAACAAGACTGTCTTTATTTCTGTTGTAACGAAGAGGGGAGATGTTCACCCTGTGGCGTTCCTTATGAAACTAATACAAAATTTTCTTACACCTAAGAAGAGGGACAGATACTCCTTCCCTTGAGCAAAATATCCAATTTTCATTCGTAGCGAGGTCACCGAACTCGCAAGAAGCAAGGAAAAAATACAAATGGAAAAGAAAACAGCGAATATACAAAAAGGGGGGGGGGGGGGGCTGCGGAGTTGTAAAATATGTTTCATATGGCGCTCACGTGGCCAGCAGCTCTCGTACCGAAATGCAGTTTGTTAATCCCCTTTAATCATAAAAGGAAAAGGGAAGCGAAATAAAAAATGTGCGCAATGTCTCAAAATCTCAATAGCACGGTCACTATGTACTTGTAACCTTGCAAAACTTCCGTTGCCGCTCTTTCTTATTTTAACCGTTGCGGGGGTTCCAGATTTACGAAGATCTGGTTCACTAGCTGGTAGTCTAAATAAAAAATGGCGACCAAATCCTCCATGGGCAAAGACCGCCATGTTGGATTTACGAAAAATTGTTTTTCTTTAATAACTCGGCCATTTTCAATTTTTTAGTAAAAATGATAAGGACTAAAGTTGTAGAATATTCAGTTTCCTACAACTTTAGTTATTACAATTTTTCTCTACGATCGATATTTTTTAAAATTACACCTGAAAAAAATTAGCGAAGTAAAACTACTGCATTATCTCGGTTATTTTCAACTTTAGGGCATAAATTACCATAAACAAACTTGTAGGAAATTCAATTTTTGACAATTTTGATTTTCATCTTTTTTGTCCTACCATCAATATTTAAGGTGGTACGCTAACGGCAAAGGAAAAGGGAACCGTCAAAATATTTTTTCGCCAACATGGGCTATGAGGGAATTTTCCATTTTAGCCATTCGACTCGTGCCACATCCCGTGCAGAAATTTGGGCATGGATCCAGTTCGATTCGGATCAGGATCCTATTTTCCTAATCGGGATCCAGTCCGACATCGGATCGGATCCGGAATTGAAATGTAACGCTCGCATTTTGGATCCCAATCAGGATCCTGATCCGGAACTAGTACGGATCCTAGTCAGAATCCTAATAGAAAATTTGCTTCGGATCCAGACTAGAATCCCTAACTTCAAGAATACGATCCAGTGCGACATCGAGACAGATTACAGGATAGAATGTAAAAATCACCTGCTCTCGATGATTTCTACATATATCGCTGAAATTTAACTCGATATCAAACTGGATATTATTGTTGAAGGTAGGGATTGGTACATTTTTGACAGCAGATTTTCTCATTCTCTTATAAATATAGTAATGAATAATCAAAATTACTGATACGTGTTGGCTCTTTTCCCGTATCCCCGAAACTTGTGCCCTTACATTTCAAATTCGAATAGTTATATGCAAGTTTAAAATGTAAGTGTACATATTTCGAGGATAAATGAAACGAGCTAAGACGAATTAGTAATTTTTATGACCGATAATTACATTTATTAAAATATTTGTAAACAATCGAGTAACAAATGCACGGTGCTATTACAGTAAATCCTCTTTATTACTAATACTAGTACCAATTGTAATAATACTGACAAATATTAATATAAGGTAATGTAAATCTGCAACTTAATAAGTAATATCGGTATTAATTAGTAATATTAGTAAAAATTTCGTTTTTTTTCAACTTTCTTTTCCGTTCTTTAGTTTTTTTCCTTTGGTGTAGTTTTGGCAACAGTTTTTGTTAATCGGCAAGACCTACTCCGTTACGGTTTTTCCGTCCGTCCCAATCTTTAGCGTTGGAAATGGCGCTGCCCGCACATTTCCATACGAATTTCTCATTTACGGGTGTCCCATCTGCCAGGGTGTGGAAATTGACGAGCGCAACTGAAAGTACATTAATTAATTATAACGATGACGCAATCGCATAGGCATTTTTTATTAACGCAAGATTCTAGATTTTTAGAGCCACATTACCTTTTACACACATCCCGAAATTGGTGTCTCTCAATAAAATTTTGTGGATCATTTTTTTTTGTGCCGTCAACCCCGTAGCTACCGTTCGAGAGAAAAACTTCCTCAATATCGTAGTTATACTCTTTGTCGTGTTGTTGTTCCTGTCTAGGAGCGTTTTTAGCGATGAAATCTGTAATATATTCCAAACGATGAATATTAATACTAACACTTTTCATCTAACACGTTTTTTTTTAAATTCTTTTATCATACACAAAAGTACATCATCCACCTTATTTTTATCATGAGAAAACATTTTTATTTGATTTAGATTTAGCTTCTAAATGACCAATGAACTAAACTTGAAATAGCTAAGCCTTAAAACTATCGAAGTCGAGATGTATCCGAACGTATATACTTTAGATATTTCTAAGCTTTCAACCGAAATACGTGAGAGATTCTTTTAAAATCATATACTCTTAATGCCTAGAATAGCTTCATTGTAAGTTTTTGCACTTTATTATTATTGTCAATATTAATGCTAAACAACTTACTAGGATTTCTTTCAACTCCGGATCCTCTTCTAGTTTTCGATAAAAAATTTCGAACTCCTCCGTCGTCTCAAAGGGCAAGTGGATTCTATACTTCGTTTGTAGTTGCTCTACAGAAGTAACTTGTGGAAGAACCTGCAGCTTCGTTGTTATAGCGTCGTGGAGTGCATTAACTGCTGCTGTGTTCGCTGCGATGTCTACGCTCAAGCGTTTTAAAACTTTTAGTAGAAACAGTGTGTCTGAAAATATATGAATACCCATATTTTTGAAGAAAATGTTTTCAAAATTAATGTCACATTTGAAATTTAATATTATACACATACTTGACTAAGTAATGCAAAATTATCTCAAAAAACGAACCCGATGACAAATCGTTGCTGGGCGCTTCAACTTCTCTATGTTTTTCCGTGGATAAATGCGAGAAATTTCTGTTTCGCCCCTTATTGTTATTTTTTTCGCCTATCGCAAAAAATATAATGTTATGGAACTAAGAACTGTTGCACATTTTATGCAAAATTAAGAATCCATCATCAACGTCAAATGCGAATCCATTAACTGAGTTCGCATTTGACGAAAAAGCATCATTCATAGGTATATATGTTCAGTGAAACCATCTATGTCATTTTTTCTCTACTGCTATTCTAAAATTCAATAAAATCACTCACCAATGGCTTCTGGAAATGATAGGCTGGGGGCCAATGATGGGCCACTTTCCGGAGATACACACGGATTTTTCTTTTTAGATGCAGATTTTTTCTTTTCTGATGCTTTTACGGGTTCGGATTTATCAGAAGACTGGTCGTTGGAATCGGCTGCATTTTCACTGTCAGCTATCAAAACAGAAAAGAAAAGAAAAATTAACAAAAGTATCTTTCTGTTTTCTTTTTACTTCTTTTTAAAAAAAGCGAAAATAAAAACTCGATTTTTTTATATAATTTCTTAATCAAATGTACATACATTTTTTGTCTCTTTCGTCAGTGATTAATTGTGTGGTTGGTAGCAGATCGTTATTATTGCCGTCGGCGAGATCAGTATTGGCTAAAGCAGGGAATCAGAAAATGAAAAACACAAGATTATTATTACATATTCATTAGAGTATAAGAATACAAGAATAGTGCAAATAAAATATTCGATAAAAAAAAATGTTGACGTTAAAAAAACATGTCGTGTAGTTGATAGGATTGCAGGATTAAGGCAATCATCCAATCGCTTTTACCGTTAACGACGAGTTCTCGATGTTTCATAAAATACATTAAAAAATAGCCTGAACATTTGGTAACATTGAAAAGAATGCGTGGAATAAAAATACATTCCAATTTGATAAACTATTTTACACATATTTGCACTGTTTACACAAATTAGGAAGAAAAGTTCCTAATTTCATCAAATCGAGCACCAAACATTGTACAAGAATATCGATTGATAATTTTGTAAGAGTTAAAGATAGTCACCCTATAATTTGTACGTTTGTTATGCACAGGTTTATCAAGTTAGAATATATTTCTATTCCACGCACTCTTTTGAATGTTGCTAAATGTTCAGTCTATCTTTTAATGTATTTTTGTGAAACATCGAGAGCTCGTCGTTGACGGTAAAAGCGATTGAATGATGACCTTAATTTTGCAATTCTATCAACTACACAATATATTTTTTTTGTTGTAAATATGTATTCAATGAAATCAACGACAGTGATACCCTGCTTTACACGACCCCGTTATGCACGGTTTAGCATCTCATATAAAGATTACCACGATTACAAAGATCATCGATTATACAATGCGAAACCGCGCATACAAAGAATACCGATTATACAAAGCAAAACCGCGCATAATGGAGTCGCGTAGAGCGGGGTATTACTGTATTTCATTTTTTGCCTATAACTTACCAATGGTTTCTGAAAAAGCAATCCATGGATCCCGAGACTCACCCCTAGCTGATTTTCCTTTCTTGATGTATTTCTTTTTTCGTGATGCTCCTACGGATTCCGCTTCAGCGGAAGACTCATCGCTCAAAGTGGTTGGACTTTTTTCATCAGCTGTGAAAATAGAAAAGAAAATGAAAATTAGCCAAATTATATTCATGTTCCTGTTTTTCAACTTCTTTTGCAAAAACCAAAATTAAAGTTTTTGTTCCATCTTCTTCACAAATAGATATACTTAAATAAAAAAACTGCACGAAATTGAAGAAATTTTCAAACAGTGTTGGAAATCAAACATGACTGAAAGCAAACGTATCCTTACCATTGCATATCCAATCATCATCGAATGTTTCTTTTATTTCTAAGCGTTCTTGCCGACATTTCTGCCTAAGTTTTTCAGTAATCTCCTGCGATTTTAACGCCCCGGCGACGTCACAATCCGTTGTGTATGCGTAGGAGAAGGTTTTTAATTTATCCACACGTACAAGAGCTTCCTCGTATGAATCTATAAAAAACATAATTTAGCAGCCATCTTCATCTGATATGATACAAGAGTTCAAACTGATAGACCTTCACAAAAGATTTTCTCAAATACATACGAAAAAAATGCCAGATAAAAAATATTCTGGACTCTACAACAAATATCAATCTCTGAGTACCATTGTTGTCGAGCTTAGAGGCCATGTGGTGGGCTTCACAAGTCTCCGCAGAGTTATCACAAAGCATCTCCACAGTACTTTGTATAGGTAAACCTTATTACAAAGAAAGTTCATATTTGTAGTAAGTAAGGTGTGCCTGAAGTACTGCAGAGACTTGTTCTCTGGGTCCATGATTTTATGCAGATAAAGGATTATTGTAGGTTAGGTTATGAGAAACACTAAATTGTCATGTATCTTATAACCTAATCAACAACAGTACTTTATCTGCATAAAATCATGAAAACTAAGAGATAGATTCTGCAGTACTATGTTTCACTAAAACTCACTCACTATAAACTTCCTTTGTTGTAAGGCCTACTTATACGAAGTACTACGGTGATAACTTTCTGGTAACTCTGCGGAGACTTGCAAAGCCCACCTCATGGTCTCTAAGCTCGACAATGACGGTACTCAGAGATTGATATTTGTTGTAGAGTCCAGAATCTTTTTTATCTAGCATTTTTTTTAAATACAGATACGGAAGAAAACATTTTCGAGAGGTTCTTCGCTGTACTTTTGATAAGAGAGAGAAACAGTCTCTCCGTAGTGGTTTGTTGAAGTGAACCTCGCTACGAACATACAAGGTTTCGTCGCAGTGAGGTTTACCTATATGAAGTGCTGCGGGGATCCATTTTGGCAAGCCTGCGGAGACTTGCAAAGCTCAGCGCATGGCCATCATGGCAAAAAAAAACCTTTTCGAGAGGTTCTTCGCTGTACTTTTGATAAGAGAGAGGGAGTCTCCACAGTGGTTTGTTGAAGTAATCCTCGCTGCGAGCCTACAAGGTTCCGTCGCAATAAGGTTTACTTATCCGAAGTGCAGCAGGGATGCTTTGCGACAAGCCTTCCGAGACTTGCAAAGCCCAGCGCATGGCCATCATGGCAATTTCCTACTTTGCCATGATCGTTATGCGCTGGGCTTTAAAATCTCCGCAGGCTGGCCAAAAAGGATCCCCGCAGCACTTCATACAGGTAAACCTTATTGCGAGGGAACCTTGTATGCTCGTATCGACGTTTACTTCAACAAACCACTGCGGAGACTCTTTCTCTCTCTCTTATCAAAAGTACAGCGAAGAATCTTTCGAAAAGGTTTTTTTGCCATGATAACCATGCGCTGGACTTTGCAAGTCTCTGCAGGCTTGCCGAAAAGGATCTCCGCAGCACTTCATATAGGTAAACCTCACTGCGACAGAATCTTGTATGCTCGTAGCGAGGTTTACTTCAACAAACCACTGTGGAGACTCTCTCTATCTTTTTTTCTCTTATAAAAAGTACTGCGGAGAGTGTCTCGAAAAGGTTTCTTTTGAATATATACTAAAAAAAATGTCAGATGAAAAAAAGTTGACTCTACCACAAATATGGGTGCAAGAGAGACAATAAAAATGTAAAAACAAAGTCTATTATGAAAAAAGGGTGTGCGATAGTTTTTGAGGATTTATTCTTACCTGCGCCACCTTTTATTCGTATGTCCCACCATGGCCAATCGTCTGGAGGGGACGAACTCGTTCGCACCAAATTGTGCAATCTTTTCCACGATTCGACATCGTACGGCGGCGGCGGATATTTTGTGATGCACCTTTTTTCATATTTGTTGAACGATATCCATGACGTTGGAATGATGTCCACTTCCGCCTGTTGTCCGGGTTTGCTTCCACAAAATTCAACGAGTTGAAATTTGTATTTGACGTGTACCGTCGTATGTTTGTTTCTTGAGACTGCAAACCTAAAATACCACATTAGGTTTGTTGAAATCGATATGGTAAATTATTATCTTGTCATATGAATATTTAGTACTTACCAGTGGGGTACATTTTTTTTTGCCTCGATCGCATTTTCCCGTGCCTGCGGACATCTGAACGTTGGAATAACCTCAAAAAATAGAAAAACTTCTAATTAACATTTGGCATGCTTGATTTTGTTTTGGTATTATTTGATGAAGATAAATGAACGTCCGTAATCATACTTACGCTTTGAGTCTCGTTGACAACCGTGTTTTTGTTGGCAAATTTTATCGCGCACTACTTGTTTGGATCGACGATGTCGGCAATTTGGCGGCAGCTTACGTAATATCGCTAACGCCGCCGGCGACCACGTGGCTGACGGGGCCCACGCGGTAGGCACGCGCGCGCCGGCTGTCCCTTATCTATAGTGAAAATAGTCTATACACAATAAAATAAAGTATTCAAGTGGGTATTTCCGACGAGGACAATTATATTATGTAGTTAAGAATACTATATAGTTTAATTGTTCTCTAATCATTTCTTTATGTGCTTTTGCTTAAAATAAAATCTTTATTCAGATTTCAGATTTTTATGGAATATGTTATTCCACACAATATATTTTATAATAATTATCAAAAAGATTACTTATTATGAACACACATTTAATCAAACATATATGGATATAGATTTATTAATAATGAATATGTAATAGGTACATTTTGTACATTTATATATAAATACTATTACATAACTAGTTACGGTTATCGTGATGGTTACATATGGAGAAGTGGTATTGCGAATGTTTGTACATCTTCTGTTTCGGACCGCATTGGCAATGTTAGCTTTACCATTTTATATTCGATAAAGTTTATAGGTAAAGTCACAATTTGGTTTGAGCTATTTGGATTTAATTCGTGCATATATAAATTACTCGACTCGTATTATCTGAAATACACATACATTTGCGAATTACATGTATGAAATTTAATGATAGCTATTATAAATATTTATGACAAAAAGAAATCGCACACTTTTAATTTATGGAAGTTCAAAAGGTGATTGTTACTTTGGAGATTTTGTAGTTTACCGATTATGGTGATTTTATTTAAGTTTTCACCTACCTCGTACAGTTGAAACGCTTGCTTCGGAATGACATTGCAATTCAAGCTGTATTTCCTTTTGTATTCGACGATGACGACGTACACGCATCTTGCTTGGCTCAGCTTTATTTTCTCTGTCCATGTTAAATGGAACAGAGAAACACTCGATAAACGATTCCTCAAAAGATTGGTTAAAATACGTCCGTTGCACAAAACTGTCGCGTATACATGGATCAAGTTCGGTAAACAGACCCGTATATACATGTAAAATCCCATCTGTATGCATAGGACGCGACATCTATGCAAGACGCGATTTCCGTAGGCGATTCACAGCCGAATCGGATCGGACATCACACTGCAAGTGGCGCTAATGTTTCAAGCGTTCGACACCACACCGTCGCCGTGCGTCCAGAATGGGGACCGACTGGATCCCCATGCGGATATCCCTTTAGGGAATCCATATTATAATCCGGCCGGAATCTGGTCAGAAATTAGGTGTCGCATCGCCGCAATGTATACGCAGTCGAAACTGTCTGGATTCTGCTGCGGATATCCCATTTAGGGAATCCATATTGTAACCTGATCGGAATCGAACAAGAAACTAGGTGTCCCTAACAAATTTCTGCACGGGATGTTAGCAATAAAAGAATTGAACCCCGACGTACCCGAGAACCCCCAAAAAAAGGGGGCAACGCATACCTTTCGCTTTGCAACAAAAACACAATTCGAAATATTATTTTCGTGTGCGTGTGTATGTGTGTGGGTGTGCATGTTCGTATATTGGTGACGTTGGTCCTTCCGTTCGATTTCCGCTTCCGTTCCTCCTTCATTCCAGCCGGCCGTCGATTTCCATACCATCGCTTCTTTTTTTTAAATCGTACGCACGTAACGACTACTTAAGGCCTTAGGCGACAGTATGGGGGATAAAATCATGTGCGAATTTAACATTTTTTTTCGTATAAAAAAGCGATTCACTCCTAAAATGAATTACATATCTATTGAGCATGAATATCAAGCTGTTAGAAAATATGTATATTTTTTTTCGATGTACAAAATGGCCGACTACTCGAAACTTCTCGAAACAGCTTTCTTCTAATTGGTGTGACAAATAACTTCAACAATTTTCACTCGATTTACTTCAAATTTAAAAGTTATGTTCCTAGTTGCATTTCGCAGAGAGGTACGTATGGAATTTCTGATTAATCGAAAACTTTTCATTTTATGAGCAGTTATAACGAAATTTTTCACTGAAAATTCATTTCTTAACTTCAAATACCTACAACTTTTGAATAAAAGAATATATTTTAAATTCCGGACGTACTTCTCTAGGTATTCTAATGTAGATTGACGAGAATTTTCGTTTTTTGTTTTAGGTAAAAAATTGTGGATGCTAAATGTCACGCCGCGGAGCGCCTAAAAAAAGATAACAAAAGAAAATATTAGTATTCGGCCGTTTTGTACATCGAAAAAAAATTTATATATTTTTCAATAGCTTGAAATTCATACTAAATAGATGTGTAATTAATTTTATGAGTGCATCACTTTATCATACGAAAAAAAATTGTTAAATTCGCACATGACTTTATATCCGTTACTATATTTGATACCCGAACTTGAATACACAACGCTACGAATGCTCTGTTATACATGATAAATACTAGGTGCGCAACTAAGTTCCCGAGTTTCACACATGGATGGCGCTAGCGACACATGTAGTCTGCATATAGGTCTGAAATTTGGTGTCTTTATAGCTTGGACATCTGTTGAGAATACCCAGTCGTAATATAAACAAATATCGCAACACAACGACCTTTTTTCTAACCTCGAAAATGTCAAAGTTTGTGCCAAATAAACAGAATTTGCGGGAAGCGGGAAGCCACTTCCGAAATTTTGCTTTTGCGGCAAAACAGAAAGGGTTTCCTGCATCGAATTGTTACTGGCAATGAAAAATGGATATATTTCGAGAATCCCAAAGGCGTAAATCGTGGCTTTCACTTGGCGAAGCGTCAACATCGACGGCACGGCCAAATCGCTTCGGAAAAAAGACAATGCTCTGCGTTTGGTGGGAGCAGAAAGGAATCGTGTACTATGGGCTACTGAAACCGGGCGAAACTGTCAATGGGCATCGCTACCGACAACAACTAATCAATTTGAGCCACGCATTGCTCGAAAAACGGCCAGAATGGGACACGAGACACGAACGTGTGATATTGCAGCACGACAACGCTCCGTGCCATCGCAGTTCCATCATCCAAGACACCATAAAAACACTGAAATTGGATCTGTTACCGCACCTGCCGTATTCGCCAGACCTGGCCCCTTCAGACTATCACTTGTTCCGTTCGATGGCGCATGGCTTGGGTGGGCTACACTTGACCAATTACGATGCAGTACAAAATTCGTTGGACGAATGCTTTTAGTCCAAAGACGCGTCTTTTTATCGTCGCGGTATTTATGTATTGCCAGAGAGATGGCAAACATGTGTAAATAGCAAGGGACAATACTTCGAATGAACCATTTTTTGTATATGTCTTGAAATTTTCGATTTTTTATTGGTAAAAAAAACCCGTAAACTTAGTTGCACACCTAGTAATGTATCGTGTGCACAGACCAGACGAAAGACACGGTGTTGAAGTTTGCATCGTTGCAACGCAACGAAAGTTCTCTTTCGCACTTTATTTCCCTCATTTCCATCGCTATCACACTCTTCGTCAAAACACTTCAACACATTTTTATCAGATGACAATCGTCTTTAATGCATTTACATTGTAGATCGCTAAATAAGTATTTTCAAAAACGGCTGAGGGACTTTTGTAGGCGGTCTAGCAAAATAAGTGAAAGAAATTCATAAGTATTCGTTGCCATTGCGTTACTCCAACGATGCAAAGTTCATCCTGAAGTTTGCACCAAAACGTACCTTGATAATGAAACATCATTTCTACGCTTTTTCTAGACTCTTCCGAGTTGTTTTTTTTTTCCTTTCGGCAACTGCAAACACATTGTGAAAAAAGTATAATCGCGGCAATTATTTTGGGCGATTCTCCATATAGTCGAACGACGGCACACTCATTGTGTGCGTGCGTGTTCCGGGTGTTTAAAAATAGGTAAAGATAAATATGTAAGTGTGCATGGATCCCATGCGAGAACGTGTGCCGATCGCAACGAAATATACGTAAATGGACGAGTGTTGCACCCCGCCCGCAGTGTATATATGTATATACACAAAGAAGAGCAAGGTCTCGCTCAAGGTCGTTCGTTCGAGCGAGTCCTCGCAGCTTTTATCATTATCGAATACGCGTACTTATATCTTCTCATCATCGACGTCGTCTTCGTCTATCTGCTAGTGCAGGCCTCTCTCTCTCTCTCTTTCTCTCTCGCTCTTTTTGTCCCCAGTCTGGTATACATAACATGGAATATCGAAAGAAGCACGCGCGGAAAAGAACGAGGAAAAAGGGTAAAGGATTTGTGCGCGCAAAGCAGTTGCACACACGCAGGCCCACCAGAGGCCCCCCTCTCGTGAAATCGCGAATGCAAACAATATAAAACATACGCGATACGTATTTTCTTATTTCGCGTGAGCCACGCTCGAGGAATTTGGATTTTGTGTGTGCGTGCGTGCGTGCGTGCGTGTGCGTGTGTGTGTGTGTGTGTGTGTGTGTGTGTGTGTGCGCGAGCGCGCGCGCGTGTGTGTGTGTGTGTGCGCGAGCGCGCGCGCGTGTGTGTGTGTGTGTGTGTGTGGTGCGTGCGCGCGCGCAGAAGCAGCGAATTTATAAATGTATATAACGGGTTCATTCGTTTGGAGAAATAAACACGTGTCTGGACGTGTGTAGTTCCGAGGTTTTATAATTGAGTATATATATAGCATGCCAATGTCTTTTATAAATTTGCCGTATCGTGCGTGTGTGTGTATTTTCACTTTCCACAGTTTTCTCTATCCCCTTTTTATCGATCTCTTGATCATGGTCGCGTTCCGGACATGTTTCGTAACGTCAATTAGTGAATACGCGAAAGCCAACAAATTAATCCACACGCGCGAGTCAATGCACTTTAACTCATAACTCGATCGAAATAATCGTATAAGATTGCGAAAAAGGTAGACGCGCGACAGTAGAAGCAATTCTAGATTTGAACGAGTCAATAACGATAAAACCATTGCGAACGTTTGTTTATTTTGTTCACACGTGAAACTCATCCTGCAATAAGCATATACACGAAAACGTCAACGAGCGCGTCTTGCAAAATATATTTAAAGAGCCTAACACTCGATTTTTCTCTCGAAAACCGCCTGCGTCGATGTGGAAAGTATTTTTCCTCGATGCCTCCGAAATTGGTGATATTTGTACAAGGTTGTAGGACGCGTGTGTCTATATGCGCACCAAAATCCACTTTAGCACGAAAAACCGTCACCATTGGGAAAATAAATCATTCGCATTGTTGACATACCGGGTAAGCAATGGTGCAACGTCGAATGTACGGCCTTTATTATTGCCGAAGAGTTCCCGCACGCGCACTGCCCGCGGTGTGTATAACGCTTTGCCGAAAAACACTCATCGAAACTATTACGAAATCGGCCACGTGGCGTTTCGACATCGACTCACGAGATAGTCGTCTCCCTATCGCTATATCAGTGCAGTACTTCTTTATTTTAATAGATTCAAGTTTGTCGGAAAGAAGAATCAATATTGAAATATGACCGAATACTTTTTACGGCACAGCGTAAGTATGCACACACACATACGCAAATTCTAAGATTTTTATACTAATGATTTATTCACTTGAAATACCAACGCCGTTAAAGTATGTAAAATATCACGTATTCCTTACGATCCGGAAGTTGCCTCCTTCAGAAAAAAAAACAAGACAGCGTAATCGGACTTGTAAAGAAGGAAGGTTAAGTGGACAATTGTACTGTTGTCAAGCAAGATAGCTAACCTCGACAAGCCTACTTCAATATGGCGTAAAAACTGTAGGACCATAAATCAGCACCGATACACACACACACACACACACACACATACACAACTACGAATACTTCGGCTGCATATTTACGTGCATAAAAATTACCCACAAATTCTCGGATTTTCAATGACAGTGCCCTCTTGTCCGTGTATAAGCTCACGCCTGTAGCTTCCGTGTGTACATCGGACAGGACTAACGATAGCGCGGAATCTTTTTTATTCCAGTATTAGCGGATTTACCTTTCTCAAACGCAGACTCGAGACGCGACTGTACATCGCGAACATCGTATGAGCATCAATTACATATACATATATATATATACGAGTGTTAAATGTATACATATATCGATAAGATTCATACCTATGGAAAGAACGCTCTACAGTTGATATCATAGCGGTATAATTTCCGATGAAAAAATTAACGAACGTAACACAGTCAACTCGTACGGCGTCTCCGAACGTGATACACGAATTAAATATTCGCGCAGGCGTAATGTAAAAATCGTTGGGTCGAGACCTCATCAGCAACGCGACTAACAAAGAACTGTCGAATAACTTATCGCGACATTGATACGAAACAATCAGACAAATTCGATCAGAGAGAATATATATAATTGTGCGAGGAGAGTGAACGAGCGCGAACGCGATACTATATAACAAAATGCGTGATCGCGCGCGAAACACTCTTGCTCGATATTTCTCTCTTTCTTCGTTTTTTCCGTCTCTCGGCGTGCTCGCGCGCTGCGAAAGAACGTGCGCGGAAGCTCTCTCGCAGAGCTAGCATTGGGACGAAGATCTTCGGGGTGCCTGTACAGAATTCGGTGGATCTGCCTTTCGAGCGAACTTCACTCCTCTACTTTGCGCGCGACGTTCTCGCGCGAGCGTGACGATTTTCTAAATAGCACGTACGAGCATAAACCTACACACACGCGGAGCGATATATGTATACGAGTTGAAGATAGGAGCAGCACCGGAGATCGCTTGGTTACCCCGTGTGCGCAACTTTCGAGCCATTAAAAAGTTACGCATATATATATATACACACACGCATGCATTACACGCTTGCTTAGAGTCTCAAAGTTGTCGCAACGCGGCGCGGTTAACGGTGCGCTTTCGAGCTCTTTCTCCCATCGTCGATCTTTCTCCTGCAGTTTGTGTTCTATGCAAAAAATGATATTTATAATGTTGCTCATATTACGGGCTTGAGATTCACGCTTCGAGGGGGGCAGAAAAGCCCATGGTTTGCGCGATTGCGACGATCAAAATTCCGAAGCCGACTACTTTTTTTTTAGTAAGATTTTTGTTTCGACAATGTCCGGTAGTTGCCGCGAGGGAGCAGCACTGACGATAGAGAAGTTGCCCGTTGTTTCGGCAATTAGTCGTCACGAGTGGAGTTTCTTTCATCTCTTCGCAATTTTCACGTCCTAGAGGTGGCGCAGCGATATTTCAATATGACCGGTCAAAGTATAGCCTCAAACGTAAACAATTGCTTTGTTCTTGATTTTCTCCGCGTTGGCTATTGGATTAACCTTCATGGGAGATTGCACAGATGCTACTGCAGTAAATAATTTATTTTCCGCTCTGTCAGCTCTGGATGTAGATGTTTTTAAGGTTATGAGAGTCACTCGCAGGTTTCGAGTTGTTCTATTTTTCAGAGCAGACTTTTCACAATGGTCTGAAACTATATTTATACTTTGTACATAACGAAAATAACTTTTAATGTTGCCCGATTTATTATTTACCAAGATAGGCACTTGGAAAGAAAAAATCTTGTGGAGTGACTACAAACTCGCTCGATGGCCTAAGGAGAGTCATTTTCAGGGCTAACAAACATTTTTTCCAAAACACTTAATCTTTACGTGACTTACGGAACAACTCACTTTCATTATCAGTCTTGCACCCTGAACACAGCAAAATCGCGAGTTTTTCGTTTTTAAAATGTTGTCCATTATCATCAATGTATTTCAACCAAGTTTACTATACTAGCGGAGTTTCTGCCTCAGACCGCGAGAGGCGCCGAGACTTCTGGAGATCGCGGAATAACCGAGTTTGTACATTGTGGACTTTCCATCTGCTTTTGAGGTCCCACCGACAAGAGAAAAAAAACCGTTCGAGCATTTTGACGGAACACTGCTGTATCTTAATTTTCATAACCAGGGTGAGCATCGAGTGCTCCTTATCTCAAAATACTTATCCCTACTGAGACGTGTATATCCGCATGTCACGAGGAAGAAGAAAAAACAAAGAGATCTCATTTTACTCACGTCGTGCGTTATTCAGTCCCGTGGACGATTGTCCATGGTGGGAACTTGGCGTGTTTCTCAATTGTGTTATTTTCTCTCTGGAGTATGCCTCGTCACGTCAGTAAAGTTGCCTGTGCTCTTTTTTTTTCGTACACTTCTGTAGTTTTCACATTACGCCAATGTACCTTCGTACTCGCTCATCACTCTGTGCTCGCATTGGCTTGATCGTCGTTATTTATTGTACGTGTAACGTTCACGGCGTCGTGTATAACGCGGATTCGGAACGCTGCTGGGCCGATAGAAACGAACTGTTGCAACTTTTGCACGAGAAAAATTCACACGCACGATACGCACGAACGATGCGCGACTTATCTCCCAACCGTCACAAAACGCAGCCGACGAAGATTACGAGTAATTAATATTCGCCAACGCGCGAGTTGCGAGGCATCATCTTTCGCCTCTCAATTCACTCTCCGTGTCGTGTTCACCTCCTGTGTCATGGAGACGCGATTTCAAACTTCTCTACCGTTGACACCGAGAATCGAAAAAATTCGCGCGGCACGTACACACACACATACACTGCGGCGAGCGATGATACGCTTGGTCGGATAATTCCGAGAGTGAAAGAGAACATTTCTTTTTTCTCTCATCTCACTCGCCGGGCGTCATCGTCTTCTCTCATTCCGCGGTGCGGCTCGTCGTTCTCCAATATTACACGCGAAGCAACGCGGAGCGAAGCAGACTAGGCGGATCTTTCGCCAGGAATGTAGCGGCGTCTGCAATACGTATATAGGGTGTCTCCTTTCAAGCGGAACGGTGATCGATCTCGGGGCCGCTGATACACCCCCCGAGCCCCGGAAGTTGTAGGATTTCGAGCGGAATATATCGTGATTCGTCAACTTTGGCGATCGAGTCGCCAAGGTCGAACAAAGGTCACGTCGAGTGAAGCTTTCCTTCATCGTTCTCGTCTTTGATCCAACTACGGCTAGTTGGACCAAAGATGGGAACGTTGAAGAAAAGTTTCAGTGTCAAATTGACATTCCGATGCAAAAACCTCGAGCGTGCAATAAGTTGGCTTTTTTTTCAATTTTCGCGCCGTTCCGAAAGGGTTTTCACTGGGAACGACTTCGTAGAGGGCGTACAAAAATTGCGTAACGCAAAACTTCCCAACTTTACCCCCCCCCCCCTCCACGTAACAGAACCGTAACGTAACCTGCCCTGAAACGCCCCCCCCCTCTATTCCGTTACGTAATGGGTACTTTGTCGTCAATAATTGCGTTTTTTTTTCAAAGAAGTAACTAATTATGAAAGAATCGGGTTTGCACTCATTTTATAAAGTATATATTCATCTAGTTTTATACCAATTTTTATGATTTTTTTTTAATTAACCCGGATTTGGCGACGAAAAATAAATTCTCTTCATTGTCCCATCGATATATTTGTGAAAGGTTATCTGTAAATAAAAAGTCAACAATTTATCGATATCTATACAAATGTAGTTATCGTTATGCGTAGCCGTTTTTTTATTTTCGCTTTCTTTACAAAATGCCGACAGTTTGGACATTTTTTTTATCTTCAAGGCCCTTGTTAAAAACTTTTAAAAACTTGAACATGCGGAAATTTTGCTATTTCTGATAGTTCTAAAATCGTAACGTAACGCAAACCTCGACTCCTTCCCCCCCCCTCTCACGTACGTAGACCGTAACGTCAGGCGACCCCCCCCCCCTCCCAGTTGCGTTAGGTTATTTATGTACGCCCCCTAGGCATTGGCGATGCGATTTATCATGTCCTCCGCAGTACGTGTAAATAAGTTCGATCCGTGCCGGTAGGGGTCGTTAGTTACGACAGCTTCGAAGCCCATGAGCCGCCAATTTTAGGTCGGTGACTATTTTTTTTTTGTCGGACTACTCTTATTGCAACCGGGGGTAATTATGCAGTTTGAGGACCTTTCCGAAAAACGACGGAATTTTTTTGTTTTTACCATGAGCTGCTTTGATTGATCATCGCTATTGATATTCCATCGGGGGAGACGGACATTATCTATTAAGGGATAAAAACCACTCTAGGATTTTGGTAAAATCGTTTTTTCATTTGCTTAAAAAATACTTTGGGGTCATAAAAACAATATGCAATACATCGCAGATTAAAGGTAAACACAAATTTCAAGGATTGAAGTGCTCGTACAACTTTAAACGCGTTTTTCTCCAAACCACTTTTTTCAAACTGGGAGGACGAATTACTCGAACACCTTTGAATGGAACGATTTGAAATTTTGATAGTAGCTTCACAATTACACTCTCTACGGGAGTACGTAGCCGTTTTTTGATTGAATATAACCTTTTTTTCATAAACAAATTATTGTGCTTATTGTTTAGGCAGAAAGTCGATTTATTGTTTTCAAAGTGCGCCATTTTTTCCAAACTTTATTTTTAAAAATTCTTACGTAGTCCCATAGCTAATAATATACAGATTATACCTTTTTTTAAATTTTCTTCCAGATCTTATTCTTCACGAGAAAACCCTCCTCCCGTGACGCTATTTGTAAAAAACACGTTTTTCAAGATAGGCTCTTGCCGCCATTTTGTATGAAAATTATAGTAAATTTTTTAATTAAATACTTTAATATGTGTTAAATAAACCCTTTCAAAAAAATCCTATTCCTTTTTTCATACTCCTAAAATAAATTGTCAAAGTTAGGCCTCATTTTCTGCCGCTAGAGTGGTGTTATCCCTTGATACCATAAGTTATGGGGTGTTGAAGTTCCCCGAAACACGTAACAAAATAGGACATTTTTTAGTATTTCGCTGCGTATGTTCGGGGTCGGAAGTGGGGGGATTTATAAAAGAAACCTTCCTGAATACAATGCCTAAGAGAAATCGCGACGGTCACTTTCCTTCTCCCCTTGTAGCCGTTGTGAGTTCGTAAAAATACGCGATTTTAAAGACGAGACTGAAAATCGGTCAATATCGGTCTACATTTTTTTCTAGCCATTGATATGGATACAAAATATCTTGAAAAAACAACTCCACACGCACAATTTTTGGGGCCCGAAATTAGGGGCCTATTCATTAGGGCCCCAAAAATTATCAACGTGGTACAATTGTAGTTCATTTAAATATATTTAAAAACTACGTTTAACCTCTTCGGGGGCTCCGCCATCTCCAGCCCTGCTTGGGGCTCGGTCCCTTGGCCCCGCCGGAGGCTGCACCCCCGGACCCCTGCGTGGCCCCAGCAGACCCCTTCCGCATATAATACACGAAAACGGAGGGGGCAGGGCCTATTTAGGAACGCTTCTTTTATAAATCCCTCCCCCCACATCGAATATAGGTGTTTCCGAAAATATTCGAAAATACCCTATTTTATAACGTGTTTTCGTGAACTTCAAAACCCTACACCTTTTATGTGGGACTGAGTGCCGCGAATTATTTTCCGCATTGCATTTAGAAAGGCTTTTTTATAGATGCCCCCATACCCCACCCCCAATATAGGCGTCGAAATATTTTGTCACGTGTTTGCGCGAACTTCAACACCCCATAACTTATGGAACAAATGGGGAGTGTCAGCCTTCCCTGACGGAATATTACTCGATATAATGGAGAAAACAAGGCCTTAGGCCACAGTAACGGGTATACAATCATGTGCGAATTTAACAATTTTTTTTTCGTATGAAAAAGTGATTCTCATCAAATTAATTACTCATCTATTTAGTATGAATATCAAGCTGTTAGAAAAAAAATATCTATATATATTTTTTTCGATGTACGAAATGGCCGACTACTCGAAACTTCTCGAAACAGCCTTTTTCCAATTGGCGTAACAAACAACTTCAACAATTTTCACTCGATTTACTTTAAATTTAAGAATTAAAAATTTAATTGCATTTCGCAGAGAAGTACGTACGGAATTTCTGATTAATCGAAAACTTTTCATTTTATGAGCAGTTATAACGACATTTTTCAATGCAAATTGATTTCTTAAGTTCAAATACCTACAACTTTTGAATGAAAGAATATTTTTTAAATTCCGTACGTACTTCTAGGGTGTCATGCACAAAATATGGAGTTGCCCTGAAAAACCCACAGGTGTATTTTGTGTTTGTTTGGTTTTGTTTGGGTTTGTTTTCGTCACTCTAAAGGCACCGGAGATATTCGGAGTGGTCACGTTAAATGGTCCGCCCTGTATACACGTGTGGAAATGTACAGTACATTCTCGGCAAAATACTACTTCAGGCATATCGAAAAAAATGCATCCCACTGTCCTTCGAACATACACTTCTGCGATGAACAATATTAATCGAAGAATCACAATCGCTACATTAATCGGCCAGTATCTCGTTACAAAAAGCCATATATCTTTCTCTCTCGTGCCAGATTGAAAATAAAGTAACCGGCAAATATTATCGTCATGCCGATTGATAAACGTCATCGTTCGATTATTCGAGGATTCTATATCTGATTCAATCACCGATAAACGACATTCGGTTGCGCAGAAGCAATTATTGCACGATACGCGAAACGAAAGACTCGCGATAATCGGCCCTCGTGAGTTGACTCTATCAAGGAGGTTGGAGCGGTGTCTGGACTTGAGTCAAATGACGCATTATGATTTTTTTTTCAATGGACCTCAAAAAAATGGAGACTAGGTATAGATTTATTCTGTAGATGTTAGTTTTTCATTAAATATATCATTGAAGGGCAAAATTATAAATTTTTATATTTTTATTACGTAAATAAGAAAATCTTTTCTGTTACTACCAGCTTGGAAAAGTACAATATTATCGATGATTATTATGATAAAAAACTGCATCAGTGAATGTGTTACGAATGTTTTTTGACGACTACGTGCATGTTATTCGTCCGGATAGTGGCTCAGTGGACGCATTTCGCGCTGTACAGCACCTCGACCAGCGAGACTAGAGGTAAGGAGTGGACCACGGTCTTACATACAGGTCTTGAAACTCGCTCAAAATTTCAGTGGTGGGGGATGGCCTCTTATTGAAGCACCAACTGCTTCAACTCGTGACCACGAGGATCGCTGCTATAGAGTGATGCAGGCTGTGTGAGAGAGACGGAAATATATTTCAAGCCCAAACAAAACCCAAACATAACCAAAGCATAACACGAGCTCACATTGACACCTATATAAAAAACATTCATATTCATTGTACCCACTTGGATAACTATAGTCTTGGTTTTTTTTCAGGTTTACGATAAAGTTACTTTTAATTGTATTTCGGTCCATCATGCATTTTTGACCTTGAATATCATAATTTGCCTACGCCAGCCAATTGTACAGCTAGGTTAGGTTCCTATGAGTCAACAATCGATTTCCATCTATCTCGCACAGCCTGCATCACTCTATCGCAGCGACACTCGTGGTCTCTAGGCGACATGGCCGGTGCTTCAATCCGAGGACATACCCCCACCACCAGAGTTTCAAGACCTGTATGTAGGACCGTGGAGTGGACACACAGTGCTTACGAAACGTCCGCAAAAACGCAGCGAATAAGGAGGCGCTGCAATCGTATGTTTCCGATCGATTAGCTCCGCCTACTAGGCTCATGCTACTGGCGTGCTCTCGGTTGCTGTTGACAGCACATTTGTGGTGAGAGACTTCACTGTTGCGTCTATCTCTCCTATTTCGCTATCTTCCTCATTATTGCAAACTCATAATAGCAACTAATAAGTAATGAAATTAAGCGGTGAACCAAGTAAATAAACCAACTGAGAAAATAAAGACAGAACACCAATGTGGCCTTGACGGTGGTGGATTGGAAATATGTTTCAGAAAAGCGTATTCAGTTGATTTATTTGTTTCACCGATGCAAATGAAGGTTTGAAAAAAATTGCTCTATGCAAACAATATTACTCTTTATGTGGCTTGTAAATGCAACTGCACTGGAAATAAAAAGGAAGTTGTCAAAAAATTGTAGTTGCATTTGCAAGAAAAATAACTTATAAATTATGCTCCATTTTATGCTTATTACTCCAGGGAGAATGAAGCGTAAAGGTTATGTTTCTCATGAACTGAACTACATGCACGAAAAAAGAAACTGAAGACTAACCCTAATGACGATTGATTGGCAGCAATGTTGAAAATAATGGTACCTTGGACTTTGAAGAAAACAATTTCGTGAAGATTTTCTCAATATTACAAAATACAAAGACACATCGAAATTAAATTCTTTTATTATTTGTGCGCATGCGTTAAGTTTGGACTATTATAACCACGGTCTTACATACAGGTCTTGCAACTAACGTGGTCGGGGGTTGTCCGTTCACGTCCAAACAAAAGTACAACTTATGGCCACGAGAGCGGCGCAACGAGTTATTCATAAGCTTCATAAGTTTAAAGTACGGATTTGGCGGAATCCTAACCAATCTTTTGATAGTCATACGCAGTCATACATGCGTATATGAATATGTTCACGGCGAAATACTAAACAGCCTCGAGCGAAATTGATCATTTTGCTTCCTCATGGAGGAAGCTTTGTGATGGTGAATGTTTTCCAGTTTTCAATGTCAATGTGCTTAAAATGTCCCAAAACATCGAAAAATTATATCTAGACAAAATATCCGCATGTGTTGGAACTTTGAACACGGAGCACTTCTCTTTTACTGATTTTCGTCCCGTGTTGCAGGTCGGAACCGCACAGGAATTAGTGGTCATAATGCATTTATCTCTTTTGTTATTGATTTCAATCACGTTATTTATAGCCTTGCGTCGTAATGTCACTCATATGCGTTTCTATGAATAACTGAGAGCGCCTCGTAGTGGCAAGAAAATCGGGACGATAACGCAGCTACCCCCACCACTCAAATTTGTCTTGGTTGCGAGACCTGTATGTAAGACCGTGATTATAATTATTTGAGACGTTATCGGCAGGAGAGCTGCTAGTGGCACGATCTAGAACTATCGCAAGTCGGATTTTTCAAGCCGCTAGAACTACGTATTGGCCTATGATGTGTCCACTCCTTCTCCCTAGTCTCCCTGGCCCCGACAAACGAACCCAAACATAATGGTAAAGATTTTATCGGACGAATATGTGTAAACTATTCGTGCGGATAGTTTGTTCAGCAATTTAACACATTCTATCTGGACGATTATATATATATAATGTTATTCGTCCAGGTACTAGCTGACGCGAATCACAATATGTACGCCTACTAGAAAGACGGCGTGGAGTGAGCCGCTATCCGGACGAATAATATACGTTCATTCGTCCGATAATCCGACGAGAAGGCATTCCGTTTATACAACTCAGAATGAAATTTCGAGTCATTTTTAATGATGCCTATTTATATTTGTGTCACGAGATTATTTATTATCACCATTAATTGGTATTAAGTGTTGCCGAAAAACGGCAACTACGCGGATATTGAGGTCGGCAGCAATGCTCTTCATTCGCCAGCCAAGATTCGTAATATTTCATCAACCCTTGATGGTTCAATATTGAATATATATGGTTTATGATGGGCAAGATGGGTTTTTTAAAGTGAATACTTCTTATTTTCCTCTAAATCTTCACAAAGTTGTTTGCGTTAATCCGTTGTTAGAAGTCGTTTATCTTGGTGCTAAATGGCCAAAAAATTACATCACCCGTAATGTGAACGTTTTGCCCACCTAAACGCACGGAAAATTACATTGAACTATTTGTTTATATCTGATGTTTCGTGGTGAAAAACGTTCGAAAAAAAATGTTAAAGGCTCAATATAGTGTACACAATAATATACAGGGTGTGGGAGAGGTCGATGCAAAGCCTTAAGGGGGTGATTGGTCACCTCGTTAGGGACATGCCTAATCTAGGTTACCTTAGCCCAAAGTCTAAGTATTTCGACCTATAATGGTATGATTTTTGGAAAATTTCCCAAAATTCGGTACTAACTCGTTTACCTCTTACGTTAATGATATTTTTTAAAAAATAGCATTAACATGAGAGTTATTTAAATTTTTTGACAAGCTTTTTATTAATCGACACGTCTCATTTAGTTAGTTGTGTAGATACAGATGATTGTATTGATGGTTGTCGATTGAATACACATTAAGGCCTTATATACACGAAAAATATCAAAATGTTTCATTTTTTTACATTTTTGTTTCCATTAGCCTGAACGGTTAGGAATATTTGAAGCTTTACAGAATAGAAAAATTCCAAAAATTGTTAAAATTACAGCATTTAGAGCGTAAAATAGATACCGCGCGGCGCGCCCGACCGCACACTTTAAAGCCGTTTTTCCACGATTCACTTTTTTGAACCTTGTGAAAGTTCTAACTCTCGAACGAAGGTTCAGATCGCTTTGAAATTTTTACAACATATTTTTAGTATCATCACCTATCGTGTGAACCACAGAAACAAAAATTTCAACGACCCAAAAAATATAAAAAATAAAATACCGACAGAAAATTAAGCAAACAAAATGTTACGTTTCGAATTTTTATTATAATAATTTTTGTTTTTGTTAATATTTATTATTTATTATTATTATTATTTCTGATTTTTTTTACATATACTCAACCATGTGCATAAATGATCTGTAAAAAAAATGTTGTCAATATATGCGTCATTATTTTTTGTCATTTCGAAAATCGGCGAAATCGCGTATACAAGGCCAAACAGCTGAGGTGCAAATAAGTTTTGTTACCAATTATCGTCTGCTTGAACAATATGAACGAGTTACTACATAATTTTGGGAAATTTGCCACAAATCATACTTACCGTGATAACTCGAAATCTAGGTTAGAAATTTTCCTAACTAGGTGACCTATCACCCCCTTGAGGCTTTGCATCGACCTTCCTAGCACCCCATATATTTCAAATGTAATCGCGGAATGTGGCTAACGCTCGAACCTCCTCAAATTGCGGTGTTTTGGCGCATGTCCGCATCGCCCTCATCATCGTACAGCTTGCGCGTTTGGCCAGGAGGGGAATTACATCGGCGAGTGGTTGCAAGCGTTGAGAGAAATTTCTCCGCTCGTCATACAAACCAGAAAGAGTTTAAACGAGTCGAAAACAAAACCCATTCTACGTTCTAAGCAATTCGCATGCGACTGTATGCGACGATACAAATGTATAGGGGTGTGCGGGTAGCAGAATTGGTCGGGTCGGGTCGGGTCGGGTAATTAGACTATGATTCGGATCGGGTACCCGAATTTTTCGGGTAGCCCGAATTTTCCGGGTAGCCCGAATTTTTCGGGTAGCCCGAATTTTCCGGGTAGCCCGAATTTTTCGGGTAGCCCGAATTTTTCGGGTAAATTCGGGTTCAAAAAAATCAGTTGGCACTGAACAATTCATAAAAACTCACCGGGTGGGTCGATTTCAGCCCCCCCCCCCCCCGTGCTTATTCGAAGCGAGAAGAATGTAACTTTTATTTGACGTTTTCAAATTAAAAATACGCCAGAAGAACTCCTAGCGAAAATATGTTTAAAATTGAAATACGATTTCGATACGATCCGCAAAAATTGACCTTTTTCACTCCGTAGGGTGGAGTGAAAAGGTCAATTTTCGCGGATCGTATCGAAATAGTATTTCAATTTTAAACATATTTTCGCTAGGAGTTCTTCTATTGACCTTTGACCTTTTTCACTCCGTAGGGTGGAGTGAAAAAGGTCAATTTTCGCGGATCGTATCGAAATAGTATTTCAATTTTAAACATATTTTCGCTAGGAGTTCTTCTGGCGTATTTTTAATTTGAAAACGTCAAATAAAAGTTACATTCTTCTCGCTTCGAATAAGCACGGGGGGGGGGCTGAAATCGACCCACCCGGTGAGTTTTTATGAATTGTTCAGTGCCAACTGATTTTTTTGAACCCGAATTTACCCGAAAAATTCGGGCTATCCGAAAAATTCGGGCTACCCGAAAAATTCGGGCTACCCGAAAAATTCGGGCTACCCGAAAAATTCGAGCTACCCGAAAAATTCGGGCTACCCGAAAAATTCGGGCTACCCGAAAAATTCGGGCTACCCGAAAAATTCGGGTAATGCAAAAACGAAGCCCGTCGGGTACCCGACCCGACCCGAACATCGGGTACCCGAGTCAATCGGGTACCCGCACACCCCTACAAATGTACGTGTACAAAAATCGATATTTTTGTTTTGCGAATGTTAGGTTAATCGAGGATAGACACGATTCTACAGGTTCGGCTGATCCGCAGGACCATTTAACTTGGAATAACCCATGTCCGTGTGTGTATAAATATATAGTCGCTCTATAACTTTCTTACACGCATATATGTGAGGAGGGTCGTGTCATTGCCCTAAAACGACACCACTACTACAATAATAGGGAGATAAGTGTGCGGGAGAATCTTGCTACGATATCTCGTGCGACGCGTTCGTGCACTCGGGATACCGCATACATGAAAACACACACACACACACACACACACACACACACACACACACACACACACACACACACACACACACACACACACACACACACACACACACACACACACACACACACACACACACACACACACACACACACACACACACACACACACACACACACACACACACACACATACAACGCTGCAAATTGTGTATGTAAAATTGTGTGCGAATACACGTACACATTTTCTCGAGATGCCAAGAGCCAACGAGGAAGGACGGAAAGAGCGGGAGAACGTCGAGAGGAGAGAGAACACGGGCCAGGGCGAAAGTGGTAGGAACGAAGATAAAAGGAAGAAAAAGGGAGGCTGTATTCCGAGATATACGACGATAAGACACACGTAAGCATATAAATATATATGCGAAAGTTAAATTAAGCGGTCGTATTATCGCGAAAGTTGAAACTGGTCGTTCAATTGTTTTCAAGTTTATGCGATTTTTTCGTCGATTAGTGTTGTGTTACTTTCACGAATCCGAATATTCAACAATTAACCGTTTTTCATCATCAAGTAAGCATACATGCACTTGTAAAATTTCACGCCAAGTTGCGGAACTTACGACGAAAATTTACGACTCAAAAAATCGTCTCATTTGTACGGCACTATATACGATGACACGCTGGCCCCATTTCTACCTAATAATTTATATACTGAATAACTCTCTGATTAAAACTGCTCACCGCGTGTAAAAAATTCTAAATATTCCGCAATGACTATATAAACAGGGGGTCACCGACGTTTAAGGAGCGTATTGATGATAAAACTCAGAAAAACGTGACTAGCGAAAGAACTTTCGTAGCCGCGATTTTTTAGACAAAATTTCCAAATTTCCGAAATTCGCGCGACATTTTTTAATCAAGCTTATCGTTGGTGATCATTGTGACTTATTTTTATCAAGCGCCACTGTAATTTACCGACGATTCAGAAGGGCCCTGCTTATGCCCCACAAAATACGCCCCTTCGCGAAATGCCTAAATCAGTGTTGTTCCGTGAATTCGTGTAAAACAATTGAGCCGAGCAGTGATGCTTCCCAGTTTCGAAATTCACACAAAAATTTAGATCTCGCATAAGGTGAGAGACAAAAAACGATCCTCCCGTTCACTAGATATGGGAACCGTTATTTGGATCGAACTCGTGTCAATTGCGGATGACAGATCAAAGAAAATAAGTCGTGACAAAATAACGATGAGCCCAGTGTTTTGCACAGAGGCAGGGGGGGCAACAACAACACAAGCAGCGACGTCAAGTCGAAGACATTCGTTGATCGCGCTTCAACGATATCTTCAATTGTATCTCAGTATTAAAATAAACGATTGTTAATCTGCACATCGAAGTGGCTCGCCCGGTGAGAAGCCAAATATGATTAACGCAGTGCACGTATCTTATATATATATATATATATATATATATATATATATATATATATATATATATATGCAGCTGTGCATACACACACAAAATCCGCGCGACAGCTCGATCGGAGAATGACTGACCGAGAAAATCGAGGTGTATAGAGAGTCGAGCGCGCTGAGCGCTTACTCCCATTCGTGTGCAATGCTACGCGTGTAGATGTGGAGGTTGCGACGGGGGAGAATGGTGGGCCGGCGCGGCGGGGAGGGAGAGGGGAAGGGGCCCAACGAAGCGATACACACGACGAGTTTATAACCTCTTTGGTGTGTACATGCGCGGTGACGGTTGAAAAGTTGCGAGGTATATACACGAGATCGCGGAGCAGGGGCCCTCGAGGTTCACGAGAGGGGGAGACCGCGTGTAAGAACTCTCCTTACCAATCGCGGTGGGGTCTCCTCAGCTTCCCCCCACCTACTGGCGTTCTCTCTTTCCCTCGGCATTATTGTACTCGGATCCGCGGCTACACGGACACACAGGTGAAATCAGGTATCCGTAATGTCGATGTGTGGCTCGCGAGCCACAGAGAGCCACATGAGAGAGAAAGAGAGAGAGGCTGCGTACGGATGTGCGCATGTGTGGAGTTGCATTTGAGAAAAGGCGAGAGACGAAGCCCATCGACATCCAAGAGTGCCGCCCCCTCTCGTAGCCTCGTAGGGCCTCAATTTAAAAATTTGTCTCGGCCAACTTCTCCGCCGCGACTCGCATAGTCCACACTCTCCTGAGATGTGTAATAATAATTATTAGGTTGATGAAAAGTCTTGCGACACCAAAATGCTCGGTTGAATATTTTTCCTGGCAAAGCAGTTCGAGAAGATTCGAGAGTAGATATTGTTAGAATGTCCTAGGAACTCCCGTGTCAAAGGGTGTATAAGGCGTGGTTCGTTGGGATCAGTTAGTAAATATGGATAAAATAACACTTCGAGTCAGTGCCTGTTACGAAATATTTGGCTTTCGTTGTTGCTTCGTTCGCACGGGAAGGATTAGCTCAAGGAAATAGGGGGGTGACACAGGCCGCTGGAGTCGCTTCACTGAATGTCCGTTTTTGCGTTGCCAAATTTCGTCACTTGTGGCGCCACTTATCTTCTCACCGCAGTGCTCCCGAAATGCATTCAAAGCATTCAAAGATACATGTCAAATAATCTATTGAAACAAATAATCTAATAATAATAAATAGTAAAGAATGGAATAATGAAGTATTTATTTCGTTATTGTAAATGTTAAAAATTCGATTTTAGATGGTAGTCACTTCTGAATACGAATGAAAGGAAAAGGAAAAGATGTACGAATGCGTAAAAAATATTTCGCACACCGCTCTTCCTGCTTTTACGCAACCCACACAACTGTCGGGTCGCTTTACTGCGTCTTTCCATAACTTTAAAGCTTCTGGATCTCGGGATATTGTAAAAAAATGTATTTTTTTCGAGGTTTATCGAAGCCGAAACGTACCTCGAATCGCAGCCGGGTACGATGCACGTTGGTATAATCGTAAAAATAATTACGCCATATTATGCACAAAGTAACAGTTAACAAAACTTAACAAAACAACGTAATAAAACAACTTAACAATAGGATGATTCAACCACAAAATTTCACGCGATTTTTTAACCTCAAAGCCTTGACAACTGACAGGCGTAATAAAGTCAAGCACTCGATGAGAAGATAAGTGGTGCCACGTACAGAGCGCTGAAGGAACTACAGAATGCGGACAGAATGCGAACCGGGCCTAAGTCGCCTAAGTATCGGGAAAGTAGCACCGTGTCACCCCCTGCCGAACACGAAAGCGCTAATGGCTACCTTCAAGGGGAAAAACCAGAACTAACTTCTAAACCATCCCGGGAAGAAAGAAAAGTTTCACTTTGTTGTTGGTGGGGATTTCGAGGGCCTGTTGTATTGCGAGCTTCCACCTAACACCACAATAAGTGCCGAGATCTACTCTACACAATTACAGAAGCTGTCTGGAATTATCAAACTAAAACGTCGTATGGTTCGGCAAGTTTGACGTCTTCACGACAACGCTCGACCCCGCGTAGCTAAAATGACACAGAAAACTATTAGGACGTTGAATAAGTTCTCGCTGTTTCCCAATAGATGGCGTTACCAAACTGCGTACGTGTAGTTTACAGGGTTTCGACGCCAAAAACGAAATGCTTGTAGACGATTGAAATTCATATCACCGAGAAATTCATTTAAGAGGGAATGATACCTTATCGCGGTCGGTATGGTAGAACGATTATAGATTCCAACGAATCTCCGAAACGGCTCTTCAGATCCCGTCGAAACTTTGCCAAACGACGTCAAATAGATAGATGAATGGCTCTCTTCTTCTCAAATTTTCTGATTTTGAGAAAAAGAATGTAGATTGGCTTATGATAACCCAATCTACATTTTTTTCTCAAATTCGGAAAATTTGAGGAGAAGACAGCCGTTCGTCTATCTATTTGACGTCGTTTGGCAAAGTTTCGACGGGATCTGAAGAGCCGTTTCAGAGATTCGTTGGAATCTATAATCGTTCTACCATACCGACCGCGATAAGGTATCATTCCCTCTTAAGACGCATCAACTGTCCAAAAAACTAACCCGCTTCACCACATAGTTTCGGAGATTTTTGAAGTTCAAGTTGAACCTTCATCCATTTGGTAATACACGTAGCACTTCGTAAACACGGGCTATAGGGCTGTAGTGGTTAAAATTATGCTTCGATTTAAATTTTAAAAATTGAACAAACTGCGACAATTGTAAAATATTTTCATACTCCCCAATATAGGAACATTTCGAAACTTTTTTCCACGGTGTTGAATATGTCAAATTTCATGCCAAAAAAGAGTATTTGCGGAGAATTTTACTGCACTACTTTATTCAAGAAATCTGCTGTTGAAGTATACAGCTTTCTTGTTGAGACTAACATCGACCATGCCCTGTCGGGAAACAACATACAGAGATCGGTTTAGACGCTTCGAAAATAACTATTTTGATATGTTGAATTGGAGGCATTACTTCATGAAGATTCGTGTCGGACGGTGGCTGAACTTGGAGAATCGTTAGGTGTTGACCACACAACAGTTTTGAAACGTTTGAAAGGATTAGGAACGATAAAAAAAATATCAATTTTCACCAAAGGAAAAAACGAGAACTTATTCAACATCTCGATATTTCAGCATTAAAATGGGAAGTACTACATCTGCCATACTCTTCGAATTTTACAGTACAGTCAGATTATCTTTTCTTTCGGGCTTTGAAAAAGGTTTTACACGATAAAGAATTTGATAATCAAACGAGTTCCCGAAATAGCCTCGAAACGGTTTTCAAGTCAAGACCTAAAGATTTCACGACGGCTGCCATTCAAATTTTGGTAAATAATTCGGAAGTGGCACTCCTGCTAGAATCAGGGTAATTTTTGTTTGGGGTTGTTTGGGGTTGTTCGAGGCTGTTTGAGGCTGTTTAGGGTCGTTAGGGTTTGTTTGAACCCTTGAAGAAAATTAGCCTGAATAGCAGGAGCCCCACTTCCGAATATTTATCCAAAGCTTACCAGAGCGTTGGACTCGAGTTGTAGGTGAAAAGAGACACTATAGGGTAAGCCCGGGGTAGTTGGCCACACTTTTTTCAAGGATCCGTCAAAATAAAAGAACAGACGTTTCTTAACTTATATTCATTTGTAATTAAACTTTGAACATTTAACTTTAAGATAATTTACGAAATTGAAACAAACTCTTATCAGATTAACCTCAAAATTACTAATTTTTTTAAAATCCCGATTGGCTATCTCTCCCGGAGTATCCGAGTGCGATGGCTATAGGATTAGAGGTAAAATGGCCAGTTACGCAGCATGATGCTCTCGGTTTTCTCTTTGGTATTGTGTTTCGATTTTTCATTTTTTTTTCTTTTGGCCATATCTAGAACACATATAATCGAAATCGGTATAATTTTCGTGTACCCAAAGTTGGCACATTATCTACTGAAGCCAGTCTTCGATGCGACGAGTTTCATAATAATTATTTCTGTAACATTGTTTGTCATTGTTCTTATATCGTCTTTCTAAGGTCTTCCTAGGTACGTCGTAGGTCCTAGCGGCCGCGGGAACCAAAAATTCATTATTTTTTACAGGCACTAATAGCTGCTTCTACTGATTTTTGAGTCCGGTTCCCTTGCGGAGCAATTGCTTTTCTCTTGTGCTTGTTAGGCACATAAAACCAATGTAGAAAAAAATGAATTACTTGAACACACTACACCTAATAGTATGGCCATCATACACCGACTGTACGTGGTCATTTCTCCTAATCTCCTGGGAAAGATGGCCACACCTAAAGTGTCACCAAGTAGAAACAACACATGCGAAATCTTGAGGTTATAACTAAAGCTGGGCAGAAAAACGTTACTCCGTTAATCGTTAATTAACGAAGTTAACATATTGCCTAACGATTTAACTATTAAGTGAAATTCAAAAACTATTAACGGTCTTATCAACTTCCGTTAATTTACGAAGGTACGATCATTACTACGAATCCAACTTTCGAATTTGAAATTTATATATGATTTTGACGAATACTTTATTCGCCTATTGCCAAAATTTTAGCTATTTTGACCGTTCAGTTGTTTCGCAATAAAACTGCAAAGTCGAGCTCTTTGAGTTACCGAAGCACGACGTTTTATGGAGACGGTCAACCGGAAGTGCGGTGATCGTGGTTTTTATATACACGTATCCAACTAAACCCGTTGGAAAACTGAAATTCGATAGATTAGATATAATAGATATTGTAGAAAGATAAGCAAATCAATCTTCACCGTGTAGTTAAAGCACTACATTATAAGAAAATTTCAATTTCCGGTTGAAAATGGTCAGAACGACGAAATAGCACCCTCAGACTCAGTAACGTCGCGCGTAACAGCTGATGCGTTAGGTGAACATAACCCAGCTTTGTTTTGAAATTAATTTGAATAGAAGCCGCCACAAAATATGCAAACAACAATTTATGGAGTTTTATCATTTATCGCGTATCAATAATATGTATAATTATATTCAAGCCTATTTTAATAGGTTTCCGGCTGATTTTTTTGTCCTTTTAATCCGTTTTTATAGCGGATATGTTAGTATTATTATTACGAAGATTACTACCGAGTCGTTGACGATCTAATTTTTCAGTTTTTATTTGTACACCTGCAATATATTCATCATTTACCACAACATTTGGCACATTATAATCGATATTACGAATAATCAACACAAATAAACATCAATCAGGGCAGCTGTGGGTAAAATTAATTTCGACTCTTTTTTGACCCCGTGGAAGTGATCGTACCTCCTTAAGTCCCTTACTTCGTTTTTGCGATGCAATGAACAGTTATGCATGGCGTGCGTGTAAGCAGCAACCCTATACTGCGTTCAACGAAAGAACGACACACTTCCGAACCTAAATTCTCTACTTAATATTTTTATTTATCTTCCTTACCTAGCCTACCCTACTAGACCTTATTCTACTGTACATCTACCTACTGTAGTACTGTCAACGCATGCCGTTAAAAAAAGCATTTGTGTATTAATCTGACTATGAAATCCTAGTGGTTAATGGTTAATTTTTAACATAAGTGTTAGGTAAAACATAATAATAAAAATTACGTGAAATTTCATATAGATTGTTAAGTTCAACGGATAACTTTAACTTGCGTTACATTTTCAAGAAACTAAGGCTATAACGATTAACGAAGTTAACTTTTGGAGTAGCGTAATAACGATTAACGAAGTTAAGTTTTTTAAATCAACTTTGCCCACATTTGGTTATAACAAAGCACTGTTCGTGAACTATTCGAGAAATACAAAAGTAACCATTACATTGACAAAATAACATAGACACAATCTGAAAGATGGAACCTTCAACCTGCTCGTACACTTACACCTGCGCACGACGCAAACCGAATGAAGCAATAACTGGTGAAATCTAGTGCGCGGATCTACGAAATATTTCTATTGGCCATCTCTCCCTTATGGCCAACGGCCCTGGAATTACCCTATTACAAATTAATCTCATCTTAATAAAATGTTATGTTTCTTTAGAAAAGGGGTCGTTTGTGTCGCAAGACTTTTTACCAACTTTAAATACACACACACACGCACGCGCGCACACACACACACACACACACACACACACACACACACACACACGCGCGCGCACACGCACACGCACACGCGCACACACACACACACACACACACACACACGCGCGCGCGCGCGCGCGCGCACGCACACGCACACGCACACGCACACGCGCGCACGCACACACACACACGCACACACACACACACACACACACACACACACACACACACACACACACACACACACACACACACACACACAATATAGAACGAAGAGAATCGTGCAACGATGAGAGGCAGCAAAAATACACGGAGATCTCTCTAAGTTTAGTTTACTTTCGATCTAATAAGGCTTATTATTCCGTTAGTGCTATTTTTATCCCGGATAATAATACAGTACGCACTGGTAGAGTGAACGCTTGAGATATCTTCAGTGCTATAGAACATGCGCGTTCATAACTCGCAGTTATGTAGCTTTGTATGGGCATATAGAAATGGCAGGGAATGAAAAGCAACTCGATGTAATATATTTTCTCCTTGTCACCTGGAAGAGCAAATAAATATGTATTATGCCATAAGAATAATTGAGCGGTCAAATTTTTCGTGTGTCGTGTTTATGCGATAAGTGTATATGAGTGCTTTACGATATAACTTTACATGTTGGCACTTTGGAAAGTTCGCATCTTGTAACTGCAGTACCAAAATGGCTGTTTCTCGAGTGTTCAGTTATATGGTGTGTATGTATTATACGTTGACGGAAACCACAGCAAGATCGGGTAACTCGAAACCTCAATGCACAAACACGCTACAACTGACAAGTATTTTATCCCACACAACTCTCCCCCCTCTCTCTCTCTCTCTCGGGTGAACTTGCGACATGTCTTACTTTACGTGTTAATCATCATAAAAGCTCGAAGCCGCATAATATTTTCTTGCGTGTTCTTTTTGTTTTATTTGGATTATGTGTTCTCGACCGCGCGATCATTGTCGCCAGTTTTATCATAAAAAACGTCTCAACGTATTATAATTGCACACTGAAAAACTTGAGAGTGCGTGTGTGTGTTACCGGAACGTAAAATTTATTTCAAGTCGTCCGCTCGAAAGCTAACACAGAACTACAACTTTTATGTATAGACATTTTTTTCAGTTACTTCTAGTTTCCGAGATATATTCATTTGAAAAAAAAACGGCATTATCTAAAATGTAGAATTAAAAAATCTGGAAAAATTCACATAGAGTGCCTTTTAGTAGTACTTTGATATAACCAATTATGGGGCAGACCTGAGATGGTTGAAAAAAAAGTGGCTGAATTGACGGAGAATCCCTCATATATTCAATATTGAACCATCAAATTTGATAAAAGATTACGATTCTTGGCTGGCGAATTAAGCGTATTGCTGTCAACCTCAATATCCGCAAAATGGCCGTATTTTGGTAACACTTAATATTAATTAATGGCAATAATGAATCATGTTCGTGACGTTCATGATGTTCATGAGATAAATAGGCACAATTTTAAATGATTCAACATTTAACTCTGAATTGTATAAAACACTTGGTGACGCAGTTTAAAAAAATAATAATCGTAGATAATGTTATACTTTTTCAAGTTGGTAGTAACACTAAAGTTTTCCTTACCTGCGTAATAAAAAAAATTAAAAAGCATGGTTAACCCCTTAATTGTGTATTTTATAGAAAATTAGCATTTACAGAATGAGTTTGTACCTCGTATGAACTTGGGGTTCATTGAAAAAAAGAATCATAAACCGTCATTTGACACGAGTGGACGGATCCAACCTCCTTAAACACCGAGGTCGTTTTAAAAACTTTGGGGTTTACATAAATTCCAGTACAGGGACACGTGGCTTCTATGAGGTGGTCTACGTAGGCGAGTTCATTAAAATCACCCTTAGTAATATTTGTGTAGGTACGGCTGACCGTTACGGAGTATTCATCACCCACGATGCACGATATCGACAATGTAGATCCCTACATTACCAAACAAAATCGCTTTTATGGGAGACTTTGTCCTTGGAGTGCCATATTTCAGGTGTTTACATTTTATTTTTTTTTAAAGGAAACGAGTAAAGCTTTTTGAGTGCGGTTTTTTTCTTGCTTTCATTCATGATGTACAGAACGTTAAAAAAATTTTTTTTTGAAAAAAAAAACCAAAATGGCGGCCTTTGCAGTTCCGCGAAAACAGGTCCTCAAATCGCGGGAGGTAAACGGCTGACATCACTGCCCCCTCTTTGTTGATCTGAAACACAAATTCAAAGCATATTATCAATCTGTGACCCTTTGGTCATGGAATGACGGATGGGTTTTTCGTTTAGTACAAATTTCGGAAAATGGCGGCAATTAAAAAAAAATCGAATTTTCGCGTTTTTTCGCATAAAAAGGTAAATAATGAATACAAAAATGTATTTATCGAAAAAACGATCCGCCGTTCCGTGGAGACATATTTTTTGAGTATGCTCTCTAAATTTCAAGTCGATGTGTTAATTACAGCGGTCAGGAGAATGTCAGCCATTTTTAAAAACGTGTTTTCGCGATAAACGCGTTTAAAGTTTTGTAATGTGGTTACACAAATGTGTTTATAATTACCGCTAATCGGCAATGCCTGGTCCATAGAGGCATCCCTCCTCTTCTTCTAGCTGCTCATGTTGAGCCGCTAATATCTCCCGCTGCTCAATCAAGGACAAAGTCTCCGTTAATGAAAATTTGCTGAATATTCGATATACTTATGGCTGTCGCATTGAGAGCCTTAAACAATAGCTTTCGAATAGCGTCAAGGTCATCTCTGTTTCTCTTTATACGACAAAATTTGGCATAAATATGATTGCAAATTTAGTCAATCGTTTGACTGGTTCTAACAGTTGCGGACTTTCCAAAAGTCTGTAAAATGTCAATAAGAGTGAAAAAGCGCAAACGGAGGGCCACCCGTGGTACGCACTGTAAAACACGATTTTTAATGTCAACGACAATTGAGTCGCCGCTTTTTTCAGCTCCAAAGTGTCGAATCGCCGTGTTTGTTTGACTAGCCCAGCTTGAAACTGCTCGAGTCGTGGACGTTTGCGCGCTCGGCGAACTCCGTCGATTCAGTCTTTACACACGCGTCCGTTCTATTGTAAACCACGAATGAGAGAACTTACCGCTCTTACGACGTACGGGAATCTCCATTGGAAATGTATTCGCGACTCCCGAAGGTCTTGACGCCTCTCGCGGCCTAAGGCAGAAGCTCTACTAGTCTAGTGAACTTGGTCAAAATATATTGATGACAATGGACAAAATTTACAAAACGAAAAATTATTCGAGATTCTGCTGCGGTCCAGGGAGCAAGACGGACAATAAAAGCGTTCCACAAATCACCTAAAAATAAAGTCTTTTTAGAAAAGTGGTTGTTGGCTTCGAAAATTTTACCTTTGAAAAAACGTGGTTGTTGACTCTGAAAATTACTCTCTTTAGGCCATCAAGGCAATTTTGTAGTCACTCCACAAAATTTTTTCTTTCCTAGTTTGTATCGTCATAAATAATAAATCGAGCAATATTAAAAGTTATTTCTCTTCTATACCATGTATAAATATAAATTCAAACGATATGCTTTTAAAAAAATAGAATCACTCAAGAGCTGCGATCCCACAACCTAAAAAAACTCAATCCAGAGCTGACAGAGTAAAAAAGAAAAACTCAAAACAGATTATTCACAGCAGTAGCATCGTAACAATCGACCATGGAGGTAAATCCATTAAAGAACTCGCGTGAAATCAAGAACGAAGTAATCGTCTTCGTTGCAGGCTCTACTTTATCCGGCAATATTGAAATATCGCTGCGGCACTTCTTGGCCGTGAAAATTGCGAATAGCGACGAATCATTTACGAGAGACCGAAGACTACCTCGCCAAAGTTAGCCCCACCACTTTGACTAATCGAACTTTTTTTTTTACAAATCGTTTGGTGGTCGTTTGGTAGCGTTTGGCAGTCCCTTTAAATCGTTTGGTAGTTCTCCGTTTTTTCGAAAAATCGATAATCAAAAATTGGGCAGTAAGTTAGCCCCCCCACTTTGACTAATCGAACTTTTTTTTTTACAAATCGTTTGGTAGTCGTTTGGTAGCGTTTGGTAGTCCATTCAAATCGTTTGGTAGTTTCCCGTTCTTTCGGAAAATCAAAAAGAAAATTCCGATCCATGAGATAGGACGATAGGTGGCGGAAAAAGACTCGATAACCAACGCCATCTATGGCAAAAACGTCGTATATTATCGCGACTAATCACAGCCTTCCGTTTCGGATATGCGTAACTTCTTCCGGTTCGGTCGGAGTTTATTAAAAAATTTGATTCGAAAATGTTGATGCGTTTGCATTTCGTTTAATTTATTTCCCAGCGACTTCTCCGTACTATTGTTCTTGGATTTAGTTGACTTTGGAGTCTAACTATGTATTTTGTGTTATCGTATTTGATTGATCGACTACCAAGCGTCACGAATAGAATACCAAACGCTATCGGATGTTTTTCTATCGATCGAGCCCCATTAGAGCGTAAACTAACAAGAAATAACGAGTGAATCTACGCTAATAAATAATGCTGCCAGTGCGGCTTCTGGCGTCCGATATCAGCTCTACATTCCGGATTCGCGCGTATTTTGTTTTGATGTTTCTTTATCGATCCAGACAAATTGGAATTAAATTGGATTTTAAAAAACGAGTTAATTTGCGTTAATGAATCGCTCTGCCTCTGCCGCCTCTGGCAACCAATCAGAACCGTCCACTGAGGACGCTCATGTATTTTGTGTTGACGTTATTTCGCGATTGATTACTAAGGGTCCTGAATCGAATATCAAACGCTGTTATTTATTTTTCAATCGATTAAGTCTCATTGCAATGAAATAAGCCACAAAATGATAGCTGAATTTTCAGCCATCGATTTGTGGTCAGTCAGTCATTAGTAATATTCTTGTTTCCGCTGCGGCTTCTGGCGACCAACCACGGCTCGCCATGATCAATTGAACGGTGAGCTGTGATTGGTCGCCCCAAATCGTGGCCGACCAAGAACCTATTTACGCAGGGTCCCTGATTATTTTTGGCTAATCCAGTTTTTAATAAGACTTGATTGATAGAAAAGCATATGATAGCATTTGGTATTGAATCCGGAACTGTTGGTAGTCGATTACTAAATTATGACAACGCATAATACTTGTGGGTCCTGAATGGAGGGTCTTGATTCGTTGCCAAAAACCGAATTTTCTGGCCAATTTTGTTGTACGGAAAACAAATAATTTTGTTTAGCGGAAAACTCTGTCTCTGAACTATTTCGATACGCTACTGAACAACGGGCCGAGAACGCAGGACGGCCATTTTAATGAATGAGATATCGCCGATCGAAGGAAGCGGAGCGCAAGGCGTGTGCTAGCTCGCACCAGGAGGCCACGTTCTTACTCCCGTTTAACGGGAGGGTAAGGGTCTCAGCGCGAAAAAAAACTTTTGCGATTTTTTATATATTTATAAGTATGTATAGTCTATATTTATTGAAACCTTCTATACAAGGTGTCATTTCAAGAACATTTCGTGAAAATTGTACGCGAAAATATCCACAAACAAGCCGGTGACAAACCTTTTCCAAGAACGCCTTTGGAAAAACACGATTTGCGGTGTTCACTGTATCTCAGCTAGAAATGATCTAAAATCAAGTACCATTAGAATTTAGTCAAAGTATCATCAAATCCTCCCTCCAACGGTCATTGATAATTTTTCATCAAATCCGATCCATCCGATTATTTCCGTCCGACAGTTGGATCCGACTATCTGAAGGCGCTCGTGCCATACATTTGTTTGGGCATACAATGCACATCCGATCCGATAGTCGGATCGGATTGTCGGACGGAAAAAATCGGACGTGTATTCCCAGCCTTACAACCATATTCAAAGATGTACCTTGAGAATGAAGGATTCCTTGTTCTTTGTTCAGAACAAAGAATAAGGAATCCTTATTCCTCAAGGATCATCTATGAATACGGGTGTTAATGTGTGACGACCGTACCTCAATTGATCGCCGCGAATCAATAAAAGTGATCGCTCGCGGACGGCCCACGCGCTCGCCCGCGTCGTATGGCCACGTCCTCTCGCCGCATCGAAGGACTATCGAGGTCCGTGGACATCTTGCGCTGTGGATAACACACGTTGGCGGTAAACAGAAGTGAATCGTAATCGCGCGCAGTGCACCACTTGAGAGGACATTTAACGGGTTACGACCGTACCTCGGTGATCGCCGCGAGTCAATAAAAGTGATCACTCACGAACGGCCCACGCGCTCGCCCGCGTCGGATGGCCATGTGCTCTCGACGCATCGAAGGACTATCGAGTTCCGCGGACATCGTGCGCCGTAGACAACACGCGCCATCGAGCCCAGTAGATCGTGACGGTGCGATGGGCACCGGAAACGAGGACATACAAGATAGTATGACGGTCCTTCTGTAAAATCGTCACGCCAAGACCCTCGTGGTTTCCTTCACCACGCGCGAAGCGAAATCCTCTAAGGCATGCAGTCGCCGGGGACCGTGACAACGATTCATCTGCGTGGTCGTAAACGATTCTTCTCCTTCACAACGAGCATCGAGGTCTCAGCAGAGTCGGGTGCCAGATACCGGACATGAGGATACGACCTTCCTTAGCGACATCCGCCTGTCACCGCTGGACGACAACGAATGCGAACGACGATCGGTCATGAAACTAGAGGAGCCGATGGACGTCCAGATGCGCAGCATCGTTCCCCTTGCGCCAACGATCGTGCGGACATGAGCGTCGGTGAATGTTGTGAGTAATTTCCGATGAGCCAGATTGCAATGGCGGGTTGGAGAGTCGGGCCACTCGCGGAGGTAATGTGCATTACAGTCTGTAGTAATTCATGAATGTGCATACGCAGTGAGGAACAGCTGATAAGGTACGAGGCCAACAGTCCCAAGTGCAAGACTATATCAGTCCCGAGAACGTCTCTCATGCCTGGATTCGAAGGTGAGACATAATTCACCCTAACCTTCATTTGCGAGACAGAATTTGCCCTGTAACCATATACTTTGGGAGCATTCGCTTGTTCCAAACCCTGTGTTCATTTCTTTGGGAGACAGAATTCGTCTTCCTGTAAACTTCTCATGTGAGAGAAAATGTGCCTTTTCGTTTTTTCATTTGTAGGCGAGACATATTCCACCCAAGTACGCACTTACCAGGCGGAAGGGTGGCAATTGTATGCCAAATATCCCACGAACATAGCTATAGTTGTCCAATTGTATGTTACTCTCATGTACTTTAGGTCAGGATTTCTCTCAATAAACATAATGAACGTAAATAGAAAATAAACGCTCATTAAAAAATAAATGTAACAATCATAACTTCGCGCTTTTGTTTTTAAAAAAAACCCAGTAAAATAAAGTAATCGGATTTTAATATATTCTATGAAAAGTGCACGTTAAAAAATGTCAAAAAGAGGCCATAAGGGCTATAGAGAAATATATTTACGCATTTGTCACAGCCATATTGCAATCTTACACGTTGCCCATTTATACCAGAATAAGTGAAGAATTGCAACTGAAATGGAATGCACACACCGTCTACATAGCCATTCAGGAATACAGACAGGGTTTTTTGTCCACAGCTCGTTGAAATAAAGGTATCGTCGTTCCAAATGACCTTCCTAATTCTACCGACCTCAGCGATAATTCGTTTGAACATACAGCCGAACACGAGTCCGGTTCCCAGCCTCGTAGTCAGTCGCATTTCGTTGAGAAATAGCTCACAGGCTACAGCCATACGCACGCGAAACACACATGTACCGGTCCGTGTACGCGCCGTCCGTGTAGAACTGGAGCTACATCACGCTCGTGTTTGTATTTTTCTCCAAAACTACGAGACGGCGATTCGAACCCACGTCCTCTCGATTTGCTGATTACAGAGGTAAGCACGCTAACCACTAGACCAGCACATCGGGTTGCGATTTTGTATCTAATAATTGTCTGGTAAGCACACAAAAATAAATTTGTCTCCACTGCGTTATTTATTGCAATCACTTGAGAAGTAAATTCTCAAAAATGATTCCTACTTTCTGATGAACAATGCATTGGAACGTAAAGCGACAGAAGGGTTTAATTTAGTCGATACCCATTGCTGTTATACAATACGATCGAATATTAAAATTTCATTCGAAAAAATCCTTTGTTGCTTGCAGTATTCACAAAACTGGTGCGACGTTCCAAGTACTTGGAGATGATGTTTGAGAACGAGATAAAAAACTGCTAGTCTTCATTCTCTCTCTTCTTTTGAGAGAATTAAACTGGCGAGAATGACCGCTCCCTGGATTTCCAACGGTTCCGTACCACCTACCGTCCTCTCGGTTCTCATCAACAAACATCTCGTCAGGGACAACTGGCCCTTGACTCTCTCATGGAGGTCTTTGTCACGTGGAAAACGGAGAAGGGCTCGGCCAGTTTGATGACGGCGTCGAAACGCGGCGGGATGGAGGGAAGGAATAGCGTCGTCAATTTTACTTAGCTATTTTGAAATTCAACTTTTCTCGAATCCGCCTTCGCCAATGCAAGCCTTTCCTTTAATCTAAAAAGGCCCGGAAATTGTTCGATATTAACTCATTGCTTGTTTTTATTCTTACGTTTTTTTTTTATTAAGCGTAACGTGATCCCTGCGTGTTTACAAAAATGAACGACCAGAAAATTTCACTCGTAGCCTGAATACGAGAGAAAAGTTTGCAATCGTTGGGTCGTGTAACTGTTGGCAGGTTAATGGAATTTGTGCCACCTAACAAGACATCGGAGGAACATTTCCGTTCGGTGTTCGAGTCGAGCGGATTGACCGACATCATTCAGCTCCACAAGGCTCAAGTGAGTCAGGAAGCTAAACGCGATCTTTAACAGCTGTTGCTAGACGATTTGGCTGACAACCGACCGATCAAGGACATTGTGCTTATTCTCAAGGAAATAGCGCTTAGGTGTGGCATTCCCGAGCACGAAGGCATCGGAGTGGTAATCATCGAATATGAATAAAAATCCCCTCCCTGAACTCGTCCGAAATTCACGATATATTTCTTCACCTTTCCGCAGATATGGTACATTGTGATGGGACAAGCCGAGTGGAACAAGGAGGAAGATTTGGGCGCAGCGCACGCGCTCAAACATTTAAAAACATATACACCGTTATTCGGTGCATTCCCATCCACTGCCAGTTCTGAGCTCGCTCTTATATTCGAAGTTCAGGACTTTTATTACGAGAACATGAACTTCATGAAAATCTTCCAGAAGATCGTTTTGTTATTCTACAAAAGTACCCCTCTATCTTGCGCTCTTTTTTATCGCTGAAAATACGATCGCGCGTTCTGATTGAACTAATACCGTATTCATCGGCTTTTTGTGTCATCAGAGGACGTAGTATAGCCGAGTAAATGATTCTCATCTCACTCATTCGAATTACGACACATATTTCATTTGTACCCGACATATTTCGCCTATACAAATTTTCCACGCTTTTTACCAGTCGTGGCCCGAATATAATGCTTTATATTTCCCGCACCTTACATTGTTTTGACAGATTGACGTTGAAAAGCATGGAGATTAAACTCGTCTGGTTGAGTCAAAAGAGACGGAGATAGAACCAATGTAGCCAAATATCAAAAATGGAAATACTGCGCGAATCGTTGGAATAACTATTTTTCCATTTTGCTAATTAAATGTGAACATTCATTCAACAGCTTACACATGAACATGAAAGCATAGATACAGTTCACAAAGTCGTCAAAACGATCGTCAAAAAAAGTTGTCATTGCTAACTGGGCACCCTGGAATCGTTTCCGATATTTTTTTCTTAAGTTTTTCGACCATTCATTTTTTATCCCAAAGGGACGAGATATTTTTCGCTTGCTTTTATCATAAGTAAAATGAAAATTCAAGCAATGAAATATGTATAACATACATCCGGACCAAAAATAGAACGGTATAAAATGGCAAACAAAAAATACTTCGTTATTTTTGAGTAAAAAGGCGAGGAAGAAAAGTCGGAAACAATTGCAGTGTTATTCAAACATGTTAATTTTCGCGGTGAATATCGAAATCTGCTTCCTTTCGCGGTGATATCAAACGTGCTTGTTTTCGTAAGAATTCTGAAACATGCTACTTTTCATAAGCAGCATCGCATTGGAATTCATTGTCTTTTTCGTTTGCAGACTAGACATCGGCGATGAGCAAAATCCACGGGTCTTTGATCGTTATTGCCGGGAGACTGCTGGGCGTACACCCCAAGGTCAAGCAGCAGAAAACAAAAATTCACTTTTCGTAAATACGTGCTGAAGGACAGCAGCAAGGTTTTCGAGGACGCAAGCAAATTCAACGGGACGACATCGCGGACAAGCATTGGGAGAATCACCAGCGGACCGACGCGTTCTGGACCGAGTAATTCAGATTCGCCACTCACGGATAGTGACAGATTGAGTCAGCCAATAGCAAATTCTATTACGAGACCCTTCGATTCAGGATATAAAACACGATTTCTCCAAACGGGGCTAAAATTGGGAGTGCAATGTTCTTTGGGAGTTGGATTCTCTTTTTAAATCAAACCCATTGAAGTTTCTACTCATCCAATTGGCTATAAATTACGTATTTCAGCCTTTGATAGAAATTATCCCTCGAGGGTCATTTGTTACCCTTGTGACTCTTGCTGTACGGCTAATCCGACACTGCTAACAAGTCGCGTTATTACCTTGCTTTTATTGTCGCATTTTCTTGCAGGCAACAAGACGTTTCTCTCGTCCAACCCGATAAGCACTGGGACGACTACTCAATTGCCCCACACCCAATCCACTAAGTAATTATAGTTGAAGCAAAGACAACAACAAACGAAAAAGAAGCCTCTAGAAGATATCGAAAAAGCAAAGTGTGACAAAAGCGTTGACGAGCAAACGCGAATAACCGAGCCACGTTCATAGATTATTGTTTTTCGTTTTTTTTATTCCATACCTTCGTAATGTTCTTAGATTAACGATTTTAAGATTACGCCAGTACGGCTGTACCATAAAAGTGAGGTATTGCGTGAGTCTAACCGGGACGTAGTGAGAACGCTAACATACGTGGCAACGCGCGTTAATTTGCATATCCGAACGAAGTATCGGATTGCCCGTGTACAGAGAAGAAAAAAAAATAAAAAATTAATTAACACATGCTCGAGCAACTTTGATTAATATTTTTTTTTGCTCCCTAGAATTATCAGTATTGACTCTACGACGAGTATCGTACACATCACGAGTTTCATTCTGTTTAAAACGCGTCATAAAAAAATCTGAATAAAAATGTCCAATCTAAGCAACGTATGTGTTCCGTCCTTTCTACCCTATCTGCGCCGCAATATTCGTTCAGTTTCGTTTGGAACATCCTGTTGTCCATTCAGTTTTGAGAGACGATTCGGTCCATAGCCTGCAAAGAGGAAACATTGATACGCATTGAAAGCACTGAACTCGCATCTAGCTTTAAAAAACTCATAACCAAACCGAAAGATTGTCAAGGCTTTTGCATCGATAAACCTCTCTGAGGCATTACGCTACCGAGGCTTTCCATCTCGTGTGCGCTCTTCCATCCAGGCGGCCCACCGTTGGGTCATCTCGCTTCTGCGACTTCCTGTTGAAGTCCTTTGATTTGATTCTTCATTAGTAATAAGTTTGCGCACACTTCAATCAAATCATTATTCCAAATGCTTAGATAAATGCCGCTTAGACATATTGGGGAGTCCACTCCAAGGAATTAAGCCTTGAATCCTTCCTTCCTTCCTTCCTTCCTTCCTCCCTTCCGTCCTTCCTTCCCTCCTTCCTTGCTTCCTTGCATCCTTCCTTCCTTCCTTCCTTCTCTTCCCTTCTTTCTTCCTTCCTTGCTTCCTTCCTTCCTTCCTTCCTTCCTTCCTTCCTTCCTTCCTTCCTTCCTTCCTTCCTTCCTTCCTTCCTTCCTTCCTTCCTTCCTTCCTTCCTTCCTTCCTTCCTTCCTTCCTTCCTTCCTTCCTTCCTTCCTTCCTTCCTTCCTTCCTTCCTTCCTTCCTTCCTTCCTTCCTTCCTTCCTTCCTTCCTTCCTTCCTTCCTTCCTTCCTTCCTTCCTTCCTTCCTTCCTTCCTTCCTTCCTTCCTTCCTTCCTTCCTTCCTTCCTTCCTTCCTTCCTTCTTCCTTCCTTCCTTCCTTCCTTCCTTCCTTCCTTCCTTCCTTCCTTCCTTCCTTCCTTCCTTCCTTCCTTCCTTCCTTCCTTCCTTCCTTCCTTCCTTCCTTCCTTCCTTCCTTCCTTCCTTCCTTCCTTCCTTCCTTCCTTCCTTCCTTCCTTCCTTCCTTCCTTCCTTCCTTCCTTCCTTCCTTCCTTCCTTCCTTCCTTCCTTCCTTCCTTCCTTCCTTCCTTCCTTCCTTCCTTCCTTCCTTCCTTCCTTCCTTCCTTCCTTCCT
>OX632358.1:14283551-14579209 GCA_951751655.1 Ophion costatus | reverse complement strand
GGGATTGGTCGCCAGAAGCCACACTGGCAGAATTATTTATTAGCGTACGTTTAATCGTTATTTCTTGTCCGATTACGTTCAAATGGGTCGCGATCGATAGGAAAACATCCGGTAGCGTTTGGTATTCTATTCGGGACGTTTGGTAGTCGATCATTCAAATACGATAACACAAAATATGGACGTATCAGGAATAGAGAGCTGTGGTTGGTCGCCAAAAGCCGCAGAGGCAGAACGATGTGTCATTTTCATAGTTAGACTCCAAGAACATAGTTAGAATCCAAGAACGATACTACGGAGAAGTCGCTGGGAAATAAATTAAATGAAATGCAAACGAATTAACATTTTCGAATTGAATTTTCTAATAAACTCCGACCGAACCGAAAGAAATTACGCATATCCGAAACGGAAGGCTGTGATTGGTCGCGATAATATACGACGTTTTTGCCATAGATGGCGTTGGTTATCGAGTCTTTGTGGCGGTCCTGCTAGTTCCACCATCTCACCGCTACGCGGCTTACACATCGTTCCAGCGTTTCTCACAAGCGGTCGCAGGGGCATGCGTTACAATATATACAACCCTCTTTCCCCTAGATCCTAACACCCAGCGCGTCTAGGGCAGGGTGCAGTGACACAGCCCTACTGATGAGTCTGTCACTGTACCCGAGACGAAACGCACAATCTTTTCCTGCCTCTTCCTACCTTACCGACTTACAGACTGGACAAGCCGCGGACAAACAACTACAGGAGTAGAGAGAGCCATACAGACAGAATCTCTACATCTTTTTCCGCCACCTATCGTCCTATCTCATGGATCGGTATTTTCTTTTGGATTTTCCGAAAGAACGGGAAACTACCAAACGGTTTGAATGGACTACCAAACGCTACCAAACGACCACCAAACGATTTGTAAAAAAAAAAGTTCGATTAGTGAAAGTGGCTGGGCTAACTGCGGCGCGGCCACGTTACTGTTAAGAGAATTTATCCCAGTGTCAGCCCCCTGCTTTCACCTCGTCGACCAATATATTACTATACATAGCGTCCGCAGCACCCCAGCGCCGTCTATGTTGCAGCCATTTTCGGGAACGCTTTTTTCAGTGGCTTTGCACGGGAATTTGGTCTCCCGGTATCTAGTCTCCATGGCGCGGGGTGTCACCTTCCTGACTCTAACCTTCATAGGTCGCAAATCACTTTTGCCTTCGGAAAAGTGTCATGTACCTACTGCGTAATCTTCAAAATATAAACATCGTAATAGTACTCGGGGCGTTGGCATTGTGTCTCATATTTATGGTGCAAGTTAAGCAATTGTACAACAAGAATCAAAAGTATAACAGATATCTTGGTTACAAACAGTATGTAAGTATGTGGAATAATATCGAACTGCAAAGTCACATAAACTCTACGTAGTTACAACTATAAAGTAATTGAAATACAAGGTCTTTAACTCTGAACTCCCATCTCAGAAAATTACGTTGCAGATAGTAAAAATCTCTCAAATTTTAAGCTTGCCCGACTTCTTACTCAGAACTTTATCAAACTCCTTATATAGATAGCCTTATTTGCATTAAAAAAAACAATTCCTAGCGAAACTAAATTACAAAATTTCGAACGCAACGAAAATCAATTTGTTTCTTCGAACTTTTTTTACTGTGACAATTACCCAAACGTTTTTAAATATTCTTCATAAGAATTGGTAAAAATGAGACTCGCTACCTCAATTTGCTCCGAATGAAGACTTTGGATAAGCACTAAAATGAAGGAAGTAAATAAAGAAATGAAGGAATGAAGAAGAAAATATAATTCTCCACATTTTGGAGCTACACATAAGTCTATTAAATTTACTAGCAAAATAAATTTCTCAGCAATGGAGTAGAACCAATAATTCCAGCAAAAGTAATTGGGTTGTAAAATCCTGTACACTGCCGAACAACGAAACGTCAAAATAACAGTTTATCTTTATTATCGCAAATATTGTGTCGCCAAAGTCGATGAAATTTCCAGATTACAGAAATATCATCGGAAATGAGCGCAGCTGAGAAAACGGTGAACAAGTCGGCGAGTTATGTGCGTCAGCTGAGCGAAGCGCTGGCTAGACACGAAAAGGAGCTGAAGAACGCTTCGATCGCGAGACCCACGTTTCCCAATTGATTGTGAGTCACTTTCGATGTAATCTCCCCATTTTGCCATATTTTTCGCCACCTACGCCCTTCCGGTCATGGATTTACTCGTAGTTTCGAAAGAGACATCGCAAATATCGACAGTGTCCAAAGAAAGGCGGGCCGAGGATTAAAATGCGATGTTATCAAGTGGCATGCATCGTGACTCTGCTTTACCAATTTGTTCCAGCACTCCTCCGGGAGCACAAAGCCACGGATCTCTCGTCGCTTTTTGCCACTCGGAGAGTTTCTTCTTCAGTGTCGCGAAAGTGTCCTAAAAACGGTCCGTAATAAACGCATTCGATCAGCGCGCGTTTTCAATCGCCGTAAAGTACCATTTACCAAATTACCTGAGCAGCCGACTTCTTCGCAATATTGTCCAATTCTTCGGGATCTTTTTTCAAATCGTACAGCTCCCACTCTGGCCTCTGGTAGTATTTCTTGAGGGTCTTGTACCACGGGAGCGGCAAATTTGATCGGCTCCTGTTCAATATGTCCTTCGGGGAAAGATTCGTTACACTTGGTATCCGATTGTGCTTTCGGAACGCGAATTTCGGTGTATCGAGTTGATGAAGATTACTTGAAAAGTTGGAGACACGTAGAAATCTTGATCTATCGGGAATGGCATTTTGAAGTTGATATTGTGAATGAGCTTCCAGCGTTTCGTTCTTACAGCCCGCATCGGATAGTACATCGTAATCTCGTGATGATTTTGGCTCGCGAATATCGGCGTGTCCTCGCCCACGGGTTCTGTCGAAGGAGCATCATTGATCAGACCTGTACGGCCCGTCGTCCGTGTATTTTCGTCGCCACCCGCGTCTTACCTTCCTTCAAAACAGGTAAAAGCGACCTTCCGGTGAAGAGAACATTTGGAATTTCGTTGTCCGATGATTCGTCGCGATCGGCCCTCTTTATTTGGAACCAATCCAAAACGGTGGGTACTACGTCCAGTTGGGAGGTCATGGCGTAAGTGACTTGATTTTTCCGATGATCGGGCCGCGGCGAGGATATCATCATGGGCTCTGCCATTCCCGGATCGTAGAGATTCGTTCTACCGTTCGGAAATGGTATACCGTTGTCCGATGTATAAATTACCAGGGTGTTGTCCTTGTGGCCAGCGTCCTCCAACTCCTTTAGAACCAGGCCCACCCCTACGATAGGAAGTCGCTCGGTTTTGCAGAACTAGCTCGTGACAATTGCAGAAAAATCGTCGATCGTTGGCCATAAAGGAAAACGAACCTTGGTCGAGTCGCGAAATCGTTGTATATTGAGCAGCGATGTCTCGTCTCGCTGCTTCCGTGTCTTGAACGTAGTACGGCACTTTAACCTGATCCCACTGATAGTAGATGGGACTCCAATCCGGTATACTTCCCATTCCCGGGGCGCCGTTGCCAAATTTTTCACAAAAATTTCCATACTCTGGATTGGAGTGGCCACAGCGATGAGGATCGTGAAACGCCACGTACAAGAAGAATGGTCTGTGCGTAAAAACAGAGATGCAGAAAGAGATTGGGCGGATTAACCAACGGAAAAAGTACTTTGAACTTTCCCGGGCAAAAATGGTCATATCTGAGCAGATATGCTTATGTAGGTGTTTATCTGCAACATAAATGAATCTTATCTGATCATGCATGGTCAAAGATGAACATACATGTGTTTTTATGCGCTTAGGGGTAGCTCTATATCTGGTCAGATATGATCGCGCATAAGCAAATATGTGCAGATATGAATTTATAGCTGAACATGTCTGCCCATGTGTGGTCATGTCTAACCAGATATAGTACAATTCACGACTACGTACGAGCTCACACATGATCAGACTTGAATATGTGCGCGCATGCATGAACATATCCAACCACGTATGGATGAATACGCAACCAAACCCAACTCGCACATGATCAGGTCTGAAAATATTTGCCCATGTACGATTGTATCTGCCCAGATATAGAATTATACTCGAATTCATCGAAGCTCTATATGAGCATCGCTGTACATGCTTGCCCACGTGTGATCAGATCTAATCAAATATAAATCAATGCATATCTATATATAAAAGTGTTATTATGATTGTGTGTCTTATTATCACATACGCAGAAGCGCGCATACGCACACATAGTCGCACGTTATTGGCCTATTTGAGAACTCCCATTTGATCCGTGTATAACACTGTAAATCACTTATAAAATATCGTCCGTTCGCAAATAGGATATCATATGTATGTCGAGGTTAAATGTCGTAAGTGTACGGCAAGGAGATAGACATATGACATACCACATATACTCATATCTGCTATTAATATAAGCATGTTCACCCTGATGTGGGTATATCTGTTCTGATATGACCAATTACGCTTCGAAACCGATCAATTTTGCATATAGGCAGATTTGATATTGCCAGGTTTTGTCATCATATCGTCTGATATCGTCAAACCTAATCGTATATGCTCTGATATTGCCATTTTTCTTGCACCATTAGAAAAGATCCAGATATGATCAATCATATCTGGATCATATATAATCAGATGTGATCTGATCTGATAATTTTTTCTCGGGTTATCGTACTGAGATCCGGTGGTTTTGAAAAATTCCCTGACGAGAAGTTTGATCTTGGTGATGTTTCTTCCCACTTGGAGTATCGAGTTGTCCTCTTCGGTTTCGGCATAATCGAATGGATAAACATCCGCCGGGCCAACGTGCTTTTTCCCAATTATGCCGGTTCTCACGTTGTTACTGGACAACATTTTCGGCAAACTGGCGACATCGTCGAACGAGTTGAAGTGGTGTACACCCTGGTGCAAACCGTACATTCCATTCTGATGACTGGGTAAACCCGTCAGCATCGCTGCCCGGCTGCAGAACATTTTTCATTGGCCCTTTAGACACTCGGTCGCATCATTTTTGTGGCAGGTTTTTTCAAACACTTACCTTGGGGAACAACTGCTGACGGATGTGTAGGCGTTGTTGAAGACCAAACTGTTCTTGGCCAATTTATCGAGATTAGGAGCTTGGCATATGTTGTTTCTGTACGAGCGCATCTCAAAGCCTCCATCGTCGGCTGCAAACAATTGAGAACCGTACAAGTTAAACTATCGATCTCATTGTTGTATTTTTTTTGCTTTCAATTTTTCTAAAGAGGCAATGGAAGAAGTAGGAGAGGGAAACATATGGAGAGCCATAGCAAACGACGATGTATGGGAAATGGAGAGAGCAGTAGACGGGGAAACGAAAACAAAAGTAGACCACGAATCACAACAGGATTAGGATAAAATCGAAAAATCGACATATTGCGCACAGTACAAAAGTAGAAAGTATACCATAGGGACAGAGAAGTACTATGAGGATTTTAATATAATGGGCGAAACAAAAGAAGCCTGGGCGGGATTGAGATGTGGCAATGTAGAAAAGGAAGGAAATAAGGGATATAGTGACAACAAATGCAGGGTTTGTAAAAAGGAAATGGAAACTTAGTGCATATATGTACGTGCGAGAAAGCCAAGGACAAAATTAAAAAAGAAATAGAAGATCTGGAAAAATGGATAGGGCATAAAGAAGGAAAGCAGATCGATAGAAAAATACAAACAGTGCTAAAAAAAGGAGCCTGTAACTGAACTATGTTCGTACATAAAGCACTTCGAGAACCTGATTGGGAAAATGGTGAACGGGGCAGCGAATGCGAGACAAATCGAAAGGCAAAACGATGATAGGATATAAGTTAGAAATAAGGCGAATTTTGTAAGTGGGAACGTGTATCTACGGGGCCCTTCTATGTGTAAACAACCTGAAGGGGTATACATGAAATAATAAATACTACTACTACTACTACTACTACTACTACTACTGCTGCTGCTACTGCTAATACTACTACTGCTACTATATTTTTTTGTGATTTTTTCCCGACCCGTTGAGCACTTTTGTACGTGACGGTTTTTCGGTTTTTTTTTCGACCATTGAGAATTGGGCGCATGACTTATGGAAAACATTTTTGTCATGTTTATCCATGATAAACTTGAACGGGGTAGCAAAAAGTTTCGTACGATTTCTTTCGCAACGTACTTCATTTCTTGCTAAGAAAGATGAATTTTGGAAAATGCAACGTAACTCAAGAACTATCGGGTTTAAGAGGAAGTGTCGAAGATGTAAAAAGTTGCGTAAATATATCACTGGATCTCCTGGAATGTTTTCAAAATTTTCCTGTGCGTTTTTTTTTTTTTTAAATTATTTTCGCTCGAAACACGAATGAGTAGGAAGGCTTAACTCGGAGAGTATGGCGTTCATATAAAAATATAGAAGGAGAAACTTTCTTACTTTTCGATTTCAAATTCGCTTAAATTTTTTCAGAATTTTTTGCTAAAAAATGTCAACGTATGTAAAACGAAACACTAATATTTCTCCCGCCCTTGATATTTTATCTCTAACTCAACCGTTTTTGAGATCCATCAATCAATTGTTCGGACGATTCTCCGAGGTTCGGCCAACAATAATTCCAGAAAAAAATTCTGAACAACTTTCGCTAGATTAAAAAAAATTCACGAAAATTTCGTAGATTTAGATATATTTACATTTTTTTTTTAAATTAGCAGCTACGAAAATTCTGCTAGTCACATTTTTGCAAGGTTTATCATTAATATTTTATTTAAACATTCAGTGACTGTGTTCATTGTTCTTTCGGAATCTTCAGTATAGTTTACACGCGTTAAAGATGTTGAGTCCCAAATCGCAAATGATGATAAAATTCTGAAAATTTGGTATGTTTTTGTATGAAGTATTTCAGAGGTCGTGTAAAAATTTCACGACAATTAGGAAGCTCGTTATTGAACAATTAACATTCACAAATTAAATGTTGTTTTATGGAAACTGATGTAGCTTTGCAATAAGTTTTTTTTTTACCTCTCAATTTTATAATATCTACAATATACTGAAAGCAACGGAAACAAAACGAAGTTTATTGATACATTTTTTTTATTCCTTTTAAAAATTGTTCTTAACAAAATGTTAATTTTTTAATAACGAGCTTCCTAATCGTCGTGAAATTTTAACACGACCTCTTAAATACTTCATACAAAAACATACCAAATTTTCAGAATTTTCTTACCATTTTTTATTTCAACCCTTGAGGAGGTTGATGTAATGATGATAGAATTCTAAAAATTTGGTATGTTTTTACATGAAGTATTCAGGAGGTCGTGTAAAAATTTCATGACGATTAAGAAGCTATTTATTGAACAATTAACATTAACATGTTTCATAGGGACTCAACATCCTTAAGCAGTTTCAATCGGGCATCTGGAGTTATTTTGTGTATAAATTATTATATAGGAATGTGGCCAGCATGTCATCCGTAAAATGCCGTACAAAGTAGGGAATTTTTGGAATCGTAATTTTGTGTTAAAAGTTCGGTAGCTTGGTTTGTAAGTTGCCAGTATACAAGGATGTATTTTTACTTCGTTGTATATGAAAATGGTATTCTAACCTAAAAATTATAAACGTTATCAAGAAACTTTCCCTAAAAAAGTTGTTAGTTTTGGCTTGACAATTTTCTCGGTGAAAAGAATTCATGATCCCACCCTTAAAAAATATGTCGGCCACCTTAACGTCGCCATTTTGAATTTCGGACCAAAAAACATTTTTTTAACGTCCCCCTTCGAACCCCGAAAGTTTTTTTAAACTCAATACTTGATCGGAGCAGTATTTTTCGAGATAAATCTCTCGTAAGATTAAAATTTGACACCTGGTACACACACACACACACACACACACACACACACACACACACACACACACACACACACACACACACACACACACACACACACACACTATAGCCTGCATATTTTTCATAAAGCTAAATATATATGTATAGCTTTAAGAAAAATGTGTATGCCGAACACTTTGAATTTCCCGCGCAAAGCACAGTTCACGCGCCTTTCAAAATGTCTACTCTACCGCAATGCGATTGTTTTTTCCCCCTACTTTCATCGCTATCGTCTAATTACCGAGCAGGAGCAAAACGTTTTGAGCGTTGGTATTTCCGAGAGCGTGAACTGCTCTCGATCGATCATTTATCGTCAAACTAAGCGAGCAGAGTGTAACAATGAGAATATTGATTTTGTCGAACATGATGAGGGAGCCGGCTCTACCGAACAGCCACGCCACGAGAGAATCGTTCGTCGGTTCAACGTTGCCACGTGAACGGCTCGGCTTTCACTGAACAGTCCCATCAGTCCCTTTCGATTCGTTGTCCCTAGACGTTCTTTTTTAGTTTAATATTTTTCGCGGCCATCGACGGCCTTGGCAATAAAACATTTTCATTCACACAAGAAGCATCGTAAGTATTCTAAACTAATTATTTCGTTGAAGATAAATTACTCAATTTTTATTTATTTTCTGTAACACATCCGTCACGTTTTTTTTCTTTGTTTTTGTATCAATATATTCGGTACAAATATAGTGCGATTAATTTTTTTTTCGTCTCGTAGCAAATCGTACCTTTATCCTCAATAAATTTCCGTCAAAAAAGCAACTTGTACAAATAAACTCACGCAATTGAGAGAAGATTATTTGCCTGTGACCAGGGAGACAATGAATGAGAGACCTCGCCCCTCACGTGACACTTGACAAAAAAAAAATTACATGAGATAAGATTGTGCGAAATCAATTCAATTAATTATCGAATAAAGTTATTTATCATTATTTCTTCGTGTCTTTGCATTTCGCGTTAGTCTTATTTACTTGTTTATATTATTGCAGAGTTCCATAGCACAATTATGATGCCAAGGATAATTTGCCTGTTTGACGTTGACGGCACACTGACGGAGCCGCAACAGGTAATACATCAAAGGCACCAAAAGTATTATTAAGCGGTCGCATGATTTGGCTTGCAATTATGAAAGATTTTTTACCAATCTCTAGACACTAAATTTATTTTACCCACAGCTACTCTTACTGATGTTTACTTATGTTGATTATACGTATTATCGATTATAGTGTGCCAAATGATGCGCTTCGGTAACTCAAAGTGCTCGACTTTGCAGTTTTATTGCGAAATAACTAAACGGTCAAAATAGCTCAAATTTTGGCAATAGGCGCATAAAGTATTAGTAAAAAATCGTGTAAAAAGTTCAAATCCGAAAGTTGGATTCGTAGTAATGATCGTACCTCCTTAAGGATGTTGAGTCCCAAATCGCAAATGATAATAAAAATTCTGAAATTTTGGTACGTTTTTGTATGAAGTATTTCAGAGGTCGTGTAAAAATTTCACGACAATTAGGAAGCTCGTTATTGAGCAATTAACATTCACAAATTAAATGCTGTCTTATGGAAACTGATGTAACTTTGCAATAAGTGTTTTTTTTGACCTCTCAATTTTGTAATATCTACAATATACTGAAAGCAACGGAAACAAAACGAAGTTTATTGATACATTTTTTTAAATTTCTTTTAAAAATTGTTCTTTAAAAAAAAAAAAAAACAATTTTATCAAAATTCCATGGATTTGGTCTCAAAAAATTATGTTATCCAGTTCAACGTAATTCTTCAATAGAAGGATCGAGTTGAGAATTTCCTTTGTTTGTTCAAGTCGGTTAAAAATGTTGTTTTTTTTTCACATAAATCAGTCATTGCTATTTTTACGTAAGGTAAATGTCCCAATTATTTAACAAGTCCTAATTATTGAACACTATCTTGTATTTTTATTATTTTTTATTCACCTGCATGCATTTACTTATTTATAAAAATTTCATTACATATATGGAACTTTTAGCTATGGAAATGTTACCTTACGTGTGCAAAAAAAGCTTTAACTAATGGAGAAAAAAATGATTTAATCAGCAACGGTGACCCGATTTGACGTCTCGTGGTAACTGTTTATCGTTTTTGCTAAGACGCGCCGCTTCATGCGTAAGGGCATAAAAAATTCAAAAACTGTCGCATCTCAAAAAGTAAAGGCGTTTCAGGTTCCTCAGAAAATTTCTTACAAATAACAATTTAAGAAAATGTTTTAAATTAATTATTTGTTAAAAAATACGGTGTTCGATCATTGGGACATAGAAAATGCAGTGTGTGCAGAAAATGCAATTATTGAACACTCGAATTCTCCAAGATGGCGTCATTAAACCCATCAAAACATCGAGACAATTAACGTGTGACAGATCGTGTGAATCGGATTTATTCAAACAGAAACTGTAAGTTCCTGAATAAACTTACCTTTATTCTTTTAATAATAACGCTAAGCTCGCCAAATTTTTTTTTTATTTGTATTTTCGTGCAATAAACATAAAAAGAAAAGTAAAAAGAGAATATAACCTAAATGTACCCTAAAAATACGAATGTAATGTTCAATATTTTTTGCTCCCCGATATTTCAGGGACAAAATTTCAAGAGGGAAAGAGAATTCTCGAGCGTATTCAATAACTGGGACATGCCTGTTCAATGATAGGCTCATAGGCACTTCCAGTGTTCAATAATTGGGACATTTGCATGCTTCACATTGTTATTCTTTTTTTTTCATTTGAAATTATTTAAAAATAATTTAAAGTGTTATTTTTCGAAAGTAAACATATCGAAGTATCATTTGAACATGAAATCGATGGTTTTTTCTTGATTTTATATGTTTTTCTCACCGAATTCAATCCCCCAGATCCTTAGCGGTTCAATAATTGGGACATTTACCTTATGTTTGATGAAAAGAAATTGTTCTTTATTTGACCCTAATCTGGCTAGTCTGCAAAACCTGGAATTTTATCAAAACCTTGTAAAGTCAGGGAATTTCTGCGTCAATAATGCGTAACAACCTTAAATTTTGCCACAGGACCAACTGCATATTGTTTTTATGACCCAAAAGAATTTTTTAAGCAAAAAAAACGATTTTTCCAACCTCCTAGACTGGTGTTATCCCTTAATAGACAATGAGTTTTGATATTCTACAACGGAGCCAACAATTTCACTGCAGCTCATTCATTTTCCCCACTTCAGCTATGGGCGTTCACAAATGTATTCGATGAATTGTTATTTCACCGATCCACAGCCGATCAACCCAAGGGTGGAGGAGGCCATCTTCGCCATAGCTAAGAGGGAAGGTTTCCACTTGGGTGTGATAGGAGGATCGGATATCGAAAAAATAAAGAGTCAGTTAGGCGGCGACAAAATATTCCATCAGTACAAGTATGTTTTTGCCGAGAATGGTCTCGTAGCCTATGAGAACGCCAAGCAACTACCGACCGATGTGAGTTTGTCCTGATCCTTGGCGAGCGTGAAAAGTTCGTACTGAAATGTCGCGCCTGTGATTGACGGCAAATCTTTCCGCAGACCATTCAGGGCTTCATCGGGGACGACGCCCTGCAGGATTTCATAGACTATTGTCTCACCTACATCGCCAATCTGAAGTTACCCTTCAAGCGCGGTACATTCGTCGAATTTCGCACGGGCATGCTGAACATATCGCCGGTGGGTCGGAATTGCAGCCGGAGCGAGAGACTTCAGTTTCACGAGTACGACAAGGAGCATCGCATACGTGAACAATTCATAGCGGCATTGAAGAAGAAGTTTCCCGACCTTGCGTTAACCTATAGCATTGGTAAACATTTACTTCCGCACGTACGAAATCAAGCGCGATTCTATTGAGATCTGTCGAATGGCGATGCGACATCTGGTGGCGGAAAATCAAAGTACATTCGGGGCAAAGCCGGGTTGTTACGCATATGGAAAACCGGGAACCCTCAGAGAATTTCTTTCCTCCCGGAATAATCAGGGAAAAGTCCGGGAATTTTGGAAATTATCTGGAATTTTCTCACAATTTAGATTTCGAAAGAGATACAAAAAATGAAACTGACTTAAAAAAAACTGGACAGTATAAAAATAAATATTTTGGTATATCTTTAATATTTATATTATTCCTCATTGTACACAAAAGAAAGTTACGTCAGTGCCAAACATTGAGAATTTAAAAAACTGTAAACTAATTTACCGTAAAGCTACACTTGTAAATGAATCTAAATTAAAAGTAAAGCTACAAAAATACATTTGCATTCGATCTGTCGATACACAACCGCATCATTATCATTATAGATAAGTATTTATATTTATTATTTTGTTTATTTTCACCGGCGTACATACTTTTGTTTATAATGAAGAACAGGTTCTGCATTTGCTTTTAATGCATTTGTTTAACTTTATTATGTTTAAGTTATGTTTCGAATTTCAGTTAAAAAAAAATGAATATCAATTTTATCAAATTTCTTTTTTCAATAGAAGGATCGAGCTGAGAATTTCCTTTGTTTCTTCAAGTCGGTTAAAAATGTTTTTTTCCACAAAAATCAGTCATTGCTATTTTTACGTATATAATTTTCCAGCATCGTTTGTAACGTTTACGTTAAATCAGTTTTCGTGAGTGTTGACCTTGAAAATCAAATTTGCGGGTATTTTCACTATGATGTTCATAATCGGCGAGTCAAAATACATGGGTACACGAAATTCCAAATTAATCATGGGCTTTTCGGAACCACCCAAAAAATAGAGCCCAAATTTGTGCCACCCCGATGAACAGAAAGATCCTTTGTTTACTGGCACGTGACGTCGCAGCCGTCACGTTGCTACATATCTGACAACGGGAGCGTTTCGGCGGTCTGGTTGAATATTAAAATTCTATTGCCGATTGATCTCGTAACTACCAACATTCGCGAAAATAAAAAAACATTGTGAGCATAGTATAAAATGACGAACCATTTGGGATGATTTCCGTGCAACAGTCATATGCCTTATAACTCAGCTTCATAAAAAAAAAAAAACATTTCTAGAGAGCGTTGCATTGCATTTTTTTCGTTTCGAGGGAAGCGTGCGTAATTTTGAAAAATCCGTTCCCAGGTGGACAAATATCGTTCGACGTATTCCCGATCGGCTGGAACAAGACTTATTGTCTGCGGCACATCGACGAGTACGACGAGATACACTTTTTCGGCGACAAGACGGGCGAGGGTGGCAACGACTACGAGATATACGAGAGCGACCTTACGATCGGTCATCGCGTCACGGGACCCGAGAGTCTCCTCAAAGAGCTCGAACTTCTGTGCGCCGTTATGCAGGAAAAACGCGCCAATTGATAAAGAAAAGAAGCAGAAACGAGACTCGGCGAAATAAAATTCGCAAGGGCCATTTGAATGTCTTAATGAATAAATATTGTCGAAACTCGCGGGTCCAAGCATTACGATGGAAGATGATACTCGTTGTCGAGCTATCAGCGGGATATAGGAACAATTTATAGAGGCGCGTTAAGTTTCATGTACATTTATACGAGGTAATAAATATTATATGTATATATGACAACCGATCTTTTTTATTCGTCCCAACATTCAACGATAGCACCAAAACATAACATTTTTCTACTAGATAAAAGGAAAACACGGATTAAAGAAAATCGGGTACAACGACGCATAAACTTTGTGAGAAAAACGCAACGCATATAAAAATATTACAGAAACTCTTAAAAAATTATCAAACACACGTAGAAAACAAAAAAAACAACAGCTATTGCACGTGGTATCAAATTGTACAAAATACATTCTATTTTCGTACGAAAAATAGATAAATCGTCTGAGTTCGCATATCGCGTCTCGTAGCTCTCTCTCTCTCTCTCTCTCTCTCTCTTTCTCCCTCCCTCCCGCCCTCTCTTTCTCTTGTATAGGGAACCCAACTGCCGCTTTCTCCCGCTAGAGGGTATATTGTATTATAACGTAAACAGAACAGGACGTTTAGTGACATTCGCTTTGGTTATGCCCGTTTTTCTACGACTATTATCGAATTTTCCTTAAGGGGAGGGTAGGGGTTCGGACTTTTGAAAAATCGATTTTTTTGTTTGTCCTTTCTTATAGTTAAACATTTCAAGAATATAATCCCAAAATTTCAAGTCAATCAGAGTAAAACTCTCGAAGTTATTGATTATTTAGTCCCGCTCCTCTAACACTGTAGCTCGCGTTTCAAACTGTAGCCAACACTTCAAACACGTTTTTCTCGAAACCACTTTTTCAAAGTCCGTGTTCACTGCCATTTGAAAACTACATGACCGATTTATTTCAAACTTGGTACACACTTTCTACATATAAAATACCTCCCCCCAACGGTTAGTTTGAGATTTTTTTTACATTGAGGGGGTTTTCCACCTCCAAAATGGCGGAATTTTTCGTGAAAAATAACATTTTACTTTACATGACGACCAAAAATGTAGAAACGAAAAAAAAAATTATCAAAGACCTTTGAGGGGAGGATTTGGCGATACTTTGAATAACACCGCAAATCGTGTTTTTGCAAAGGCGTTCTTGGGAATGCTTTGTCACCGACTTGTTTGTGGATATTTTCGCGTACAAATTTCACGGAATGTTCTTGAAATGACGCTTAACAATGTACAAAAGGTTTCAATAAATTTACTCTATGAATATAGATGAAAAAAAAGTGTTTTTTTTTTCACGCCGAAACCCCTACCCTACCCTTCAATAATCCAATTCTGAAGAATGCATCTCCGTTGTGCAATTCGATGCAATTATTGTCCATTATGCTGTCCATTTGTGTAATTTTAGCGCACGGCTGACACTGCGCTGATTAACCGCGCGTGTTGTTTCGTTTGTTACGTTGTATTTACGTGGCGCCATCTACGCTGAGCTTTGCGTAAGATGGGATCGGTTACATAGGCGGGCTTAAAACATGGCGGTGATAAGAGAATCGTCAAACGTAAACAGTTGTGTGGTGTAGTGCAAATTTATGTGATATTATGATGAGTATAAGTGCAATTTGTGACTGGGTCGGTACCAATCCGAAAGAACGCAATATTGTGGAAGGCCAACGTATTTTGAAGGCAGGGCACATTTTAATATGCGGTAAAATTAGCGGCGTTTGCGATACCGGTGCTTTCACCCACTGCAGTGCGCACACTTTCATGTCTGAATTCACTTTTTTCATTTTCAAGCCTCTAATTGAACTGTTTTTTGTACATTTCCAAAATAATTTTTCACGTACGCGAAGCGCTTCCCTGCAATGGGAAACTTGTTGAAACGGACTTCCAGCTCCTTGCTCGAAGTGCTTTCGCAGTCTTTGCACAGCACATGTAATGTTCTTTCGGTAGTTTTTACGCGGAGAAAACTTCGCGCCTTCCATTTGCACCGATTTTATGCTTTTAATTAAAATTAGAATACTTTTATCGCACGGCTACGTACAATTGCTATCGAAGGCTTTGCCCCGAATGTACTTTGATTTTTCGCCACCAGATGTCATATCGCCATTTGACAGATCCCACCATCCAAATCTCGCTTTTGATCTCGTCATACTTTCTCGTACTTCTTAGAAGCATCGTTGAGAAAGCTTGCGATTTTTTTACCGTAAACTTTTTCGGACATTAATTCATTTTACAAACTGGAGTTTCACAGTTCCTCCAATGGCGCAAAAAACGATGGGCAGAACGTGAGACATTCGTGGAATATTGTTCACGAGCCGACATGGAACGGCTCGTGTGCGTACGTCTCATTCTTTCGGTGTAAAAAAAACGGGTAGGCTGCAAGGAGGGAGATGCCTTTAGACGAGGAAAAAATTTGGTCTTCATTTGTTCTTTTAAGCAAAGATTTTTTCACCATTTTTTGCGACTCAGGGTATGTTTAATCCCTACTTTTGGCTGTACATGGTATTTTTTATTTGTTGTTATTGATCTTTAAAAATGGCGGCGGTAGGGCAGAGCGTGGTGTTATGAGCCTAGATACCAGGAGGTTCAGCGAGGCCTTTCGAATCGTCCCCAAAACGAGATCGAGAAAGGATGGCGCTGGGGTGCTCCGGCACCTATATGTATATAAATATACGCTAACATGGGTGCGATCTAAGACAGATCACAGATGATGTACCTAACCCTCATTCGTGTTAAGGGATAACACCACTCTAGGATTTTGGAAAGACGTTTTCTAGCCTAAAAATACTTTGGTGTCATAAAAACAATATGCAATTGATCCAGTAGCGATTTTTTTTATTTAAAGGTTCAATTATCGATTTTGCCGTAGCGCCTCGGAGCGTGCGCTGAGTTGCTCGTGCAACTTTAAACGCGTTTTTCACGAAACCACTTTTTCAATTTCGGAAGACGGATTACTCGAACACCCTTGCATGCATCGATTTGAAATTTTGATAGCACCTTCACAATTACATTCTCTATGGGTGTACGTAGCCGTTTTGTGATTAAACGTAAACTTTTTTTTTATAAACAATTTACTGCTTTTTTGGCAAAAAATCGATTTATTTCCTTCAAAGTGCGCTTTATTTTGAAAATTTGAAAATTTCTAGGTAGTCCCCTAATAATATATAAATTATCATTTTTTGGTTTCTGTTTCCGGTCTTATACTTTACGGGGAAACCGTTTTCCCGTGAAGCTACTTGTAAAAAAAAACACGTTTTTCTAGATGGGCCCTATCGGCGCCATTTTGAGTTTGAGTTTGAGATCTTTTCTCGCTTTTGAGTTTTTTTTTCCGAACCGTCATGAGGAAATTATAAATCGGCGGATATTCCGACGTTTGATGTCACGATCGATCTGACGTGAGGTTACAAACTCATGCGATCACTTTCACCTCGTTGACCAATATATTACTATATATTTAGGTGCCGCTGCACCCCAGCGCCATCACTTCGACACATTGTTGGGGACGCTTTTTTCAGGGCCTTTGCATTGCCGCTGAACCTCCTGGTATATAGGCTCCATGAGCCTCGTGGTCACGGTCTTACATAGAGGTCTGGAAACTCCAGTGGAAGGGGTAGGTAGCTTATCGAAGTTCACTAGTCGCCACTAGATTCGTTCCGATCATAATACCCGCGACGCGATCGTGGGGGTCAGACAAAGACAGCACTAGTTGGCTATGCTTCTATCTCTCTATCTCTGTTCCACCTTCATGTTCGTTACACGGATATTTATCATGAGTTCGAAGCACTTTTGAAAGGGCCAGGAAAAGGCATTAGTCCTGGCAGGTTCGATTAATACAATAAAAACAAATATGATCCTAATCGCAATCAAACTAACAAACTTTCTAAATCCATGCGAGCGTGATAAGCATATGCATACGATTTTGAAGCTGTCACGTTGCATGTGAACTTTCAAAGCTACTTGTCAATTTTTTCTCCTTCCATCCCTGACTCCCGTGTTTTTTATGCAATTTAATAAAAATGCAAATTCAAAAAAGGTCTTTCAGTCTCGGACGTTTGTATGTGGCCTACAAAACACACGTTTTCAACCGCTAACTCCGTTGTTCGCTGTATTGAGGTTATGTATGGCCGGGTTTTAAAACCGCAGCGACAACTAGTGGCGGCGCTAAGACCGAAATTTGCCATGCTAACTGACGCACCTGATCGATGAGCGATATCCAATGGGAGCTTCACTTTCCTAGAGGTTTTCTGGATTACCTGAGCTCCCATTGGATATCGCTCATCGCTCATCGTAAAATGCGCGCAGTGTGCAGAGGCCATTAGAGTTTCCAGACCCTGTATGTAAGACCGTGCGCGGGGTCTCCTGCGCCACCTAGCACACAGGCGGTGCATGCTAGTAAGATACAAGCGTGGGGTGTCAGAAGTACGCGGCTCGGCCGTTGTTGCGTCGGTCGCTAGCCGGCGTTCGGTTGGAGTATCACGTTCCTACTATTTTCACGCCAAAAGTGAAATAAACACTTCGTCGTACCTTTTGGTGTCTAGCCCATGCTTGTTGTGTTACGGCAGTCAAGTAAGTATATTTTGATTCCATAATAATGTATTGGTACTATTGGAGAATAAAAAATAATCTAACATTAATAGTCTTAAGGTGGCTCGGTCCAATAGGGTATTTTACCCTATGTTTACTCCAATAGGGTAGTTTACTCTATGGCAATAGTATCCGAAATGCGGCAAAAGATAACAAATTCGATAGAACGACGCTTTCTTTTTATTTTTTACGCTTTTCTCGTGAAAAAAAAATTTTATTATCCCACTGTCTCAACTAAGCCATCTGACTTTTGTGATATTCGTATAAGTTTAGTCTAGTAAGCAACGTTTTTACTACAGTTTTTCGATGGTGTGACGTAGCCAAATAAACAACCTATCTATTTTAAAAGATCTCATTACTTATCACTTCATTGGTTCGGAGCTATACTGCTTAAAACAAAATCATGATCAAGTGAATTCGCTCTGCCTTATGGCACGGTCTTTAAACTGCATTTTCAAAACTGGCGTGACGTATAGCTAGAAAACTAATCGACGGATTCTCATGAAATTTGGTATAAATCTTTCTAACCTTATTGACTGAAACTTACTCTCAATGTTTTTGAACATAAAGTATTTTTATTTCAAAATAATGAAATATACCCTGGGTGTAAAAAATGGTGAAGAAATCTTTGCTTTTGACAGAAATCATGAAAACCAGTAACTTTTTCCTCGCCTAAAGGTATCTCGCCCCTGAACTACTCGTCTGCGGAGGGAGGATTGAGAGAAGACATTGAGTGATAATAATTGAACCCCTTTGTTCACGCACCCCGATAAACAGGCACGCGTTTCATCGCGAAAGCCGCCAGACCCTCTATCCGATCCTCCGTCTTTAACAGTTCACCGTAGCATTGCTTCTCAATCGCAAAGCCATCCTCGATCGGCACTTCGATTCCTTTCGTTATTGCGACCTTGGCCATTCTGCAACAATAATAACGATGCCAGTTGAAAGAGTCAAGTTTTCAAACGGCACTGGGCTTGTGAAAGATGAACATAGAACGTGCACAGCTTATCGTGAAAGGAATTGAAAAAAAGGGGCGAAGAAAATAATATACTTTGATTGGTTGTACATTCGAGCGAGAAAAGTCAAGATTAGGAATACAAACGACGATTGCTCGACTCGAGTACGATAAGATGAGATCGAGATGAGTTAGAATTTTAGAACTTTTATATGTGGGACATTCCACGCCATTTCACATAACCGTCACCCCGACCATTTTTTATTTTCCTGATTTTTTTTGTAAAATTGTACCCTATGAAAGGAATATCCCCACGAATGTTCAGATTTTTATCTCTTTTCTTTTAGGATTTATAATTATCCAAAAAATGTCGATTTCGGAAGTTTTGAAAACGTTTACACGCTGATAACTCTGGAACTAATTGAAATATCGACAAATGTCGATATATAACTTTTTTCATTTTGAAGCATACTTTCGTTAAAAAATATGGACAAATGATCAATTATCAATGACAACGTGTTTTTGGCTTCTAAAGTAAAGACTATTTTTTTAGAAGATGATCGACCTTTTTTATTTTGTTCAAAAAATTCTCTAAAATAGAGTGACCCATTCTATGACTTTTAAGACTAGTCTCATCGTGGGCCCCTTTTCCCTTCTTTTTTTTTCGAATTAATCATACTCTTTTTAGAAGATTTTTATCACTTTAATCTCCAATAATGCTATTAACGATTGTGTGATTTCCAATTCGGCTTCCGGCCTGAATCGGTCAATTCTTAATTTACGCTGAATTTAACCAAAAAATAATAATTTTGAATAAAAAATAAAATAAGCAGACTCGACGATTTCAGCTGAATTGGTCGGACCCTCCGCTTGCGGCCGCTATCAATATATGAGGTTTGTTAAAAGAAATAAGGTGACTTCAAATTTCGCGGGCTAAGTACGATTTTCGATTTTGTTTTTTGTTATGTTGGTACACATGTTGACATTTCCAGCCATTTTGTATATTTAGTTTGTTTTTGACAGATATAAAGGTTAGACGTGTTTTGGTGTGCTTGGCGATTTTTTGCTATCGATTTGTGGCAAAACAATTCATGGCTTTTGCATCACGATAATGCACCTGCTCACACATCGTTGCTTGTTCGTGACTTTTTGACCAATAACAACACCGTAATCATGCCTCAGCCACCCTATTCTCCGGACTTGGCCCCCTGCAATTTTTTTCTGTTCCCAAAACTGAAAAGACCCATGAAAGGACAGAAATTTGCCACGATTGAGGAGATGAAAACCGCATCGCTGGGAGAGCTCAAGGCCATACCAAAAAGCGCTGGCACAAGTGTACTATATCTGAGGGCGATTACTTTGAAGTGGACAAAATAGATATTGATGAATAAATAAATATGTTTCGAGAAAAATAAAAAGTCACTTTATTTTTTAACAAACCTCGTGTATATATATATACCACGTGTAGAAGTATGAAACCGGATTTTCCCTACAGATGGTGCGAGCTATCAGTTTAGGGACCGTAAGACCGCTTCTGCAGTGCCATCATCTCTTTCTAACAGCTGACGAAGATTTTCAACACACAACAACCCAAGTTCTCTACACCGGTATATTTTTCTATAACCTTAAACATGTCGAGTTTTGTGCCTACGACCTACGATTTGCGGACAGCATTGGTTTTCTGTTATCATTTGAACAAAACTGCTGCAGAATCGCATCGAATGCTTGCCGAAGCTTACGATGAACATGCGCTTTCGTAAGCTTTCGAGTGGTTGAAAAAATTCAAAAGTGGTCATTTTGACGTGAGAAACGAAGAGCGTGGTACACCACCGAAAAAGTTTGCAGACCACGAATTGCGAGCCTTATTGGATGAAGATGATACTCAAAGTCAACAATAACTCGCGGATCAATTGAATGTGATGCAGAAAGCCGTCTCCATTCGTTTTTATCATTTTCAAACAACAGACGCGTAATTTTTACAAAAAAATTCCGGTGCCATACTTCTACACCTGGTATATTTTGCAATCAAATTTTCAAGTGTTTTTTCTTGTTCAAATGTACCTTTACATGTGAAAAAAGTTTCGTGAACGAGAATCAACGTTATCGTTAGAAAAAAAACGCGTTGAAAGAAAACTTCGTCTGGACCAGACTCCCTTGAAGAAAGTGTGAACTAACTTGACGCCGATAGGGCCGTTGGGTAAGATTTCCCGGGCTAGCGCGAGTGCCTCCTCGTAAGCTGCGTCGCCATTTTTGTTCTGCGGTACGGCGCGATTGACGAGACCGATCGAGCCGGCCTCCTCGCCATCGAGGATTCTGGCGGTGTAGATGAGTTCTTTGGCAACGGCAGGCCCAACGATTCTCGGCAATCGTTGGGTGCCTCCGGCACCTGGGATGATGGCCAATTTGGTCTCGACCAGGCCTAGCTTAGCTTCCTTCGAAGCTATCCTGATATCGGCGGCAAGGGCAAGCTCGAGACCGCCACCGAGGGCGTAACCGTCGATCGCCGTTATCACCGGTGTCGGCATCGATTCGACCTGGCCCATCAGATCCCTCAAGGAATCCACGAACTCCGCGACCTCTTCGTTCGTCATTATTCTTCTCTCGCGAAGATCGGCACCGGCGCAAAATACTTTCGGTACCAAGCTTCGCATTATGAGCGCCCGAACTTTGTCGTTTTCCCTCACGGTCGCCAACGCGTTCGACATTTGGGCAACGAGATTTTTGCAAAATGCATTTTTTGCATCTGGACGATTCAAGCCCAGAACGACAATACCGTTGTCTTTGCCATCGAGATATTTCAGGAGTATCTCGCGTGGCTCGTCGCTGGTATTCGGCATTGTCTTTGTCGTCAAGCCACGAATGTGAACCAGCTTGATACCGCCATTGTACGCTGAACTTGCCAATTTGAACTTTGACGTTAACGACGCCATTATTTTAATCTTTCTTTCTCTCTCTCTCTCTCCCTCTCTCTCTCTCTCTCTCTCTCTCTCTCTCTCTCTCTCTCTCTCTCCCTCTCTCTCTCTCTCTCTCTCTCTCTCGTTCTCTAGTGCCCCGACGTCCTTCCGTCCGTTTATCCGCGGACTCGATTAGCAGGAACTTCGGTACAACCGGTTTATCATCCAAGCTCGATGGAATTGTTTTTCTTGGCTGAAAAACAATCCAAAACAAAATGTTTCCGAGACTTCATTTATGCGTTTCAAAGTCTTCAGGGACGTTGAATTTCGCGTTACGAAGAAAAAAAATGTGTTTTACTTGCGCGAGTTTTCGAGACACAAGTTTTTAAGAAGATTGGAGCAATGGACTTCAAAACAATGCTTACGAGGTATAGATTTATTCTGTAGATGCCAATTTTTCATAAAATATACAATAAAAGGGCAAAATTAAGCATCTTTATATTTTTGATACGTAAATAAGAAAAACTTTCGTGTTACTACCATCTTGAAAACGTATATCATCATCGATGATTATTATTTTTTTTAAATTGCGTCAGCGATTGTTTTTTACAACAGTTTCGAGTTCAGAAGAAAAAAAAGTTTTACTTTATCGAGTTTTTGAGACACAGGTGTTTAAGGAGGCTGTAACGGTCCAGTTGAGTCAAATGACGGTATATGAATTTATTTTTCAGTGAACCGAAAAAAATGTAATTTTGAAAATGAATATGAAAATAATCTTGGAAATCTAATATTGAAAAGTAATTTTGGAAACAAATCTGAAAAATTAATTTTTGAAATAAATTTGAAACGGTAATTTAAAAAATATATTTGAAAAAGTAATTTTAAAAATAAATTTGAAAAAGTAATTTTAAAAATAACTTTGAAAGTAAATTTTGAAAAAGTAATTTTGAAAATGAATTTCAAAAAGTAATTTTGAAAACAAATTCGAAAAGGCAATTTTGAAAATAAATTTGAAAAGGTAATGTTGAAAATAAATTTGAAAAGGTTATTTTGAAAATAAATTTGCAAAGGTAATTTTGAAATTAAACTCAAAAGTAATTTTGAAAATAAATTTTCAAAAGTAATTTTGAAAATAAATTTTCAAAGGTAATTTTGAAAATAAATTTTCAAAGGTTACTTTGAAAATAAATTTTCAAAAGTAATTTTGAAAATAAATTTTCAAAAGTAATTTTGAAAATAAATTTTCAAAAGTAATTTTGAAGAAAAAATTCAAAAAAAAATTTGAGTAGGTAATTTTGAAAACAAATTTGAATAAGTAATTTTGAAAAACTAAATTTGAATAAGTAATTTTGAAAAAATAAATGTAAAAAAGTAATTTTTAAAATAAATGTTCACAATTAAATCACCCGTAGCGTGAACGTCTCGTCCATCTAACTCGTGCACTACGATTAAACTATTTTTTATCTCCGGCGTTCGGTGGTGGACGAAGTCCAAAAACTCCGTAGACTCCGTACAGTCGACACAACAACATATATATTTTTATCTTAAATCTTGAATTGTGCCCAACGCTCCAACCCCCTTAACAGAGTAGCAAAATGTTCAGGTCCGAATACGAAGGCTCCCGCAGAAAGAATAAAATCGAAGAATCAACCTGCAGATTTATTTTTAACATTGAGCTAACGCTACTAGCGTGCTAATGAAGTGCATGATCTAACTTTCACAAAGTTTCAATGAAGCATTGTCTCGATGTTAATTTTCCGCAACCGCGAAAAGTCTGTATCATTGGGAACGTAATTCCACGCACAATCCAGTGCCGCCAATTACTTTATTCTACGCTATATTCTTTCAATTCCAGAATTTCATAAGTCTACAATTTTTAAGATGTCCCCCGGGGCAATGGCCTCAATGGAGGACGCAATCGACTGCTCAAGAGATTGCGCTTTTCTTTATCGCGATGATTTTTCCCAATGTGTACGTACTGCTTATTTTACGAGCGGCGTAATAGTGAGCTCCGAGTGTTTATTATCCATATATATATTCGCATATTTATATAATTCTACTTTGTGCTTACGTGTTCTATTTAAAAAAGGTATGTACCTGTATTTTGTGTCAACAGGGTGGAGCACAAGAGCGCGCGAGCGGTGAAAGTTTCGAAAATAAAGGAGAGTCTTTTGCACGGCGCCAACAAAACAAGAGTATTGTGTGTGTGTGTATATATATATATATATATATATATATATATATATATATAAGAATATATATGTTTATATATACGTACATATATTTGTGTACAAATGTATGCAAGCGTGTGTAAATGAGAGAGCACCGAGGCGGTTCGCGGGCTATCTTTTAACGCTCTCGCTTCGACGGCGAAAACGAAACTGCCTCCAGTGCAGGGTCGTCATCGCCGCCGTATGCCATCGCGCCAGTCGAAAGTCAAAACAACGTATGCAAGATTGCGCGCGTGCCATATGGTTGAAAGGTGGCGGGAGAACAGTAGTGAGGTGTGCGTGCGTGTGAGTGTGTGTGTGTGCGTCCGTATCACGTATAGGATGTTCCATAACTGCGACCACGTTCACACAATTGTCCGCGTTAAGGTAGGAGTCTCGTTACAGTCGTTATTAGATAAATTCTTGATTTTAAAATATATATGAGTTTATGCGATAAACTTTTATATAGTGAAAATATTCGATACCTCACCGAAGATTCCAACAAGAAATGTTAGGTTAGGTTGAAAGAAATGTTAGGTTACAAGTCCAACGCGTGACTTTATGCATTTGATAGCATTGATATTAAAGTTGCTACTTGTAAATTAGAATCTGAAGATTCCTACGTGATTATAAAAATATGGGTTCACCGAATTATTCGAAGAGAACTTTTAAGATAATCTCGATAATAAAACTTTATTAAATAGCAGAAGAACGACCGCCGCGAAGTAGTTGGGTACACTTGGCAACATCGCATGTTAGCATGTACCCGGTATACCTTTCGGGAGCTTAGGGGGCGTCCATAAATTACGTAACACAAAATTTCCCAATTTTTGACCCCACCCCCACCCCACGTAACAGAACCGTAACGCCTGGCCTGAAACCCCCCCCCCCCCTATTCCGTTACGTAACGGATGCTTTGTCGTCATTAATTGCGTTTTTTTTTCCAAAGAAATAGCTAATTGTGAAAGAATCGTGTTTATACTCATTTTATGAAGTATTATTCATACGGCTTGTCGGATTTTGTCCAAATTCGGATACAATATTCTTCAATAGTTTTTCTCGTTCGCCACGTAGGGGTTTTCCATTTGATTGAACCATTGCTCTTTTATGCAACCAAAATCGTCGTAAATTGCGCACGAAAAAAGAATGTTAAATTAAAACGGTCGCACTTCCGTCAAAAATGTAAATTTCTATAAAAAATCCTACGTGGTGAAGGAGAAAAACTATCGAAGAATATTGTATCCAAATTTGGACAAAATCGGACAAGCCGTTTTCGAGATACATCTAGCACCGACTTTGAAAACAATGTTTCGTGATAACCACGTTTGAATCGCTTCCAGTCAACGAATTTGTTTTAAAAAATCCTAAACATACCTCAATGTACATATTTTCCTATAAAGAAACCCGGATCCAATCGAAACATTAGTTTTTGAGATAAAAATTCCTGAAGTTTGGCTGTTTTTCTCGCCGTTTATTCAGGTACCTCCCCTTAAACGCGATTATCTCGAAACTACATTTTTTAAAACTGCGCACACTGTAGTTCAAAAAGTTATTGATCGATCTCGTTGAAATATTGAGAGGTTTCCGTCTATGATATTACCGAAAGGATCAATCTAAAGATTAAAAGATATCACGTAGATAAAGAATTTTTTGGGGGTAAGAACTGTCGAAAATTTCATCCTTTGGTTAAAAAGCTTGCGTAATTTTCAATTTTATACTTTTTTTCTAATTTTATAGGTTTATCCTTCCCCTACATGTATCAGTGATAAAAAAATACTTCTGTTTTCTCCTGCAGATGAACAGTAATAATGTGAAAAAATGGAGCATTTTTTTGTGGCACAGGAAAGACGGGAAAAGGCTATAACTTCACTATTTTCTTTTGCAGAAAAAATATTTTTGAGCTCTTTAAATCTATGATAAAATCACATTAAAATTGAAAAATGATGCTATTGTTTCACCCTCAACAAAAATCACAAAAATGGCTCATCTTAGGGCGTCTAAAGGGTTTTCTCCCCTTAAACGCGTTTTGCTCATACCACTGTTTTCAAACTCGGTGGACATGATGCCTCGAGAACCGCGTGATGGATTGTTTCCAAATTTACAGCAGATACAATGAGAAACGTTTAAAGGTCGTTGACGATCTCTCTTGTTTTAAATCGATCTTCATTTTTTAATAGTTACGTAAAAACGACGACTTTTTTCATAGATTTTGTATGCTCGGATTTCAAAGCGTCGCCACGTTGTTAAAAGAAATGATTTTGAAAATCAACGATCGTCATCGACTCGTATTTATTGTTAGCTTGAATAACCCGTTTGGTTTTTAGATTTCGAATGGACCGTTTAAACTGGAGAGCGTCCACCGTCAAACGTCACCCTTTTTGTTATTTTTCTGTATTTTTTGCTGATTTTTATTTAAGTCTCAGTATATGTACCTGCGCTTTAAAAAAAATGCGTTTCTTTTTCACTATCGGTTTCTGAGAAAAAAATTACCATTTTTTTCGGGCTCTTAGGTAGATGTAGGCTCATGACACATGATGCCTACGCTCATCGCCGAATGGCAGTTTTACGCACGAAATAGTGTGAAAAAAAGTTTAAGATATTACGAAAAACTATCAAATCACTCAGAAATTTATGACAACTTCGTTTCCCTATGTTAAAAAGTATTTTTCCAATTGTAAATTTTATAGAAACCGTAGAAGGTTGATTTAAAATTTAGAGCATGCATTCACTATATGACAAAGAATTTGTTGTATAAATTTGAATCGAATGAGAAAATACCGACGATTGTCCCAAAACTCCTGAAGGCAAGATATACATTTAGACGAGAAAAAATTAAGCAATTTTCAGAGTTTTTTAAACTAACAAATAATTATTCTACATTTATCGAACTCTAAGTATACTTCAATAGTAGATTTACTTAAATCTACTATTGAAGTATACAAAACAATTTTTTTTAATCCGTGCAGTCTAGCTTCCCCTAGACTTTGATTTGCAAAGAAAATCAAACATTTTTTCAGTTAGAACATGTATCGTTCCCATTTGACAGTCATTAGAGTGAATAAAATGCAAATTTAAGAAAATAACACGCATTTACCAAACAAAATCAACATTACACGCAAAATTTCTGCAAAATTTGGATTGCAAAAGTAATTTTTTTTTTAATTTCAAGAACCATTCACGACAAGTAGAAGGTAGCAACATTATCAATATTTCTACCAAGTTTCAACTCAATCGGCTCAATAGTTTTTGAGTCATCCTGCACGATAATTTCGAAAATGCTTTTTTGAGAAAAATACCTTTAAAGTTCACGCCCGCTCCGAACCCGAGCGGTGAGGCACAGCGTTGACGGGCATTAATGTTTGAAGTTTTTCTAATTTCGTTATGAAACTTAGGGAAAATATTCTACACATATAGTTCTACCGTTTAAAGGGAAAAAAAGAAATTGATTTTTTATACTTCTAAATGTATATCCCGCCTTAAGAAAATCGGAAAATCGTGTTTACAATTCGAATTAGTCGCAATTCGATTATTCTAAAAAATCCAATATTACATTCACGTTCGTGCTGCGAGGAAAAACTGCCTGTATCAACAACCTATATATATTTGATTCGGAGACAAACAAAAATGCAATGTCATTTTTGAATGCGGGCCAAGTTCGTCGCGTTTGGGATGTGGGAATATCCCGAGAAGCAAATGAAGAATAATATGGTAAATTTCTGGAAATATAGTTATACCTCCATACCAGCAATATAATACACGGATCATGTTTAATCTCCGAAAAAGTCAATTGGCCGGAATACAACTCAACGTGAAATTCTCAAAAAAGCTTGGCAGTTGCAAATATTTGAAAAATATTTTGGCCTTTTGAACGAGGTCAATGAGCTTTATATCCGCCTTATCTCTTGTTTGTGTTCCCTCTCATACGGCGTGTAATGAGAGAATCGATTCTTGTGCCGAGGCAGGCCCATACGACGAGTGCAAAACTTTTTTGAAAAACATATAGATTTTTTATCGAAAGATGATTTGTCGTAGTAATACTGTGGAGATATCGCGGACATAAAGTTCGTTCTGACACGTTATATATCTACAAATCATAAATCTGTAGATACATAACGACCAGAGTACTTTCGGAGCACGAATTAAAAGATTGATGACAGGAGGTTCATTTTTCGTGGGATGCAACATTAACGAGGTTGGAGCGTCAGCTACAATCCGAGATTAAAAGCACATACGTACCGAGTGTTCCATTTTAATCTTACACCTGATTTATCTCGAAAAATACTGCTCCGATCAACTATTGAGTATAATAAATCTTTTAGGGTTCAAAGGGGGACGTTAAAAAATCTGTTTACATTCAATATTCAAAATGGCGACGTTAAGATAGCCGGCGTTTATTCTTTAAATGGATCATTAATTTTTTAAGCAAAACGTTTTTCGGCAACGTTCATCATTTTTAGGTTAGAATACCATTTTTTACTATTTTAGCACTGTCCAGAATGTACTACGAGGACGTAGACTCCCCAATATCGCTGGTATAAGTGTGTGTGTGGGTGTGAGTTTGCTTGGGTTTGTTTGCACTTGTTTAGGTTCGCTTCGGTTTGTTCGATAACCCAAACAAACCCAAACGAGGTTACAGTCGCTGCGGCTCGTCACTTTCGTTATGAAACAAACCCGAATAAACCCACACACACACACTTATACTTGGGTTTGTTTGATAACTTAAGTGACGAGTCGCAGAGACCTAATCCTTTTTGAGTTTGTTTCGGTTATCAAACAAACCGAAACCAACGCAAACAAATTCACACCCACACACCCACTTACACTAAGGATGTTGAAGACTTTACCTCCTCGTGGTACATTCTGGGTATCGCTAAAATAGTGAAAAAAAAGGTGTTCTAACCTAAAAAGTATCAACGTTATCATAAAACTTTTGCTACAAAAGTTAGTTTTAGCTTCATAAGTGTTTTGGTGGAGAAAAAAATTAATGACCTCATTAAAAAACACTTGTCGGCCATCTTGACGTCGCCATTTTGAATTTGGGACCAAAAAAGATTATTTTCAACGTCCCCAAAGCCCCCCAAAAACCACACACACTTACACTAGGAATGTTGAAGACTTTACCTCTTCGTGGTACATTCTGGGTAGCACTAAGATAGTCAAAAATGACTAACCTAAAAATTATGAACGTTATAAAAAAACTTGTGCTACAAAATTTAGTTTTATCCTCATAAATGTTTTGATGTAGAAAAAAATGGTAACCGCATGGAAAAAAGCACGTATGCCATTTTAAGGTCGCCAGTTTGAATTTGGGACCAAAAAAGATTTTTTTAACGTCCCAAAAATTCCCAAAACCTAAACAAACCCCTACACACACACACACGCGCGCACACACACACACACACACACACACACACACACACACACACACACACACACACACACACCATTACACTAGGGGTGTTGAAGACTTTACCTCCTCGTGGTACATTTTGGGTAGCGCTAAAATAGTAATGAAATGGTATTCTAACCTGCAAATTATGAACGTTATCAAAAAACTTCCGCTACAAAAGTTAGTTTGAGCCTGATAAATGTTTCGGTGTAGAAAAAAATTAATAACCTCATTGAAAAAAACATGTCGGCCATCTTGACGTCGCCATTTTGAATTTGGGACCAAGAAAAGATTTTTTTAAACGTCCCCCTTTGAGGCCTAAAAGTTTTTTATGCTCAATACTTGTTCTGAGCAGTATTTTTCGAGATAAATCACGTGTAAGATTGAAATGGGACACCTGCTATACATGTTATTGTCAAGACTATACTGAATACGAATTAAAAAAAAAAAAATTTCACCTCAAGACAGAGATATAAAATCGTTTAATGTATTCAATTTTACGCGCGGCTAGATGGTCAATACGTTCACGCTACGGGTGATGTAATTTTTTTTTGGCTATTTAGCATCAAGATAAACAAAGTCTAACAACGGATTAACGCAAACTGAACTTTTCCAAACATGTAGAAAAAAAGCCCATCTTGCTCATCGTAAGCAATATACATCGAATATTGAACCATCGAGGTTCGATAAAAATTGCGAATCTTGGCTGGCGAATAAAGAGCATTGCTGCCGACCTCAAAGTCCGCTAACTTGCCGTATTTCGGCAACACTTAATATTAATTAATGATAATAATAAATAATCTCGCGGCATAACTATAAATAGGAATATTTATAAACGACTCAAAATTTTATTCTGAGTTGGATGAAACATTCACTGACGCAGTTTTTTTTACAATAATCATCGAGAATGTTTTACTCTTTCAAGTTGGTAGCAGCACAACAGATTTTCTTATTTACGTAATGAAAATATAAAAATGCATAATTCTGCATATTTTGTGATTAATTAGCATCTACAGAATAAATATATACCTCGTATGCATTATTTGAGGTTAATCGAGAGAAAAAAATGTTCACGAACCGTCATTTGACTCAACTGTACCGCTCCAACCACATTAGTACTCAAGAAAAGTATAAAAGACGACCATGAAGGTCACTGCCTTAACGATTTGCTCTGGAACTCCCCATATGCACATACATATATGAATAAATATTTACACACTGGGGACACGATGGAGATCTTTCCATTTATATTTCTCCTAGAAAAAAAAAAACGTATGTTTACGAGCGCATTGGATTTTACGACATCACAAAAATACTACGAGCTCAAGGTGAGTAACGCTGGCTCATACTGAAAAACCGTGGAAACTCGATGAAAAAAACTCTTCCTTTTTCAAGTGTTCAACTGATTTTCGATCGTTTCAAGTTCTCTCTCTCTCTCTCTCTCTCGTACATCCAAAACAGTAAGATGTTTCGCGATATAATGTTTACTTTCTTCGCTTTCATAGTATTATGGCAAGTGTTGAGAAAAATAGGAAGACGACGAGCAATAAAAATATAAGCGTGTAATCGTTACCCCAAACTCGGCGAACATGGAAAAACTGCTGAGTGATCGTAATCCGCGATCGCGCGATACCATGTGCGTCTAACGTGTCAACGGTCACGGCGCAACGCGAACACACGCGTGAATCATAATTAACGTCGGCCGTTATCAGTAGCGCAAACACGGCCGTTCGATAACTCTCTCTCTCGATACACAACGCCGTGCGCCCGCGCGCTTTCATCACGTGCGTCGTCTCAAGGCAAAGAATTGTAAACGGTAATGCCACTGGTCGGTACAAGCGTGATCTGTTTTCAAGATCGACAATAATTTTTTTTTCAAGCTTTTACTTAATGTAGCAAAAGGCAGAAAATAATTTTTTTTACCAAGTCAAACCTACGTTTGACTACAAATAAAAGCTGTGGTGCTCAATTTTTTAAATGATTTCTCAATGTGATCAATGCAGTGTCATCAACCGTATTTAAGGAGTAAGGCCACTGTAACGGCCCAAAAAAAAAGGTTTTTTCACTAATTTTTTGCTCCCGAAATTGAAGGTATTTGAAAAAAAACTTTTAATGGTGTTATCGGGCATACATTAAACTTTATTATAAATTTTTTTTACAGTAAAAAAAAACAAAATGGCGGTTCCACAGCTATCTTCCCGGGACATGTTTTGCTTCCAGGGCTCCGCGGCACGCAGCACCACTGGTGCACTTTTGAATCTAGAACAAAAAAAAAAACCATTAATCTAGAGGGCTATAGCTAGAGAATGTCGATCGGATTTTAAAAAGTATCAATTTTTGTGGATTTGGCGTGCGTTTGAAAAAAAAATTGATTCTTGACGAAAAAAACGGCAAGTTTTTTGTTAATAAAAAATCAATAAATAAAGTTCTTGAAAATTCCGATCGACATTTTCAAGATAATGTAAATGTTCACATCTGGTTAAAATTTCAAGTAAAAAAAATGAAAATTGTTCGAGTTATGCTGCGTGCCATTTTGAAAAACCATGTTTCGAGAAAAACGCGTTTAAAGTTTTGCGAATAGTTTTTTATTGGAAAAAATTAAAAAAAGAAGTTAAAAAAATTTTTTACCGTTAGTCTGCAATCCCAGCACCATACATTTGTCCTTCGATAGCCAAATTTTCGTCTTCTTCGTCTTTCCTGGTTGATTTTTGGAGTGCGCGCGCACTTTTGGCCGCGTCGCTCAGAGATGTCTCCGCGTGCGTGATGCGTTTGTCGTCGGCTTCGATGCAGAAATTATATAACTGTACACCAATTTCCACCTCCAACATCTTGAATATTTGCAAGACGTTGGTAAGGCCGCCATTGAATATGCAAACAGCGATATCCGTCGCAATATCTAGTACAGTTTTTCCGCTTGAGGATGATTTGGGGGCCAAACTCCAAACGGTAGCGTTGAAACTTTCGTTATTGTTTTGAGTATAGGCCCCCAAGCAACGCTCCAGCAACTCGTCCCGGCTCAATTCCATGTAGATGGGTTTGATGGCTTGATAAACCTCCTCACTCATTGGCTGATTGTGATGATACGCATCCAAGGCATTTTCTGCTTTCGCTTTCTTCCAACTGCACCAATTCTCCGAACATTTTTCGTGCTGAGGCTTTTCATCCGTTGACATTTTGTGAAAAAGGGTTGCCCAGATCTCATTTTTCATATTTTTGATGGAATCGGCATTTCGACGGATTGCTAAGCCGTAATAAATGCTTAGTTCGTCAATCAATTTGGCAGTGAGTTTTCCTCTTCCCCCGAGACCTTTTGTTCCTTTTTTTAAGTTTCTCAATCGAGTGCCCATTCTTTTTTGCACGTGATCTATGCACTCTTTTTTTTTAACATCAACATTTTCATAAGGCTTCAAAATCCACGATGCCTTTGAAAGTTTTGGAATCGCCATCTCCGATATAATTGCAGTCGTTTCGGAGCAAGTTTTGACACGCTTGGCGGCGACCTTCATTTCCTAAGGACAACAAATTTTTTTTCGCACAGGACCTTTTTTTTCTTATTCTAGAGGGTTTAAACTATTTTTTAAGCCAATAAAAAAAAATCGATTTTTCAAAAAATTTACAGTGGCCTTACCCCTTAATTGGTATCAAAGTACATTAAATGAAAGCTTGTTTGAAAATAAATAAATTTCAGATATTAATTATTTTCTTCTTTTCATTCCTTCATTGATTTTACTAGAGCTCTGAAATGTTTGCAAAGAGGGGTTAATCCTTCGAAACGAACTGGTGTTATTTTTGGGTGATTGTCAGGAGAAATCCTGGAGAACTGTGATGGGTGGTATCTATCATAGATGTTGGCTCACCATTTATTGAACCTTACCTCCTAACCTATTTGACCGATTGGAACCTTTTGACGATTGTGTGATCTGAGAGCACTTACATTAGAGCCAATTCATATGTTGTCATGCACTTTTTATGTATTGTCACCTTTTAGATGCATGTTTGCAAAATTTCAGAGCTCTAAGTAATCGAAAAGTGGGTTAAATATCAATGTTCCCTTTTGCATCTCACAGAAAGTCGTTTTTTTAAAAGTATAATCATGTATTGTCACCTTTTAGATGCATGATTGCAAAATTTCAGAGCTCTAAGTAATCGAAAAGTGGGTTAAATATCAATGTTCCGTTTTGCATCTCACTGAAAGTCAAGTAATTTTTTTTATTTTTTTTAAAGTTGAATCATGCATCGTCGCCTCTTAGATGCATGGTTGCAAAATTTCGAAGCTCGAAGTATCGTGAAGTGGGTGAAATATTGATTTTCCGTCTTGGATTTCACAAAAAGTCGTTATTTTTTTACATTTATTTATCTTTTTTAATTTTAATTATGTAGGTTTTCAGATGCATATTTGCAAATTTTCAGAGCTCTAAGTAGTAACTCTAAGTAGGGTAGTGGGTGAAATATCAATTTCCCGTTTCGCATCTCACACCAAGTAAGATTAAATAAAAGCTTATAGAAACAGAATATTCTATGAAAATATTGAGTTTTCTCTAAGCTCCGAAAAATATAAATAATGTCTCCTTTCCTTTCTTCTTACCGTTTACCATTTGATTCTTCTTGTGTAGATCGAGAGGTAACGCGATAATTTTTATCTTCCTGAGTCAAATCAAGATGACGGAGACTTTTATAATCTTGGGGCAAATCTAGGTAGATCTGCAGAGATAGAGTTGTACACGCGTTATCAAATTTCGTGTCGCGTAAAATACGATATGATAATTGCAGTGAAAACAAAGCTTTCGTCCACGACTTTTCGAAGAGAATTGATAAAATCTGCCATATTCAGGGTGTCCCATTAAAAAAAAAGCATTGAAGTTAGAGCATGGATACCGGTTTTCGATAATATCGAAAAGCTGGACATTTTTACCAAAAATCCCATATTGAAAAACCGATACTGGACTCGAATAATACCGATACTTCGATATCAGGGTTGAACGAATGAAAATGTCATTATAATTTTTATTATTTCCATTTAAGTTACTTGAACCAGTTTTTTTCTACTACGTTCAACATCTATCTCGAGAGGAGATATATTTTCGATGTATATCGAAAATGCGTGCGTGCGTGTGTGTAATTCAATAGATTTACTATATTATCTAAAAAAAAAATTATTTATAAATTCGATATCTCGAAAACTAATATCGGTATCGAAAAATTGTATTCTTCACTTTCGATTTGTCTCATCGAGAAACACAAGAATCCATCTTTAAATCGCGGGGCCACGGTTACCGTGGAACTGCCTAATTTTCTTTCGATTTCTAGGCAAAAAAGGCGGATTTTTTTTTCATACGTACATTAAAGTGGGACACCCGGTACACAGGGCGTCTCACTTCTATTCAAAAAAAATAATTTCTCCAAAATTATGCTGCTCCGATCAAGTATTGAGTATAATAACACTTTTAGGGTTCAAAGGTAAACATTAAAAGATAATCGGACAGAAGCCGAATCCTCAACGATTAACTTGTCATACACACGGCCGCACACATCCTTGATTCACCTTAAAAAATAATATTTTTGGTCCGAAATTCAAAATGACGACGTTAAGGAGGCCGACATGTTTTTTTAAATGGAATTGCAACCTGATTTTTAGGTTAGAATACTATTTTTCACTATTTTAGCGCTATTCAGAATATACCACGAGGTAACATTTTCGTAAAATGGGACACCCGGTATATGTCATATATTTTCTACAAGATAATTATATATCATTCGATTCCATTTATTTACAATCTTCACGACACCGTATAATACAAATAGTCACATAACATTGCCGCTTTTCTTACAATAAATATTGATAATAAAGTCATAAGCCACGCGCCGTCGTATGAAAATCTAAATATCAGACTTTCGCGTCGAATAAATAAATATATTAATTGCGAAATACATATATCCATGTGAAGTAATCGAAGATGAAGCTCATAACGACTTGGTCAGAAGAAACCTCCACACACAACGTCGTTTCCCGACAGCTTGTCGTTTCCAGCGCATTGCCAAGTATGCGGTTTATCCGCCAGCCTATTTTATTCTTCCCATAATACTCGACAATTCAACGTTCCGTTTCCTTCCAACAGCGTATTCCAATAGCACGAGCACAAAGTATTTATCGATCATGCGACTTTCCAAACGCTAAATACGTATTGTATGCAAATGTATTTATAATTGTAGTCGGATAATTACACAGCAGTGACGAGTATCGGCGGTGGCCGTAGCATCGATCTCGTGGCGGATGATAACTTTTGCGAAACTAAATGAGCTATGTGAGATGATCGTCGCCATACAAATTCGCGAGTTCGATCGTGATCGTCAGCGCTCTCGACGCGTACTTGCTTCGGTTGAAGTACGCGAATCGAGTGAAGGGTAGCAGCGCCACCGTGGAGAACTCTGAGACTTAATTTACCGGACATTTCGGCGGTCGTCGCGGTTGCGCTTCTCAGCTCTTTCTTCGCGGCACGGCCGAACTCCTTCTCGACTTTCAGAACCAGCGGTCCCAGCCCGAACTTCGTCTTAATCGTCGTGTGTTCCCTCATCATGTTCACGGAAACGTCACCCGTTCTTCTCAGCGACGACAGACCGTAGAGCGTGGCGCGGGCTTTTGGCTTCCTCTGCTTCTTCACTTTCGGCTGAAATTTTTGTGTTTCGTATAAAGTATTTCGGTTCGGGGGGGGGGGGGGGGGGTAGGGGTATCGCAGGTGTTTCGTCGAATTATTAAGCTGAAATATAGTACAATGGTTGGCATAGATCTACGTGATTGGTTAAAAAATCTTGTGCTACGTTATGCTGTGCCATGCAAAAGCGCGTGTGATTGGGCTAGGGGGCTGTCACCTCCTATCCCTTACCATATGTAAAAATGCTATGCTTTTTGACCGCTTTATTTAGTCCCACCTCTCCCCGTGCCGCTAGTAGGTTTCTTTCAATATTCTCATTCCGCAGGCGTGCTGTCCGCACGACGTACTTATCCTCCCTGGCCAAATACGACTTTTTTGACGACGTAGTAACAATTCCAAAAGATGCCAGCCCCCTTGATCGGGCACGGTCCTGCACACATGTCTGGAAATTCCGTTAGGCCACGTGATTCCTTTGCCGAAGCGCGACGCTAGAGGAGCTGCAATCGAGGGGGGTTGTGTGCGACCAAGAGGCTGGCACATTTTGGAATTTTTGCTAGGCGAATTGTGCGCTGTTTGTAGTGTCCTACTCTGCCACTCGCAGCGCTAGTTCTCGAACAATCCTGATGCGCGCGCAGGGACTATGTATATATACACCCGGGCACATATAATCGGACAATACCCATACATCACCATCAATGCCCACTGATGGTTTCATATGGTGTATTTTTATACACACACAATTCATGATACTACCATTGTTTTTTAATGAATTTATCTATTATTCATTAATTGTCCATTGATATGACTCTATGGTCTAACGATCGTGCCAACAAACAATCATGAAGATAATTATGAAAACGGAACTATTCGGTACCAAATTATAACTTTCTAAATAGAGCTCCTGCTTTCGTCCTGCTTAAAATGTTTTTCACACACCACTCGTTCGGCGTTTACATTATTATCATTTATAGCCTCTTTGCATAGTCTTCGAATGCCAGGATCGGCTGGTACAGTGAGAATGCACATTTTCAGGATTACGCGGGTACTTTAAGGTACAACTGTGCACAATACACGGCATTAGTACACGAGTATAAGTAAATTCAGTAATTCAATCAATGCCGCATCTTGACTTAAACTGCAAACGTCAAAATCACAGGTCAAAATAGTCGTATTCGTCGTGTGGTTGTTTGTATGTATGTACGCAGTGCGGCCTCGCGCCTGCGCAATAAGAATATTGTCAGTAACCTACTAGCACCACGGGAAGAGGTAGAACTAAATAAAGCGGTCTAAAAGCGCAGCATTTTTATATACGGTGGGCGATATGAAGTACCGGCCTCCTGTGTGCGACAGAGACAACAACACTCACGCATTCGTGTTACGGGTTAGCCTAACCCGTGATCAAAACAACACCCGTCGATACTAGCGACACCATAAATTCGCCTTCAATAATCGAGTCAGCCCCACCACCGAAATTTCAATGACTTTCCAGCCTGTACGTAAGATCGTGTGAATATACACTGCGAAGAAAAATGATTGAATCTAAATAGGATCTATTGGAATCAAATAGGTTTTTTTCCTTGTCTCACGGCCTACAACGATTCTTTTCTTTCAAATAGATTTTTTTATCTGCTCCAGCTATTGTTGAATATTAAACATATTTAAATTAAATTAACAAAGAGATATTTTGAATGTAGATAGAATAAAAAATATCTTGATTAGCGTGAATAAGTGTTTAATCGATTCGAATATATATTTCTGTTGAATTCTGGGAAGATCTTTTTGAAACAAATAAATCTTCATTTGCTCACAACATGTGTCTTTCATTCAAATATACTTTCACTTCGAAAGTATGAAAAATTTATTTGAATCGTCGGTGTTTCGATTTGCATATAGCCTATGTATATTTACCTCAAATCGATTATTGCCCCCAGGATATCAAAGGTGTATTTGAATCAAAAGAATTTTGATTTTATATTTTTGTATAGCATGTATTCATATTTAATGCGTGTGGCAACAGTATAAAAACAAATAAATCCACTTGTAGGAATAAATAAAACGTTTGGTCGAAAAACGTTGGTCATAAAATTGAAAATTGAATGCTTGATTGACAATGAGATAAGTATTTGTTGCACCAAAGACGGGCCATTAATTCAATCAAATAAAAAAATGTTCGACTCTACGCACATTCTATTTAATTTAAATTTTAAAAATCAAATAGATACATTTAGTGGATTCAACTAAATGGTTTTTGAACAGATGGAACCGAGTCCCAGATTTACTAGGAATAAATGAAATATTTAGTAACCGCACGATATTAAATAGATCTTGATTTCAATAAATAAATATATTTAAAATAAATAATCCCAATAAGGAAATGCAACAGGAAAAATTCCGTTTCATGAAAAATCTAGTTAGATCAAATTTAAAAAAATCAAATAGTCGCATCTGGTTAATATCAATACAATTTTTCCGTCAGTGTAAAACGGCAGGAATGTTTGACTTTTCATTCGGATATTTGTTTTTTTTACCTTAGTGTTTTTGTTGCTAGTGCTTGAAGTCGTCGACGGCTGCTTCGCCTTCGTTTTGTTTTTCTTTGTCTTGGTCCCCTTCCGCTTTAGCTTCTTGTTGTTCGTTGAGGCGCGACTCTCCGCTGGTGTCTGAACGTTAGTAGTTTGGACAATTCGAGGGGTCGTTGCGACTGCGTTTGGCACTGAGTTTGATGTGTCGTCGATTATCGTGGCGTCCACATTTTTCGAACTTTCCTCGTCGATCTTCTGCAAACGAAGTAGATCTTTTAATTGAAAGAACATCGCTATGTGACGACGAGAATGATCGAACGTTCTTTCTGCCTGCAGCGAATCTAGTCCAGTCGAGGTAGGATTTCAGCTGGAATTAATTCAGGGGTACGATTTTTTTTTATACTTAGGGGTGGGTGGTTGGTAGTGTAAATTTCGATTTTCGAGAAAATTCCTCCAGTGCGTTTGCCGCCATCCTGATTTAAAGAGGGATTTTTTATTCTTCGAATAACTCGCTTATTTTTAACCTTAGAGTGAAAATGATAATATTCAAAGTTATGGGAAATGCAATTCCCACAAGTCTGGTAATTATATTTTTTACTGTAGGATCGATGTTTATAGAGTTAGACTGCTAATAGGGGTAAAAAACGTTTTTTGTTAATTATCTCGTTTATTATCAAGTTTATTGTAAAAATGGTAATAAATAATCACGTAGGAAATTTTATTTCCCTCAACTTTGGTTATTATCATTTTTACCCTAGGATCAATATTTTCGGACTTACACTTAATTTAGGGGTGAACTTTTTTTTATGTTCAGTTATTTCGTTTATTATCAAGTTTATTGTAAAAATGGTAATGAATAATCAGGTATGGAATTTTATTTGCTTCAACTTTGGTTATTATCATTTTTACACTAGAATCAATATTTTGAGAGTTATATTGAAGGTGCGGGAAAAAAATATATAGATATTTTGGACACCCTCATGGATACCGGTTATTTGGCAGCTATTCGAAGAAATTTGAATTAGGTACCTGGTTGTCCATCACTATTTTTATAAAAAATTTAATAATAAATGAAGTAAAAAAAATGAAAAAAATTACACTCCTATTTCAATTATAACTCTCGAAATATTGATCCTAGGGTAAAAATGGTACTAACCAAAGTTGAAGGAAATAAAATTCGCTACGTGATTATTTATTACCATTTTTACGACAAACTTAATAATAAACGAAATAACGGAACATAAAGTTCACCCCTAAATTAAGTATAAGTCTGAAAATATTGATCCGACGGTAAAAATGCTAATAACCAAAGTTGAAGGAATTAAATTTTCTTACGTGATTATTCGTTACCATTTTTACAATAAACTTGATAAAAACGAGATAATTGAAAAAAAACGTTTTTTTACCTCTATTAGCAGTCTAACTCTATAAATATCGACCCTAGGGTAAAAATTATAGTTACCAAACATGTGGGGACTTACATTTTCCACAACTTTGAATATCATCATTTTCACTCTAAGGTTGAAAATAAGCGAGTTATTCGAAAAACAAAAAAACCCTCTTTAAATCAAGATGGCGGAAAACGCACTCGGAGGTTTTTTCCGAACATCGAGATTTACATTACCAACCACACTCCCCTAAGTATAAAAAAAATCGCTTCCCGAATTAATTCCAGGTGAACCGAATTTTAGACCTATCTCGACTGGAATAATCACCTTGATCGTCGATGGAGAGTTGGCCGTCACGTTCTTCAGCTTGTTCGCTTTGTCGGCAGCGGAAGTGCCACCGGAAGTGCTCTTCTTCGAGCCGTTTTTCTTGCTGCTGTTTCTTTTGTTGGACTTTTTCTTCGTCGATTTGGTCTTGCTCTTCGTGCCCGGCATGGGATTGGTCAATTTAACGGTTACGGGATCGTAATTGGCGCGAAGAATTTTATTTATACGGCCCAATATGTTGTCGACGAAACGATTGTACTTGGCGACGTAAATGGCGGGTACGTGGTTGCTGTTCGCCTCGATCTCCATTCCGCCTGAAAATTGTTCATCTATGAAGAACATTGTCCTACAGACGATGGAAAATGTTTAGTTCTTTCGAAGTAACGGCTCACGGATACGAGTGCAAGGCCAAAAATGGTGTTGTGTTAAAAGCAACCGTATTATTCGTCCTCAATCACTGAACTATTCAAGGGGGAGATTTAGGCGATTAAGGGAGACCTTTGGACGAGGAAAAACATCGCTGTTTTTTCATTATTTTTTCTTAAGGGGTCTTCGAACTTTAGACGCGAATAATGGCTATTTTCACGATTTTTTTGATAGGTTTATATTATAGATATTGATATAAGAGTTGTTACACTTAATAAATACACTTTCGAAAGATATTTAAAGAAAATGTATCTATTAACCTCTCCGTTGGTATTGACGCAATAGTGCGTCAACCTTTATTTCCCTATTTAACTCGCTCTGATTTGCAATCGGAGCCTCACTCGGGGGTTTTTGGGCCCGCTGAATCCGAATTTGAAGTCAAAATTTGGAAATTCAAAATGGCGGCGCCAATATGGCGGACAAAAATCAACAACTTTACTCGATGTAGGTGAAAATTAGTACTCCGGGATTTTTGAGGACGCTCATTATGAACCTGAACTTTAAATTTGAAAATTCATAATGGCGGCGCTAGAATGGCGGATCGAAATTTAAAATTTTACTCGATTTAGATAAAAATTGGTACTCTGGGATTTTCGAGGTCGCTTATTACGAGTCTGTACACAAAATTCAAAAAATTTCAACGGCGTATCTAATATGGCGGACCAAAGTCCAAAAAACAGCTCGATTTGGATAAATCTTGGTACTCGGGGGTTTTCGGAGATGCTGAGTGTGATGCTGAACTCAAAATGAGGGACTTTTTCATGGTGAATTCAATAACATGGAGCATAATACAATAAATAGGTGGAAATATATGAAGCTTGAGTACAGAGTTTCATCTAAATCAATCTGTATTATTTGTATTTTCATTCGCCATATTTGTTCGTCATTGCGAATTCCGGAATTTTGAGTTCAGATTCGTAATCAGCACCCTCAAAAAGCCCAGAGTACAAGTTTTCAGGATAAAAAAAATTTCCTGCCATTTTGGGCACTTTTTTCGAATTCTCTCTGGCAACGAAGGGGTTAATGTAACCCAAACACACTTTAAACGCGTTTTTCTCGAAACAATCTCGTTTTTCGACGGCTTGTTGATAAAATCTTCGAAACTCCTGAACCGATCCTTATGAAATTTTAACCACGTATTTTTTTACAACTATAGCTATAGCGCATATCAAGGCTTTTTTAAAAATGTTGATATTTACTTTTTTTTTTGCCAAAAACGGTGAAAAAACACGTTTTTTCGAAAAATGTCCGCCACCTAGTTATTTTTGCATATATCAAAAATTGTATGATATGCGCTATAGTCATTAACATACTGAATCTAAAACCGTTTGATTTATTCGTTTCGGATGATCCATCTCCGAGTTTTTCAGGACATTTTTTTAACTACCATTTTCGTCTATAGTGACTTACATAAGTCACTTAAAGTGACTTAAATAAATCACTTAGCGTGACTTAAATAGTCACTAAAGTTATTTAAGTCACTTAAATAGTGACTTAAATAAATGAAAAAAAAATCATGTACGTCGGAAGTGTATTTGTTAAGTGTAAAAACTTTTGTATCAATATCTATAATATAAACGTATCAAAAAAAAATCATGAAAATAGCCTTTTTAGCGTCTAAAGTGAGAAGACCCCTTAATGCAAGATTTCTTCACCATTTCTGAGACTTTGTGGAATTACTACTTTTGGCCGTTACGTGGTATTTTTCAAATGAATCTTTCAAAATCGCGGAGTTATGACATGGTCTTCTAAACTGCATTGTCAAAACTGGCAGGACGTATAGCTAAAAAACTAATCAACCAATTCTGATGAAATTTGGTATAAATCATTCCAACCTTATTGTCTAAAATATGACCCTAAACATTTTTAAATATTAAGAAAAAAGTATTTTTTAATTGCAAGATGTAGCCATTTGTTCGAAAAATTCAATCTTTTCGTTTCGAGGCATGCCATTTCATCGATTTTCAACATTTCTCACTTTTTCTTGGTTCATATTCCGCGCATGAGTGTTAACAAAAGACAAATACTTATTGCGTTTTTTTTTCAGATTAATCTCGCCGACGCCACGTGTCACGCCGTCGGCGTGACACGTGGCGTCCATGAAAATACCATGAAATCCAAAAAAATACCATGTAACAGCCAAAAGTAGTAATAAAACCTACCCAAATTCTCAAAAATGGCGAAGAAATCTTTTCTTTTAAAAAAATCTCGAAAATCAGCAAATTTCCCCCGCCTAAAAGTATTCCCCCCTTAAAACGGAACTTCGAACCATTTTCAGGCGACCACGATCGAGTAGTTTGTTTGGAAAAAAAGAAAAATGTCAATGCAAAAAAAATTTAAGAAAAATGAGAGATTTTAAGGTAGAGATTTTTTTTTTAAGAGAGATTTTTTAAGGAGAGCCTTAAGAGAGATTTAAGAAATTTAAGAGACATTTACGACCCTTAACAGAGATTTTTCAAGAGAGATTTTAAGGTAAAAGTAGCCAAGTGTAAAGTCTTTCGAATAAAATGGACAATTTTGATTTTCAAATGTGCGCGTCCTTGTCCGCATTCCCGACGAGGTCACGGGCTGGCCTGACACCTAGTTAGCCGGAAGTCTGATCATCCTCCGTTCGTTAATGCCACACTGTTACAATCCCCCATTCCATTGGCGTGATCGATTGGCCGCTTACTGGTCATCGACCTACTTTCGCGCGTTCGAAAGTTTCTCATCTTCGTGGAGAGCGACCCTGTTCGAGAATCCACGGAAGTCTACACTTACGGGGATTTTTCATTCGAGCCAAAATGAAGAAAAAAAAAAAGAAGAAACGATGGTCCCTGTGTCGAGATTCTCCGAACCGAGATCGTTGGACACACGCACGCAGCACCTCACGCGAATAATTACCTACGTATGTCCCTACTTTACAATTCAGCTTATATATTCTTTTGATTACTCGAAAACTTCGAAATGACAAGAAAAATAAAGAAATGGGCGGAAAAATACTAAGAATGTACAAATAAGGTATTTTTCGCAATGAGCAATCGAATAATGTTGGTTTTCATTTATAAAAACACAAAAGAAATTTTATAATTAATTTTGAAAAAAATACTTGGTATATATTCGAAAGTGGGGCTCCTGCTAGAATCAGGATGATTTTCTTCCAGGGTTCAAACAAACCCAAACAACCTCAAACAAGCCCAAACAAAAATTATCCTGATTCTAGCAGGAGCCCCACTACCGAATAATTACCAATTTTTTCTATCTGTTAAAGACGTGAGATCACTTCCACGGGGTAAAAAAGAGCCTAAGTTTATTTTACCCACAGCTGCTCTGATTAATGTTCACTTATGTTGATTATTCGTAATATCGATTATAGTGCGCCAAATGTTGTGGTAAATGTTGAATTTATTGCACGTGAACAAATAAAAACTGAAATATTAGATTGTCAACGACTCGGTATTAATCTTCGTAATAATATTATTAACATATCCACCATAAAAACGGACTAAAAAGACGAAAAAAAAATCAGCTGGAAACCTATTAAAATAGGCTTGAATTACCTCAGCGGAATTAACACGATAGGCAGAATATAATTATACATATTATTGATACGTGATAAATGATAAAACTCCATAAATTGTTGTTTGCATATTTTGTGGCGGCTTCTATTCAAATTAATTTCAAAACAAAGCTGGGTTATGTTCGCCAAACGCATCAGCTGTTGCTCGCGACGTTGCTAAGTCAGTGGGTGCTATTTCGTCGTTCTAACCATTTTCAACCGGAAATTGAAACTTTCTTGTAATGCAGTGCTTTAACTACACGATGAAAATTGATTTTCTTATTGTTTACATCTATTATATCTGATCGATCGAATTTCAGTTTTCCAACGGGTTTAGTTGGATACGTGAACAGAAAAACCACGATCATCGCACTTCCGGTTGACCGTCTCCATAAGACGACGTGCTTCGGTAACTCAAAGTGCTCGACTTTGCAGTTTTATTGCGAAATAACTAAACGGTCAAAATGGTTCAAATTTTGGCAATGGGCGCATAAAGTATTCGTCAAAATCATATAAAAATTTCAAATCCGAAAGTTGGATTCGTAGTAATGATCGTACCTCATTGACATGGTAAACAAAGAAAGCGGCATACGTATTGCTCTCTAACCTGTGAAAGAAAGCGTCAACAACTATATATTCTCGTTTGTCATAGTCATTTGCAAATTTTCAAATAGTCATCTTTATTTCATAAAAGAACAAACGAGTTTTTTTTCGGACTATGACTTTGGATCTCTTCTCGCAAGTTTTAACCAAGTCTTTCTCGTATTTAAGGTAAATGTCCCAATTATTGAACAGGTCCCAATTATTGAACATTATCTTGTATTTTTATTATTTCTCATTCACCTGCATGTATTTACTTATTTATAAAAATTTCATTACATATATGGAACTTTTAGCTATCCAAATGTAACTTTACTTGTGCAAAAAGCTATAATTAATTGAGAGAAAAATTTTTTAATCAGCAACGGTGACCCGATTTGACGTCTCGTGGTAACTGCTTATCGTTTTTGCTAAGACGCGCCGCTTCATGCGTAAGGGCATAAAAAATTCAAAAACTGTCACATCTCAAAAAGTAAAGACGTTTCAGGTTCCTCAGAAAATTTCTCCCAACTAACAATAAAAAAAAAATTTAATTAATTATTTGTTAAAAAATACGGTGTACGATCATTGGGACATAGAAAATGCCGTGTGACCCAATTATTGAACACTCGAATTCTCCAAGATGGCGTCATTAAACCCATCAAAACATCGAGACAGTTAACGTGTGACAGATCGTGTGAATCGGATTTATTCAAACAAAAACTGTAAGTTCCTGAATAAACTTACCTTTATTCTTTTAATAATAACTCTAAGATCGTCAAATATATTTTTTATTTGTATTTTCGTGCAATAAACATAAAAAAAAGTAAAAAGAGAATATAACCTAAATGTAACCTAAAAATACGAATGTAATGTTAAATATTTTTTGCTCTCCGATATTTCAGGGACAAAATTTTCTCAACAAAGCGGCATAAATATGGCGACAAAAAGACGCCATGTTTAAAAGACGCCATGGTTAAAAGACGCAACTCTGCATATAGTGCGGAAGTTGTAAAAACCGCACTATATGCAGAGCGGTAAATAAAAAGAAAATCAAGCTGGAGTCGAAAAACAAGAAAGCTGCGACAAAATCAAACAAAAACAGAAAATAAAAACGAGGAAGCTGAAAATAAAAATAAAATAAAGTTCGAGTTGAAAAGCAAAAATAAACCAAATGCGAATGAACCAAAAAGCTGTCAAAAGGGACGAAATATATATTTTTGTATTTTTACATGATTAATAAAAGATTATTCAAGTGTTTGATTTTGCTTTCATTTCTTAATATTGTACCCAAAATAATATTTTCAGAACGGAAAAAGAATTCTCGAGAGTGTTCAATAACTGGGACATGCCTGTTCAATATTAGGGACATAGGCAGTTCCAGTGTTCAATAATTGGGACATTTGCATGCTTCACATTGTTATTCTTTTTTTTTCATTTGAAATCATTTAAAAATAATTTAAAGGGTGATTTTTAGAAAGTGAAAATATCAAAGTATCATTTGAACATGAAAGCGATGGTTTTTTTCTTTATTTTATATTTTTTCTCATCGAATTCAATCCCCCAGATCCTTAGCTGTTCAATAATTGGGACATTTACCTTATATCAATTGGCGTTTTAATCCACAACTTTCCCGGCGTTTTTACACTAGGGTGTTTATACACTTCTTACATTTAGGAACAACACACCAATGATCGGGATTGTAAGTCACGTTTAACCAACAAAATTTACGTGTTCACAATTCGCGCAGCGTCGATGTTTACTATGCAAGTGACGTCACGAACCGAAGCAACATGGTGGCCAGCGTTTTCGCGCGGAAATTTGAAATGTAAAATTTAAATGCATTTTTATGGTACTTAGCGATTTCATAAAATGGAAATAAATTTTTTAGTAGTTTATTGGTGCCAAAGGATCAAATTGAGACACCTTTCAAAGAAGGATATAATGGCCTATTTATTTCCCAAATTGCAGACAATCTCTTAGACAGCTTCGTATGCAGCAAGTGCAACAATTGAAGGATTACTTTCTTTTTCGCCCAGCTCTTGATCTTGGAAAATAATTGCAGTAAGGAAATACAAAGAGCGAATCTTCGTGTATGAAAATAATTTTCGTATTGGTTTGAAATGAAGCTATTCGTGCGACGACAAAAAGCAGAAATTCAATAGATTTGTGCCACCCTGAAGTTGTGCATGGAAAACGAATTTCTTTTTCTTCGAAAAATCAATTCGACCTTTTTGTACAGCATATATTTCGCTTGAAATTGCCATTTTACCGAGCTTTGTACGGTTTTTATCAGCCGTGTAATGGATAGCCAAAATGAAAATAGTATATTACGACTTTGAACGGTCATAACTGGGCCGAAGAAAGTCGCACAGTATCCACAAAAAGAGGGAAAATGAGTTTATTCCTAAAAAACACCCTAGATAAGAGAGAGATTTCTTCAATAATATATTTTAAAAAACAATAAATCCTCAAAGCCTTTCTGACGTTGTTTAGTCGCCCCTATGCTAAAACTATATGCAGGAATTCAGCGTCTCGGGCATTGCCTTTCCTGGTGCCCCGAGGTCGTGAACTTATCGAAATTTTTCTATCTCTCATATAGGGATTGCGAAATTTGGGCTGAAAGACAGATAAATTGAAAAAGTACGAATCTTTATCTTCAGGTAACGCAAATGCCGGCTTTACAGCTATTCAAAAACGATGAAAATTGTGACGAAAAAAAGTGATCCTCCAATCTTACTCACAAGGAATATCACTTAAGATCCACCTTCGATTTTATTCAAACTCATATATGTGATAAAGCATTGAAAAATATCAGACACGTATTTTTTCAATCGGCGGGAAAACAGTTTTAAGGGAAGAAACCAACCCTCAAAAAAGGCGTTTCGAGGGGTGGTTTTGCAGTTTCGCGCACAAGCAGTCCACCGATGTGAACGAAACAAAAACCAAAACATTTCTCATGTAAAGGGATGAAAAGACCACTATAGAAACATTAAAAACAAAAATTGAATCGAGGGATGACACACTTTTTTTGAGGGATGGTTTCTCCTTAAACCCGTTTTCCGCCGACAAAAAAAAAGTGCTTTCGAATAAAACATTTTTTTCCGCTAAATTCAGCACAAATGAAAAATAAACCTTTTCAGGCCTGCCGAAGCCGAATTTGAAATTACAAAATCGTTAATAGCATTATTGGACATTAAAATAAGAAAAACCGTCTAAAAAGATATGATTAAATCGAGAAAAAAAATAGAAGGAAAAATGGGCCCACAATGAGACTAGTCTTAAAAATCATATGATGGGTCACTCTATTTTAGAGAATTTTTTGAAAAAATAAAAAAAAGTCGTTCATCTTTTAAAAAAATAGTTTTCACTTTAGAAGCTAAAAACGTTGACATTGATAATCGGTAATTCTTATTCATCTATTTTAACGAAAGTATGTTTCAGAATGAAAAAAATTATATAGTGCCATTTGTCGATATGTCAATTAGTACAGGAGTTATCAGCGTTTAAACGTTTTCAAGACTTCAGAAATCGACATTATTTGGAAAATTATAAGCCCTAAAAGAAAAGGGCTAAAAATCTAAAAATTGATGTGAAAAATGAAATTTTTTCATGGGGTACAATTTTACAAAAAAAGGTCAGGTAAACCAAAAATGTTCATAGCCATGGGCTAGCTGAAATGGGGTGGAATATCCCATATACGCATACACGTATACAGCACACACACACACACACACACGCGCGCGCGCGCGCGCGCACAAATTAATTTTGGGTGCACGCGATTGAGGAGTCACGTTTCGGCTCACAGTCAATGGTCCGCAGTCTTTGAATACCGGAATTCTCGTGTAAAACTCGTAACGACAAACCGGTATTCAATTCTAGGTCAGCCTTCGACAGTCACCTACCGACCTATTAACGACATCAAGCTACCTATATAGTCATCTGCCTGTTTTTTCGTTCTCTCTTTCTCTCTCTCTCTCTCTCTCTCTCTCTCTCTCTCTCTCTCTCTCTCTCTCTCTCTCCCCTTCTCTCTCACGTACACATGCCCAAGATTGTCTGCTCTTGACTCATCTCCTGACCTTAACTCATCTCCTGACTTTCTTCTTGCTAATGTAACGTTACTGCCTTCAAATTTTTATCTCAATCAACTCTGTTCCCCTGATGGAAAATCGAAGCCGAAAATTGCTTGCCGAAATCGTGAATAATCCCTACGTAAATCGTAATTCAAAAGAGAAAGGCAAATTAACGAGGTTCAGAACAAATAAAATGGTACCATTTGATTGGAATTTATACGGTAAAATCTTTGTCTTATACTAAATGCACCCTTCAAATATTAAGTCGATTGTGTACACCGTTTCTATAAAAGTACAATAAAAAAAAACACTTTCTCACATAGGGAGATGCCTAATTGCCCTAATGCAAAGGGAGACGAAATTGTGATAACGTACTGCGTGATTCGACAGTTTTTCAACACATGATAACAATTTCGTCATCACCGTCATAATATACTCCGTATGGCATCTCATCATAGGCACCTGTCTATGTTAAAAAGTGTTTTTACAATTGTAAATTTTATGGAAACAGTGTGGACGATCGATTTAACATTTGGAGGGTGTATGCAGTGGGAGACAAAAAATTTACTAAAAATATAAATTGATATTGAAATTTAATAATATAATATAATACTATACTATACAGTTTTTATCTAAAACCATTCCGTTTCGAGAAAAATGGGATAATGGTGCAATAAGTGAAAATTGCTTAGCTGCATTATTTTCGATATTATCGACTCACGCACTTTGCCGCGGGAAGGTTGGAGTTTAGTCTTTAAAGTGCATGATTTTTCTTTGCTGTTTGTTTTTAAATTTTAAAAAAAATTCTTTTTATTTTAGTTTCTTTTTGTATTATATACTATTTTTGCATTTTTTGTGATTCAGTCAATTTTAAAGTGCATGTTTTTTTGCTTTTTTGTTTAAACATTTATTTATTTATTTTATTTTAGTTTCTTTTTGTATTATATACTATTTTTGCATTTTTGTTTGGGTTTGGGTTTTTTGTTGGTTTTGTTTCAGTTTGAATTTGGTTTTTTCCTTGGGTTTGTGTGGTCTAATGAACATTATCTATATTCTTGCTGTTACCGATCCGTTACAATAGATAAGTAGATAGTATCGAACCTAACGAAGCTAAGCAATTTTCACTTATTGGAATATTATCCCATTTTTCTCGAAATAAAATGGTTTTAGACACACATTGTATAGAACATAAAAGATCAATATTTTTATAGGCTACAACTTTTGTGAGAAACATTTTTCTCTAAAATGAATATTTACTAAAATTAAACAGAAAAACTGTTAAAAAATCAGTTTTCGTGAGTGTTGACCTTGAAAATCATCTTTGCGGGTATTTTCAGTACGATGTTCGTGATCAGCAAGTCAAAATACATAGGTACACGAAATTCCAAATTAATCAGAGGTATGGGCTTTTTGGAACTCTATCCACAATTCTTTTTCAAAATTTATAAACACGTTAGAATGGTACGACGAATTATGTGACCTGACTTTAGATCAATGCAGGCCCTGCAGTGTTGAAAGTTGCAATTTAAAAACTCATTATCTCCCACTCTAAATAGTCGACTGTTCCGAAATTTCACTCAAACATGCATAGCGATATGAACAATGTCCGATTTAAATTTGAACAAAATCTATTAAAATAAGTTGACCTAAAAAAAATCCCGAAAATCAACATTTTTTTCTCGGCCAAATATCTCCCCTAAATTGAGGCTACGGTATCTCGATTTATGGGACTCGTGCGTAAGTCCCGTGATATTCCGAGTAGGTCAGGGTCGTCGGTGGGAGTTTCGTGCGGTCCGGGTCAGTGGCCTCGATTTCCATCGGTTCATTGAGCTCTCTTTTCTCTTACTCCCATCCTTGTAACTCGAATCGGTACGAGCCATTTGAAGCCGGAATTTCCGGCTGACTGCGGTGAAAGCTGACGAAAAAAGCTTCTCCCGAACGTCTTCAATAAATTCCACCTTGGCCTTAAAAAAAAGTCTTCCTTTTCTCAACTCCTTCTCAACGGCTTCGGGGGCTCAAATATTCGGCCAAGTGTTTCGCCTCGAAGGCCCGCCGATCTTTCTTTCCTCAATTTCGGGGTCAGCACATTTCTTCCTACTCTTCTTTCCGGTCAGACTCGATCGTAATCAGCCCGCGATATCGTCGTACGATAATCCAACTGCATTTTAGCTTTCGCTCGATTCCAGCCTCGCCAGGGACTCCTTTTTATTCACTTTTTACAAGCACGTACCAGAAACGCCATCTTAGGCATTAAGGGGTTCTTCTCACATTAGACACAAAAGAGGCTATTTTCATGAATTTTTTCGATAGGTTTATAGTATAAATATTGATATAAAAGTTGTCTCACTGAATAAATGCACTATCGAAATACATAAAAATTTTTTTTTTATGTATTTATGTAACCCAAACAAACTTTAAACGCGTTTTTCTTGAAACGACGTTTTTCGACGGCTTGTTGATAAAATCTTTGAATCTACTGAACCGATCCGTATGAAATTTTAACCACATTCTTTACAACTATAGCTATAGCGCATGTCAAGGATTTTTCAAATTTTGATATCTACTATTTTTTTTGCCAAAAACGGTAAAAAACACGTTTTTTTCGAAAAATGTCCGTCATTTTGTTATTTTTGCATATATCAAAAATCGTATGATATGCGCTATACCATTAACACACTGAATCAAAAATCGTTTATTTTTTTTGTTTCGGATGATCCATTTCCGAGATTTCCTCAACAGCGCAGACCTACAATTTTTTTAGGACATTTTTTTAACTACCATTTTCGTCTATAAATAGTGATTTGTATAAATAAACATTTTTTTAAAGGTATTTTGAAAGTGTATTTCTTAACTGTAAGAACTTTTGTATTAATATCTATAATATAAACCTATAAAAAGAAATGTATGAAAATAGCCTTTTCTAGCGTCTGAAGTGAGAGGACCCTTTAAACAACAGTCGGAAAACGAATGAAAAAAAGGTCGAGGCCAATGACCATAGTTGGTTGGGCAAGTGACCTTGAAATTGGTGCCACGTAAAGGGCGTCGAGATAAAAAAAACGAATGTTCCTTTTTTTACAACCAAACGATGTCGATCGTGATCGAGAAGGCACAGTTTCAGTTCGGGTGATTAAATTCTACTTCTACTTGAGGCTATAGACCCGCAACCTCTGTGACTACTGAATACACTGTTTAATTTTCTACTTGTTAAATTACTGCAAATACGAGCCCCGTAAAATGTCATTAGGTATGGATACGAAAAGATGATCGAAGTCGTTGCTTCGAAGTTTCAACTGGATACCAGTTTTGATCAATTTAATGCTGACGTTTTAACGTGCTTGAGGATGTATTGCCCGTACACTCCCTAACAAAAATGAGTCTCGGCGAGAATTTCGACTACTTTGCGATTGAGATTAAAATTTGAAAAAAATCAATCTAACCGAAGATGCTAAGAACATTCATTTCGGTAATAATAATGCAAAAAATTTACAAGTAAATTGTTTTAAAAAAAATTGTCCAACAAACGTCCAGTGAAATACGTTTTTTATATTATAAAATAAATTCGCAGATTTTTCTGAATAGGTATGAATTTTTTTAGAATTTTTTTTTATTTTCATTAAAAAAAGTGTAATTAAAAAAAATGAACGAAGGGTCACAAATTTTCATTATGTATCGGAGCAATATTCCATATTAAATCCAAGAAGGGCCCGGGCTATTGAACGAACAGTGTCATAGTTACAGGCTCGCAAAAATTCAGAAAACGGGATTTTCGAAACAGAGAGAAAATTCTTCAAAAAATCATATGTATTCCAAAAAATATCATAATTCATTTAACGTTACGAAAAATCAAGTTTGCCGGAGATTTTTCGAACAAACTTTTGCTTAAACGATTTATTTATAAATTTTCGGCATTCTTATTATTGAAGAACATTGAATTGTTTTTATATTTATTATTATAATAATAAGTTGCATTATTATTTAATGTTGCATTATTATATGTTGGATTATTATTTAATGTTGCATTATTATATGTTGCATTGTTATATGTTGCATTATTATATGTTGCATTGTTATATGTTGCATTATTATATGTTGCATTGTTGTATGTTGCATTATTATTTAATTTTGCGCTACTTATTATTATTATTATCAGAATTATATAATATTATTGAATTTTTAATATTATATTTGATTATATTTATTAATATTTGTATTATAATTATATTATATTATATTTATATAATATATTTATATTTTATATCATATTTATTATTATTATTAAAATTATCCAATATTATTGAAGAACATTGGTTGTTCTTAGCATCTTCAATACGGTTGATTTTTTTTTTCTTCAGATTTTAATTTTATCGCAAAGTACGGAAAATTCTCGCCGAAACTCATTTTCGTCTTTACGTTCAATAAGCCACTGATTATCCGTTGGGTAAGTCGATTTTATAGAAAAAACAAAAACATCGAATACCTGGTTCCATATGCAAATCTACATTTTACCTGGCTCCGTTGCACACTATTTAGATGGTAAGGAAAAAAAATGATCGGGAATAAATGCTTGGGATAAGGGATAGTGAGTCCATTTGGTCCTGTGATTCGGTCCAGTTACGCGTTGTTACAGTCGACTGTCCACCGTCTACCAAATCCACGAAGTTAATCAGGGAATACGACGAGCGGTACTTGTACGATATTTAAAACAAAATCAAACTACGCGTGCAAAATTCTACTGTCAGCAGCGACGAAAAAACAAAAAACGAAAAATCAAACAAACGAGACGACGCATTGATAAAAGCAATAAAAGTCGAGAAAAATGCGCATTAAAATAATGGGTGGTTTTTTTCTTTGTTGTTTCTTTTCGTGCGATAACGACACGTCACGTGTTCTCCGAAGTCTCAAGAAGCAGTCAACTCATCAAACGCGAATATTTGCAAAAACACTTATTTTTTTGTTGTTGTTTTCGTTGCGATCGGCATTTTTTTTCTCACTCTTCTCTGACGCTTGTAACATCGAGTCTCTGGACACGAACCGTACGGACTCTGATTGCGAGACATCGCGAGTAAATCAATTACGACAAAAAAGAAAACAAAACACATTTTTTTTTTTTTTTTGTAAAAACAATAAATTATCTATATTTAATCAATCCGAATAGGACAATGTCTCTGTACAGCATTTTCTTTTCTCTCTCCCTCTCGTTCCCGCACACACACACACACTCTTTCCCTCTCTCTCTCTCTCTCTCTCTCTCTCTCTCTCTCTCTCTCTCTCTCTCTCTCTCTCTCTCTTTCTCTCTCCGTCGCTTTTTCCGTATACTTGACGATTGTAATCGTTCCGTTGACCGAAAAATTAGTCTGCTGTTTTTTTTGCGTATTCAAAGTTTCGTTCGAGGCTCTCGTGGCCGATCGTTTTATCATTGGGTCACGCTCACTTTTCTCAATACTGGCAAATTCAAATTGAGCAAAAAACGAACGCTCGGGGTCATTTTGCCTGGATAAAATTCGCAAAAAAAATTAACGAACGTCAATAGAGAAGAGACGTGACGTGTGACGTGTGACGTCATTCGTAACCACGACATTTCAATGCTAGTTTTTCTCTTCGTTTTCTCGCTTTTTATCGTCATGCGAGTTTTTCGGGTTGGCGCAAAGCTGTTTCCGTCGAAAAAAAAAAACAAAAAAAAACAATAGGTCAGCCGAGTTCGTTAAACTCGGCTGAACAAAAAGAGAAGAAATGGTAAATATTCGGAAGCGGGGTTCCTGCTGGAATTAGGCTGATTTTCGTTTGGGTTTGGGTTTGGGTTTGGATTTGGGTTTGTTTGGTTTGAATTTGGGTTTGGTTAGTTTGGATTTGTTTGGTTTGAATTTGGGTTTGGTTAGTTGGGATTTGTTTGGTTAGTTTGGATTTGTTTGGTTTGGGTTTAGGTTAATTTGTGGTTGTTTGGTTTCGGGTTTGTTTTGGTTTGTTTGGGTTCTAGTAGAAAGCCTGCTAGAATCAGGCTGACTTTCGTTTGGGTTTGGGTTTGTTTGGTTTGAATTTGGGTTTGTTTAGGTTTGGTTTGGGTTTCGGTTTGTTTGGGTTTGTTTGAACCCTTGAAAAAAATTAATTTAAGCAAAAATTACATTAAACAAGGTAAAAATTAATTCAGGTTTGTTCGGGCTTGTTCGGGGTTGTTTGAACCCTTGAAGAAAATTAATTTAGGTAAAAATTTAATTAAATTAAATTAGGTAAAAATTAATTTAGGTTTGTTCGGGTTTGTTTGAACCCTTGAAAAAAATTAACCTGCTTCTAGCAGGAGCCCCACTTCCGAATATTGGCCGAAGAAATGTTAAGCAGGTGTAAAGCGATACCAATGGTCGAGACATTTTTTCGAAAAGAAAGTAGAGTCAGGTATCAGCAGAGATTGTCAAAGCGGAGAAATAATGACGAACGACAAAAAAAGGCGCGTGAACAGTCGCAATACCGAAGAGTGATACAGAGCGTGATTTCTTCCCGATAATTATTAAATGATTATTCTTGTTTTTTGACAGTTGCAAGAATGATGCGATCGCGTTGGAAAGTCGAGTCTCGCACAACGAGACTTTCTTCCTACTTTCCCATTTTTTTCCCATTTTTGTTTCCCACTTTTTCCCCTCCAGAGAATTAGCTGGCGAACGAAACCGGCCTTGTCCGTGAATTACTTTTTTGCAGGAGAGGTCAAGAGCCAAAATAACCTAATAGAGATGAGTTAGAATTTTTCGGCTCCAAGGATGTATTGTCTGTACATTCCCTGCCAAAAGAGACTTTCGATGAGAATTTTGAGCACTTTGCGATAACGTTAAAATCTGAAAAAATCAACCGTATTGAAGATGCTAAGAACATTGGTTCTCAATAATAAAAAAGTCGAAAATTTATAAATAAATTGTTTAAACAAAAGTTTGTTCGAAACATCTCCGGTAAACTTGATTTTTTGTAATATCAAATGAATCATGATATTTTTCCGAATACACATGATTTTTTAAAGAATTTTTTCTCTATTTCGAAAATCCCGTTTTTGGAATTTTTCAGAGGCTGTACTTATGACACTGTTCGTTCAATACCTCGGACACTTCTTGGATTTAATATGGAACATTGCTCCGAAAACATATTGAACATTTGTGGCTCTTCATCCGTTTTTTTAAATAAAAAAAATTAAAATAAAAATCGAATGAAAATTCTAAAAAAATTCATACCTACTCAGAAAAATCTACGAATTCATTTTATAATATAAATAAACGTAGTTCACCGGACATTTGTTGAACAATTTTTTCTTTTCAACAATTTACTTGTAACTTTTTTGCATTATTTTTACCGGAGATTGATGTTCTTAGCACCTTCGATGTGGTTTTTTTTTCAAATTTTAACCTCATCGCAAAGTATTCAAAATTCTCGCCGAAACTCACTTTTGGTAGGGAATGTACGGGCTCCATCCTCCAGCCTCCACCAAAATGTAAGTCTGTAAGTAAGTTTAATATAAATACGAACCACCGTTCGTTTATTTTTATTTTGGACAACTCCATTTTGAATGAAAGTCTTATGGACATATCCGGCTACGAAATAAAACAGATTTTTTAAAAATTGAAGATAAATTCGATTTGTTCATAATCAATTCAATAATCCGAAGCTCGTTCGATTCCAAGTGAAAATGAATTTTTCACCCAGCCAGCCATGGACGAGTTTTTGCTTAAAAAGACAGTTTTCGACAAATTTTAAGCTGCTTGGAGCCGGATTTGACGCTAAATATTTCGAGAGCTAATAAAGGTGTGCCGAAGAACGCGAAAAACAAAAAAAAAACACGAAAATTCGTTCGGTTTTGTTCACCAGCTGCTCAATTTTGAAAAGCTCCCAATTTGAGGAAAGTAATTTGAGAAGTTCCAAATTTGAGAGCTCCAAATTTGACAACTTGAATCCAAACTTAAAAAGCTCAAAATTTGAGAAAAGCTCAAAATTTGCGAAAAACTCAAATTTTGAGAAAAGTTCAAAATTTGAGAAGAGCTCAAAATTTGACAAGAGCTCAAAATTTGAGAAAAGCTCCAAATTTGATAAAAGCTCCAAATTGAGAATAGCTCCAAATTTGAGAAAATCTCAAAATTTGAGAGAAGCTCCAAATTTGATAAAAGCTCCGAATTTGAGAAAAGCTCGAAATTTGAGCAATGCTCCAAACTTGAGAAGAGTAATTGAGAAAAGCTGCTCAATTTTGAAAAGCTCCAAATTTGAGAAAAGTAATTTCTCGCGCAACGCGTTTTTTTTCTCTCGCTTTCTCTCTCCATCTCCTACGCTCGTTCCCTCGCGTCCTCTCCGCCGTTTCTCCGTTACAAGATACAATTAATAAATAATCTTACAAGATACTTGGCTCGATTTAATAATGAGTCTCGACTTTCGATTTGCGAGCTTTTTTCGATCGTTTATTGCTGATCGAGCCGTGGGTGTTAGTTTGGTGTTTTTTTGTCTTGCCCTTGAACTCACGTGCTCGACGAGCATCGGCGATATCGGAAATAGCGTCGTCGTCGTCGTCATCGTCGTCGTCTTCTTCGTCGTCATCGTCATCGTCGTCGTCGTCTTCGTCGTCGTCGTCGTCGTCGTCCCCAATTTCCGTCAAATCAATATCATCCTCGTCCTCGTCATCGTCATCGTCCTCGTCGGACGCTGGGGCTCCGGCCGGTTGTTGAAGAGTCCCGGGTGGCGAGTGAGTCGCTATAGCCAGAGGATTTCCTTGTACTTCACCACCTGCGATCGTATTTGCAGCCTCGAGAACTCCGGCGGCCTGTCCCTCGGGCAATGCGTCGCCGCCATCTTCGTCCTCGTAGCTTCCGCTCTCGGCCTCGCTTCCGGTGTTCTCAACGCCGTTGGCCGCTTCCTCGCCGGTTGCCTCGGCGCTCAGGGCGTTCAGGTCACCCTGAACCGCCGCTGGAATCGACGGCGCCGCGCTCACGATCGGTTGGACAGGTTGAACTGGCGCCGGCGCCGCTGGCACGACCGGCTCCACCACCGAGGACGTCTCGTCGTCGTCGTCGTCGTCCTCGTCGCCTGCAACGATAGAAGAAAAACAAATACGCATCACAGTCGAGCGCATGTCCGATCGATTCCTGCCGTGAATTGACACGGAACAAAAAACTGTAGCGACAATGTTGGGATTCCCGATAATGGTAAACATGGAGCTTGAACAGCCCGGGCAAAACGAATACCCCCCACTATGCACAGCGTTTGCGGGCATAGCGAATAGCCCGGGCAAAGCGAATACCCCCACTATGCGCAGCGTTTGCGGATATAGCGAACCGCCCGGGCAAAGCGAATACCCACGCTATGCGCAGCGTTTGCGGCCATAGCGAATAAATAGCCCGGGCAAAGCGAATACCCCCCACTATGCGCAGCGTTTGCGGACATAGCGAACAGCCTAGACAAAGCGTTTTTTGCCTAGGCAGAGCAAACTGCCCGGGCAAAGCAAATGCCCCCCACTATGCGCAGCGTTTGTGGGCATAGCAAACTGCCCAGGCAAAGCGAATATCCCCCACTATGCGCAGTGTTTGCGGGCATAGCGAGCAGCCCAGGCAAAGCAAATACCCCAAGGCGCAAACGCTGCGTAGTGGGGGGTATTCACCTCGCCTGGGCTGTTCGCTATGCCCGGGTCTCCCCTACCGGTATTATTTCGATATCAACAAGTCGTAATATCGGCATACCGGTATTTCGATATATTCCGATATTCATGGGAAAACTTGGACAAAAACAGTGGAAGTTTGAAAGTGAAGATGGAAGTTGTGGAAAGAATAGTGTATTGCTGAGTGAAACCACAGTATTTATTAAAAATCACCGTCTTTTCTTGGGATCTTTATTTATCATACATTTCTAAACATACTCCGCTATGTTCTTGAATATATCGAAACTAACGTACAATAAATAAATAAACAAGAAACAAAAATAGGAACTATTATGCAAATCGAAAAGTATATTCGAAAGTATACAAGCAAACTTTAAATTAGGTAGTTTTGTGTAAGTCCGCGCAGTAGTAGCTACCGGAATGCAAACAAATGGCATAGCTTGTGATAGGCAGGCAACAGCATGTTCACTTCAATGAACGAGATATCGGCAAACGTAGATAAATAATTTTATTTTTATTTTGCAGCATACTTTAATTTTAAAAAGTGAAAAAATTATTAACTATCAATGCCAACGTTTTTTTGCTTTAAAGTGCAAATATTTTTTTTTAAAGATGATTGCCTTTTATCATTTAAAAAAAAAATTCTCTAAAATAGAGTAACCCATTCTATGATTTTTTAGACTAGTTTCATCGTGGGCCCATTTTTCGTTGTAATTCTTTTTCAATTAGTCATATTTTTTTAAGAATATATTTATCATTTTAGTCTCCAATAATGCTATGAATGATTTTGTGATTTCCAATTCGGGTAACAGGCCTGAAACGGTTTTTTTTTGGTTCATGCTGAATTTAACGAAAAAAGAATTTTTATTCGAAATATTTTTTTATGTATAAAAGACAGATTTACAACGTACATTGTGTAAGCAAATAAAGATTTATTCAAATCGAATCTTTATTTGTTTAATTTGAATATATTTAATATTTAAAAGGGATACCTGAAAGAAATTTAAAAAGTATCTTTGAAACGAATAAGATCGCAGTAGGCCGTGAGACAAGGAAAAAACCTATTTAATTTAAACAGATCCTATTCAAATAATATATATTTTTTTGGCAGTGTAGAAACTTCGGAAAAATGGTTGCCGATTGATTTTTCTGCGCATTGTGCGAGTTGAAGGAGAAATTCATACTGAATTTCTTCCTCCACGTCGTTCGGTCAGACTTCATCAAACATTCATCGCGGATCGAGCACACCGCGTTCTACTTCGAGAGCCCGCCACACGCGGTAGAAAATAAAGTATCGACGCGACCGTGCGCACCTAGATCAATTCGCTGTGTGATTGATTCGATTGTATTCGTTTCTACTCTCGTTAGAATTTTTATCCGTTCGCTAAATAGAATTTCTCATCGGGCCACGAGTACGTTCCAATTTCGCCCTCTCTCTCTCTCACTCGTCAATTTTTTTCCTTACACCCAGATTTGTGTGAAAAAGCCAGGAGGCCAATAGCGAAAAGGCGTACTCGGAGCCGAAGTAAAAGAGACGAAAACCCAGCACTTTTAGCGTAGACTTAGAATTTTTGACTGAAGGTAGATGGTTGCATACTGAAAGGAACCCCAATGAAATTTTGCTCCTCAACTCGCGCCAACCCTAAGAAATAGGGGTTGAAAACTTGAGGCAGTCGCCTGGTGTAGAGGGTAAAAAAATCGATTTTTTCCCTTTTGATCTATTATCCCTATGGTCAATTTAATACTCCGCCATTTTGCGACAATTGGTTATTAACATTTTTTTTACTCTTCAAATGTGTGCTTAAGTACAATAAAATCTTCAAGAAAGTCCGTTGTTTCTTTCCTCATTAAAAAAATCACCAAAAATCACCTTTTTCTAGGCCTCTACACCAGACGATTGCCTTAAAAATCGCCGTATCTCGATAATTAATAGCCCGTTAAAAAAATATTTCAAACAAAAGTTGTTTGCAATAATAAAATACGTATAAAGTTATCTGACGTCCAAACCCCTATGTTTGAAAATAGCGGCACAAAAACGATTCGAAAATTCGGGGTTGATGCGTGTGAGAGCGGAGTAGTCATATGAGTAGTCGGATGCTGTGTCCCGCGCTGTGTCAGTGGTGTTCTCGCGTTTTTGTGCCACTATTTACAAAGTTAGGCGATTGGACGTTAGATAACTTTATACGTATTTTATTATTCCAAACAACTTTTGTTTGAAACATTTTTTGATCGGGCTATTAATAATGCAAATACGGCAATTTTTAAGTTTTCAGCCTCTATTTCTTGGAGTTGGGGCGAGTTGCGGGGAAAAATTCCATTGGAGTTACTTTCAGTATGCATCTATCTAGCTTTGGTCAAAAAATCGAATTCTACGCTAAAAGTGCTGGGTTTTCGTCTCTTTTAGTGGGCTACTAGCTCATCGAGTCGAAAACACGGATCAACGAGCGAGACCAGGAGACGCTATCGAGCGGAAAACCTGCGGCTCGATGCTTCCGCGGTATGTAGGTTGCCGAGATGACGGAACCGAAGGAATTGGATGACGCGGAACAAATGATGAGAGAGCAGATCACGATAGATGGAACTTAGGGAAATGAAGAAATATGCAAATACGAGGCACGAAGAAATTTGAGAACGTGTCTGAACATAAGTGACGGATATACACTAGCAAAAAAATATTCGGTTTAGATAGAAGCTATTTAAATCAAATAAATAAAAATAAATTTCTATTTCAATCAAATTTGAATTAAATACAATCTCTTTAAATCGAATAAATCAAATAAATTAAAATTTTAATAAAATTTGATTTAAATAGAATCTATTTCAATCAAATAGGTTTTTTCCTCGTCCACGGCCTACTTCGATCCTATTTTTTATTTGTTTTAGCTATTCTTGTTAAATATTAAATATATTCGAATTAAATAAACAAGGATTGTATTCAAGCACATTCTTTCTTTGAACGTATGGGAGATACTTTTAGTAAAAAAATAGCTTTAGTAGCATGAATAAACGACTATTCGATTCAAATATATATTTTTATTAAATTCTGGGAAGATATTTTTGAATGGAATAAATCTTTACTTGCATACAACATATGGGTCTTTCGTTCAAATTTACTGTCATGAAAAAAAAATAGTTAATTCGAATGTTTAAAAATCAAATAGACAGAATTTTTCTGTCAGTGTATGAAACCAGATCGGTCAATTCAACGTCGTACGACGTATTCACGACAATTGATCGTAACAACGTTACTGGTTAAAAGTAATGAAAGGTGTTCACCAGAGGCACCATAAATTTAGTCCCGACGAGGTGCGACTTCGTATTTTACATACGCTTACACGCGAGGTGGCCCGAGCGCGTGTGATTCCGAAGCACACGCGCGGATTATGTTAATTTTCGGGCTTCTGGCACTTGAAGACCTCGTGAGCCTTCGCGTACCGTTACACGCAACAGGTGAGCAGACGAGAGGAGCTGATTCTAAAGGAACATAGGAATATATGTATCCCGCGATGCTACTATGCTCGCCAACGCGTTCGCTCGCACGTGCATACCTTAACGAGTGTATGCATATACGAACATTCGCACTTGGCAAATATGGTCGATGAGTATAACGGTACACCGGTGCTCTACTAATTCGGACTCCTGTATTCTTAAATTTCATACCCGCTTGAAAAACTCACTGCCCATTCTCATTATCGAGGCATTGTTTTCACGAACCCGAATGGGTTCGTGAATTAATAATTCAATTATTTTCGTCTATAATCAAGCAAAAAATACATTCGGGTGTATAGTAAAATTTCAAGCCAAGTTATCGGACTTTTAACGAAAACTTACGACTATAAGAATAGTCGCATTTATACAACGCTTTATAGGGCTACAACAACAAAAAATCCAAAAATAATTGTATTTCGATAGTGTCATGTCTTATAAAGGAAAATTTCATTTTTCAAAAGTAATTTTATTTCGATAGTATCACCTTTTGAAGGAAAAATTGCATTTTCCAAAAATAATTTCATTTCGATAGTGTCATCTCTTGCAAGGAAAAGTGGAATTTTCCAAAAATCATTTTATTTCGTTAATACCCACCTGTTGCAAGGAAAAATTGCATTTTACAAAAGTATTTTTTTTTTTTCAAAAGTAATTTTATTTGATAGTATCACCTTTTGCACGGAAATGTTGCCTTTTCTAAAAATAATTTTATGTCGATAGTATCACCTGTTGCAAGGGAAAATTGCATTTTTCAAAAATAATTTTATTTTGATAAAATTAGATATTCGATAGTCTCACCTTTTGCAAGGAAAAATAGGATTTTTCCAAAAATAATTTTATTTCGATAGTGTCATGTCTTACAATGAAAAATTGCATTTTCCAAAAATAATTTTATTTCGATAGAATCACCTTTTGAAAGGAAAAATCGCACTTTCCAAACATAATTTTATTTCGATAGTATCACCTTTTGCAAGGAAAAATTGCATTTTCCAAAAATAATTTTATTTCGATAAAATTAGATTCGATAGTCTCACCTTTTGCAAGGAAAAATTGCATTTTTGAAAAATAATTTTATTTTGACAGTGTCATGTCTTGCAGCGAAAAATTGCATTTTTCAAAAATAAATTTATTTCGATAGTACCACCTTTTGAAAGGAAAAATTGCACCTTTCAAAAATAATTTCATTTTGATAGTATCACCTTTTAAAAGAAAAAATCGCACTTTCCAAACATAATTGTATTTCGATAGTATCACAGGAAAAATTGCATTTTCCAAAAATAATTTTATTTCGATAAAATTAGATTCGATAGTCTCACCTTTTGCAAGGAAAAATTGCATTTTCAAAAAATAATTTTATTTCGATAGTGTCATGTCTTGCAGCGAACAATTGCATTTTCCAAAAATAACTTTATTTCGATAGTGTCATGTCTTGCAGCGAAAAATTGCATATTTCAAAAATAATTTTATTTCGATAGTATCACCTTTTGAAAGGAAAAATTCCATTTTCCAAAGATAGATTTATTCCGATAGTATCACCTTTTACAGAGAAAAATTGCCCTTTCCAAAAATAATTTTATTTCGATAGTGTCTTTTGCAAGCAAAAATTGTATTTTCCAAAAATAATTTAACTTTGATAGTATCACCTTTAGCGAGGAAAAATTGCATTTTCCAAAAATAATAATTTCGATAGTATCACCTTTTAGCTATATTCCCTAAAAATTTCATCGAAATATTCCCAAAATTGAATGAGCTGCAGCTTCTAACATTCAGCTGGGCGAGCGATAGCCGCACCATAGTTCATACTTTGAACGCGTTTTTCTCGAAACATTGTTTTCAAAGTCGGTGGACATGATATCTCGAGAACCACTCGATGGATTGTTTCCAACTCCACAGCAGATACGATGAGAAACATTTAAAGGTCTTTGACGATCTCACTTTTTGAAAATCGATCTTCATTTTTTAATAGTTACGTAAAAATTCCGACTTTTGTCATAAATTTTGTACGCCCGCGTTTGAAAACGTCGTCACTTTGTGAAATGAATTTTTTTCAAAAATCGACGATCGTCAACGACTCGTATTTATTGTAAACTTGAATAACCCATTTGGTTTTTAAATTCCGGATGGGCCGTTTAAGCTGGAAAGTGTCCACCACCGAATGTCGCGAAAAAAAATTCTTCCAAGAGCGGCCATGTTTTTGTTGTTTCTCTGTATTTTTGGTCATTTTTTGCATGGCTCTCAATATATATCTCTGAGTTAAAGAAAATGTGTTTTTTTCACTAGCCGTTTCCCAGAATTTTTTTCGGACTTTGGGAATTTTTTTCGGCCTCGAGGTGGATGTAGCTCCTTATACAGATGACACGCTGGCCCCATGTATATCTAATAATTTATACACGAAAATTTGTTTTAGTGTATAAATTATAAAAATGATTTTAACATTTTTAAATAATTTATACACGAAAATTTGTTTTAGTGTATAAATTATAAAAATTATTTTAACATTTTTTAATAATTTATACACTAAAACGCGTGTAAAAAATCTAAAGGTTCCGTAACGACGATAAATGCACGGGGTTACCAAATGTTTCAAGAAAATAGTAACGACAAAATTTGGAAAAATGTGACGGGTAGAAGAATTTTCGTAGCTGCGACTTTTCAGTGATCAGAAATCAATCGAGAAATTAGCGCGAATTTTTTTATTCCCGTTTATCATTGGGTATAATATATGATTGTGAATTATTTTTATTAAGCGCCACTGCAATTTACCAATGACTTAGGCGGGCCCTGCTTGTGCCCCCAAAAAATACGGCCCTTCGCGAAAGGAATACTTCAGGCGAGGAATTTTAAGACTTAGGTTATGTTTTATTACTATTTTTGGCTGTTACATGGTACTTCTTTATTTTCTCGATCTTTAAAAATGGCGGAGGTACAGCACGGTCTTCCAAACTGCATTTTCAAAGGCGTGACGTACAGCTAAAGAACCAATCAACCGATTCTGATGGAATTTGGTATACATCTTTCTAACCTTGTTGTCTCAAACATGACCGTAAATGTTTTTGAAGATTGAAAAAACTATTTAATATTGCAAAATATAGCCACTTTTTTGGAAAATTCAATCTTTTTGTTGTCAAAGCGTTATTTTTTTATCTCACTCGTTATTTTTACTCGCTCGTTATTTTTGTTTGATCAAATTCCGAGGGACTGTAGAAATGTTAATAAATGTTTGGTGAAAATTCAAAGATAGCGAGTTTTAAGGGGTTACGTGGGTTGGAAAATTTCAAAAGAATCCATTTAAAAAAAATTATATTATCTAATACTTTTATCTAATCTAAATTTTATCTAGCTATCTAATCGAATTATCTAAAAATGATTATTGTTAAATAATTTAAAGATTCTAGATAATTTAAAAATTATCTAATTTTCTAAAAAGTATTATTTTCAGATAATTTAAAGATTTTAGATAATTTAAAAATTATCTAATTATCTAATCTAATTATCTAAAAATTATTATTTTCAGATAATTAAAAGATTTTAGATAATTAAAAAATTATCTAATTATCTAAAAATTATTGTTTTAGGATAGTTTAAATATTTTAGATAATTTAAAAAGTATCTAATTATCTAAAAATGATATAATCTAATTATCTAAAAACTATCTAATCTAATTATCTAATCTAATTATCTAAACATTCTTTAATCTAATTATCTAAAAATGATCTGATCCAATTATCTAAAAATGATGTAATCTAAATTTTATTATCTAATATCTAATACTTAGAATATTCTCCCAGTTTTTAGTATTTTTGGATGAAGATTTTTAAAAAATAATGTTGAAATGTTGCTCTTTTATGTGCTTGACATTTCGAATAAAATAATTTATACATCGTATTTTTAAAAAGCAGACAGCATACGCTTTTTTCGCTTCAAAACCCACGTAACTCCTTAAAGGTTGATACAAAAAAAAATCCCAAAAAGCGGAAAAAATATCTAAGAAATATCATCAGGTTAAAGTTTTATACTCTTGACTTACCACCGAGGATATCGTCGATGAATCTCTCGAGATAATCATCGTCATCGTCGTCATCGTCGTCGTCGTCTTCGTCGTCGTCGTCGTCGTCGTCGCCGATGTCGATATCGAGATCGTCGTCGTCGTCGTCGTCGTCATCGTCGCTGGCCGCTGCTACGGCCTGCCTCCCCGTTTCCTGCTCACTGGTCGATGGCCCTAGCAGGGCGTTTGACGTTTTCGTCGCATCGTCGTTTGACGAGAGGGTTTTCGGGACCGGGCTCGATAACGATTCTCCAAGGATCAAGCAACAGATTACTGCCAGCACGGCCACCGACTTCATGGCTCTGCACGTCGTGCGAACGACAAGAAGCGACGTACCGAAAAAAAAAAACATTTTTTTCCAATTTCGTCAAGTCGAGAAAAGCTTTGAGACGTTCGATGGAAAAATAGGGCTAAGAGAGTACTTTTCGCTTTCGAGTGTCCAATTTGAAAGTAGGCTTTAACATTCGCGGGTTAAAACCGCGTCTGAGTTTATATGCGGACATATATTTGCCGCACTTCAATGTTCTCGTGAAAAAATTGTACCTTTTTTGAAATAGTAATAAAAGTAAATTTATATTATCAAATGCAAATATTATCCTTATACATATGGGACATTCCACATCATTTCACCTAGCCCGTGACCCCGAACATTTTTTATTTGCCCGATTTTTTTTTCATTTTCACATTCATTTTTAGATTTTTATCTCTTTTCTTGCAGGAATTATAATTTGTCAAAAAATTTCGATTTCAGAAGTTTTGGTAACGCTGATAACGCCGGAACTATTTGAGATATCGACAAATATCGATATATAACTTTTTTTTCATTTTGAAGTATAATTTCGTTAAAAAATATGAAAAAGTTATTGACTATCAATGTCAACGTTTTTTTTGCTTCTAAAGTGAAAACGATTTTGTTAAAAGATGATCGCCATTTTTTATTTTTTTCAAAAAATTCTCTAAATTAGAGTGACTTATCCTATGATTTTTAAGACTAGTCTCATCGTGGGCCCATTTTTCGTTCTATTTTTTTCGAATTAATCATACTTTTTTAAGACGATTTTTATCATTTTAATCTCCAATAATGCTATTAATGCTTTGTCGGTTTAAAATTCGGCTTCGACCGGCCTGGATAGGTTTACTTTTAATTTATGCTGTATTTAACGAAAAAATAACTATTTTTTATTCAAATTTTTTTTATATATTGTCCCATATATATATATATATACACAGGGTGTCCTGTTATGTGCGGATAATCCTGCAACTGTCGATAGGTCAGATCATGTCCTACTATAAGCTGGAATTTCAGTTCAGTAAAAGTCCCACGCTTTTTGAAAGAAAAATCATCTGCTTTTGGTTTTTGGCGTGCCATTTCTACAAATGAAAACTTTTTTGAACCCGATTGTTCAAAAATACTCTTCGTTATTTGGTTTACCTATAAAAGTATTCTTTTTAACCTCAGATGTTAAGGAAACTTCACGAAAAAAGATCTAATGCAGAATTTTCGTAGAAACGAATTCGCACATCTGACTTTGATAGCCTGTGGTGTAAAAAAAAAGTACTACGCATATCGTGCCAAGTGCGTAAAAAAGTTGCTTAGTTATTGTCGATTCATATTTATAGAAATGGCATGCGAAAAACCAAAAGCAGATGATTTTTTCAAAAACTAACTTAATGCCCAAAATCTCGAAAACCATGGGACTTTTACTAAACGTAAATTCCAGTATGTATAGGACATGATCTGACCTATCGACAGTTGCAGGATTATCCATTGATAACAGGGCACCCTGTGTGTGTGTATATATATTTTTTTTCTTCTTTCATCGCGTCCGGGGATCATCTATGTACGTGTGAATCGTCTCGGTCGGAAATTCCCGCAGCATAGAATCTCGCGCACGCACGCGGTAATACCGTGATTAATACGGTATCCCATACGGAATACATTTAAACAGGATTGTTGCATCGCGAATAAGCGACAAATGATATCGGAGAATAAACGGAGACCGCGTGTGCCGTTATATATACGAATTGAAATTTCACTAAATTTCCAACACTTGGGCCACAGCTCGTTATCCCCGTACATACCCAAATACGAAACAAAGTTTATACATATAGGTGTACCAGCACAGTTACGAACGTACAAGCACTGGGATGCCGCGATTTTTTTACACAAAAAAAAAAGAAAACTTTGACGATTATTTTGTACTTTTGTTTGTTGCCTATTTTATTTTTAATGTTTTCTCTAGTAGCCGCGAAAAAGAGAAGCGCATATCGTCGCGTATTCATTATTTACGGTATTCCTTTCACGAACCTGAGTCTTTAACTGTTAACTGATTTTCGTCTATAATGAAGTAAAAATACATTATACTGGTAAAATTTTAGGCCACGTTACCGAATTTTAACGAAAAAATACGACTCTAAAAATCGTTTCATTTATGCGGCACTTGGTGGAAATTATACGGTAGCCACATTTTTATGTAATATTTTATGCACTAAATGACTCTAAATGCCTGATATAAACTGCTCACGCGTGTAAAAACTTCTAACGATTCCGTAACGACAATAAAAATCGCGAGACACCGAATGTTAAAAAAATGTTAACGACAAAACGTAGAAAAATGTAACTAGCGGAAGAATGTTCGTAGCCACTTCTTTTCAGAGACAATGTCCAAATTTACTAAATGTTTGTGAAATTTTTCATTCCAGTTTATCGTTGGGTATTATAATTGATTGCAACTTATTTTTATCAAGTGCCATTGTAATTTACCAATGATTAACAAGGGCCCTCCTTGCACGCCCAAATACGGCCCTGCGCGAAATACCTCGTGATTGTGGTTCGGCTATGGCGCGAATCGAAATTCGAAGAGAATAAAAACATTCCACGGAGGAATGAGAATGTCTTCTTCCGTTCAATGTTTAAAAAAAAGTTAATGACAAAACTTAGAAAAATGTGACTAGCGGAAGAATTTTCGTAACCACGTCTTTTCAGACAAAATGTGCAAATGTCCCGATTTACTAAATTTACGGGAAATTTTTCATTCCACTTTATCGTTGGGTATAATAATTGACTGCAACTTATTTTTATGAAGCGTCAATGTAATATACCAATGATTCAAAAGGGCCCTCCTTGCGCCCCCCAAATACGGCCCTGCGCGAAATACTTCACGTCGCCGTTCGGCTATGGCGTCAATCCAAATTCGCAGAAAACAAGTACATTCAACGAAAGAAGACATTCGCGCGCGATCAAATATTATGAACACGAGTCGAGCGAATGAAATTGCACCTGCGTCCGCGATCTTACAAATAATTTGTCCCGTACTGGACTCACCTCGTCGAGTCGTCGAATTTAAACTCTCGCGCGCCCAGCGAGGATGACTGAGAAGTTAAACAAAAAAGCCGAAAGGGGGCGCTGGTCGAGCGGTCGCGGGCTCGTCCAGTGGATGTTTAGTCCTCGATGCTACACAACCAATCGTTACAACGATGTATACGTTCGGTAGGATCACCCGATCACACGGAAGTCAGAGACTTATCGACTATGTATACTCGTTCGTGCAACCACGAGAGGCGAGAGTGTTAAACAGACGAAGCGCCTTTGCGAGAGCCTCTTATACCGTAGAGACAAGAACCTCTTCCGCCACCATCGCTTCCGCGGCGGGGGGCAACAATCGCCCCGTGCCTTGTCGCGTACACCCATCAACGTCCTCCTTCTGCCCGATCGCACCATCATCCGTGCTCACTACGAGCCTGTGCGCCGCGAGTTTCTCTCTTCCACGTGTTGCCGCAGTTTTCGTCGCGAATGCATCTACCATCATCCTCGCAACAATGTCGCTTATTTGTATTCCATATATCGCATCATACGCTTTATCGTCCACCTTTTCTTTCGACTCATCGCCCTCTATCGGAGCTTTTCCCATTGCCCGTATTATTTCGATATCAACAAGTTGTAACATCGGCATACCGGTGTATTGCGATATTTTCCGATACTCGTGGGAAGCCCTGATTAAAAACGTTGGAAACTTGAAAGTGAAGATGGAAGTTGTAGAAATAATAGTGTATAGCAAAGCTAACCAAACTTTTTAAGTGTGCTGTCGACACTTCGTTTCAAGATTGCGGTCTACCACTGGCAACTCTTATCAACCCAAACAAACCCAAACCTATTTATTCGATAAAAAATGTCTAAACTAGTTTTACGAAGCTCTCAGAAAACGGGCGGTCGACGCATTGGACAGACCTGGTGTATACACTGAGAAAACAATATATTTCTATGTACCACGATTTGTTAACTATTAACAAATGGTAAGGGTGGATATGGCGAAATAAATATCTTACAGTTTATCAATCATTCACCTGATCCTCTGAATTGTCACAAATAAAGAGTTGGTAACAATTAAGAAATGGGTACTTTAATGGAACGTACTCCTTTGAACTGTATTATCACATCACAATTTCAACTCGTTTTTCGATCAATATAAGCGCCTACCGAATTAAGAGAAATAAAAGTAATCGAATAAATCATTATTTTCAAAGAAATACTTATAAAATTTTGTCATGAGAAAACGAATTTTTCTTAACGACTAACAAATTTTGTAACAGTTAATGAATATTTAAATAAAAGTACCAACTAAATGTATTTCGTTACTATAAATAAACTCTTTTCTCAGTGTAGCATAGTGAAACCACATTATTTATTAAAAATCACTATCTTTCGTTGAAATCTTCACTTATTGCACATTTCTAAACGTACTCTGCCATGTTCTTAAATATACCCAACCCAACATAAACTAAATAAACAAACAAAAAACAAAAATAGGAACCATATGCAAATGGAAGAAACAGTAAACAAGCAAAATTAAAATTAATAAGTTTCATGCAATTCAGCGCGGTGGTAGCTACCAGAGGGTGGAAAACAATCGGAAATTTGTACACGTTGCTTCGTCGCTTGCGGACCGAATCCTCGGACGATAGTGGCTATGTATTCCGCAGTCCCGTAAATTCGTGGCTAATATGGATAAATAGACCGAAAAAATCAATGGAGCGTGGAAAAAAGTCAATTCGATGACGATTATTCCAAATTTGTTGTAATATGCCAAAGCTACTTCGACAAGCCAATCGTAATACACAAAGAGCTTGTTCTGATGTATAGAGACAATAAGCTACATACTCGTTCCAGCATATTTGAATCACACGTTCCGTGCTTTCTCGTGAACTTTCAAATAAGATCTTCTACCGCCTCTGTTGCAGAGTATATAATTAACATCGTGACCCGGCATGTTTTTTTTTTATCAAGGTCGAATTTTTGTACGTGCATCGTAAAAATGAGGCTTGACGTGCGCAACGAGGAATCCGCTTTTTCGACCGTTCGCATTTCCATACATGCGACTAGTCGAGATATGAAAATGTCGAAATTTTTGGGAATATTAATTGCTGAGAAATACTATTTTGGTTCACTCTACGCGGTGAATGGGATAAGGTGCACAATTATTGGAACTTTAAGGGCCCAATTATTAACACTTCAAGAGCCCAATTATTGGCACTTTATGGGCCCAATTATTGGCACTTCAAGGGCCTAATTATGGGCACTTTAAGTGCCCAGCTAGTGGCACTTTGAGGGCCCAATGGTTGGCACGTTGAGAGCCTAACTATTGGCACTTTGAAGCCCCAATGATTAATCATTGGGCCCCACTTTAATGGCCCAATTTATGGCACTTCAAGGGCCTAATTATGGGTACTTTAAGTGCCCAACTAGTGGCACTTTAAGGGCCCAATGATTGGCACGTTGAGGGCCTAACTGTTGGCACTTTGAGGCCCCAACGATTGGCACTTTAAGGGCCCAATTATTGGCACTTTGAGGGCCTAACTATTGGCGCTATAAGGGGCCAATTATTAACACTTTAAGGACCCAATTATTGACACTTTGAGGGTCCGATTATTGGCACTTTGAGCGCCCAATTATTGGCACTTTAAGGGTCCAATTATTGGCACTTTGAGGGCCTAACTATTGGCGCTATAAGGGGCCAATTATTAACACTTTGAGGGCCCGATTATTGGCACTTCAAGTGTCCAATTATTGGCCCTTTAAGGACCCGATTATTGGCGTTTTAAGGGCCCAATTATTGTCACTTTGAGGGCCTAACTATTGGCACTATAAGGGCCCACTTATTGGCACTTTAAGGACCCGATTATTGGCGCTTTAACGGCCCAAATATTGGCACTTTGAGGGCCTAACTATTGCCACTATCAGGACCCAATTATTGGCCCTTTAAGGACCCAATTATTGGCACTTTAGGGGCCCAATTATTGGCACTTTGAGGGCCCAATTATTGGCACTTTGAGGGCCAAATCATTGGCGCTTTAAGGGCCCAATTCTTGGAACTTTAAGGGCCCAATTATTGGCGCTTTAAGTGCCCAATTATTGGCACTTAAAGGGGCCAATTATTGGCACTTTAAGGACTACTTTGTCTACGTAGAAAGTGTCAATAATTGTTGGGTGTCAAAATAAGGTCACTTTACCCTATACGGGAAAAGTACATTATTATTTACTCGTTATACCTTACTTTTGATAAAAGAATTTCCCTAACTCTCGGGCGGATGCAATTTATTTGACCTTTTTTGCTACCCTGAGTACTCAAACAATTATTTATTACGACAACGTACTGGAACATAATGAGAATTTCAGTTTTTATGATTAATACGCGCGTGTACTATTGTGTGTTTTAAATACATATATATTGTGCGTAGTAGAAAAAAGCAAATTTGTAAAACTTGTCCTATTTAAAATTAAGAAAATTCCCATTTTTAAAATAGGGTATAAAAGGTTATAAAAATACTTTCCATATATATATATATATATATATATATATATATATATATATATATATGTAGAGAAATTTAGAAAATTCCTATTTATAAAATAATATCGGTAGTTTTGTTTACCCGTTATACCGTATTTAAAAAATAGAAATTCTCTTCATTTTAAGTGAGACAGGATTTATAAATTTGTTTTTTTCTGCTACCCACTATTCAAACAATGATTTGTGAGAACGACAACAATTGAATTGAGCAGGAATTATCATTATTATTATTATTATTATTATTATTATATAATGCATAAAAATAAAAATAAAACAATATACTATATATTGGTTTTGAAGACTAGCTGTCATGAAAACGGTCCTCAAATTTTTTTAATCGAATCATGGATTTTGGAGTCTGGTTTTCCAAATGACCTCTATACAAATATGCTTCCATGTACGAAATGGTACTGTTTCAATCGAGAGGGTTCACGTAACGTCGAGTATGGGGACAATGGACTACTCTATAGGGACTATCTTTGAAGTCAAATGTCTTGAAAATCATCGTTCCTCAAGTATGTGTAGACCATAATCGAGGTCTCTGGACACTCTCGCGTATCCGGCGCCCGCGTTCTCGTTGATCAACGCGAGCATCGGGCGAAAGGAACGCACGCGCCATTTGTTCCTCGATTTATCGCCGCGTCTAACTGTAAACGCCCAGCCTCTGCCCCTTTGGACGAGGCCCCTTTGCTTCATCGCGTCTTGTGAATACTACTAGTTGGCTCATCTTTCGCGTTTGGCTCATTCTTGTTAATCCTACGTCTCGCTCCCTTCTGCGTATATTCATCTTCCTCTTCGGAGCGGATGTTCCGTCCTTGTCGCGTTAGAAACGACAAGTTTTTTTCTTTCCATCGAAACCACGAATTCCACTGAAGTGAGCAGGACCCGGAGACTCATCGGGCAATTTCTCACGGATCGCTTCTTCGTTCTCTCACGTCCGCTGGGTGCGCGCGCGACTCGATTTCACATTTTTGTCGTCCGCGGAGAGATAACCCTCAAGTTTTTATACATTTCAAAGATATTCTCGCAGCTGTATATCACAATTCGAAAAAGGCTAGCCCCTTGCTAATTAAGGAGGTACGATCATAACCACGAATCCAACTTTCGGATCTGAAATTTTTATATGATTTTGACGAATACTTTACGCGCCTATTGCCACAATTTGTGCTATTTTTACCGTTTAGTTTTTTCGCAATAAAACTGCAAAGTCACGCACTTTGAGTTGCCGAAGCACGTCGTCTTCCGTAGCTCAATGTTTACCAGGTTTTGTGAAATACATATATGTAATTGAAATACATATTTGAAATACATATATGTATTTCAAAAATCTGGTAAACATACAGCGAGTGCTCCACACTCTTCAATCGAATATTAATAAAAAAAAATAAAATAAAAAAAATAGCTGTTACTTCACGGTGTTTAGGAATCCCATAATATAAAAAATACCAATAATCCGTTTTTCGTATTCACAATTCGGGGAAATTTAAAAAATAAAATAACGAGTGTCTTTCCTTGAGGAAAAAAATATTTTTGCATATTTTGCCCTGAAACGGACGTTGGACTTGCTCAATAAAATCTAAATTAATTTTTTTCTGGAAGGCCATAAAAAGACGCACGCTTTCGAATTTTACGAATGTACATACGTCAAATCCTGCCAAAGATACAGCCATTTGAATGGAAAAATGTTAAAAAATGGTAACCAGCGAGAAAAAACGTCAGAAATTTTTTTTTAATTTCGACATTGGGTGAATATTTTTCAATAAAGTAACTCGATTTTTCAAAATTATTTGTGGAATTTTTTTTCTTTTACTGGCTGAAGTGCCATGGATCGCCTCATATGAGGGAAAGCCGTTTGCACCGCCACCCACAAACTCGTATTTTACTTGATTTTGGAGCCACATCGCTGGCGCACGGTGTCCACTCCTTTACTCTACTCTCCCTGGTGGATATGCTAATATTATTATTACGAAAATTACTACCGAGTCGTTGACAATCTAATTTTACACTTTTTATTTGTTCACGTGCAATAAAATTCATCATTTACCACATTTGGCACACTATAATCGATAATACGAATAATCAACATAAGTAACCATCAGTCAGAGCAGCTGTGGCTAAAATAAATTTAGACTTTTTTTTTATCCCGTGGAAGTGATCGTACCTCCTTAAAGGATAACACCACTCTAGGATTTTGGAAAAATCGTTTCTTTGCTGAAAAATCCTTTAGGGTCATGAAAAACAATATGCAATGCATCGCAGATTAAAGGTAAACAAAAATTTCAAGGATTTAAGTGCTCGTACAATCTTAAACGCGTTTTTCTCAAAACCACTTTTTTTCAAATTGGGAGGACGAATTACTCGAACACCTTTGCATGGATCGATTTGAAATTTTGATAGTAGCGTCGCAATTCCATTCACATTCTCGCCATTACATTCTCTATGGCAGGCAGGCCTGCCACAAGCTATGCCACTTTGGCTAACGAGATCGAGATTGTTGGAACACTGACCGGAAAAAACAAAAGGCATCTGAAGTAAGCCGCGAAAGAAAATGCCCTTTCAGATTCCACACTTGTGGGCAAATAAGTCGACAGTACGGAAATATTTAAGGAGGTACGATCACTTCAACGAGAACAGAAAAACCACGATCAACGCACTTCCGGTTGACCGTCTTCATAAGACGACGTGCTTCGGTAACTCAAAGTGCTCGACTTTGCAGTTTTATTGCGAAAAAACTAAACGGTCAAAATAGCACAAATGTTGGCAATAGGCGCATAAAGTATTCGTCAAAATCATATAAAAATGTCAAATCCGAAAGTTGGATTCGTAGTAATGATCGTACCTCCTTAATGTAGGTAATATTATTTTAAGGCTGTCAAACGAGTAAAAGTACCTTAAGCAGAAACAATAACAATTACAATTATATTTTCATTTTTTAAACTCTGACATCGAGCATCGGTATTGTTCGAATTCAATATCGGATTTTTGGTTCGACATACCGGATTTTCGATGTTATCGAAAACCGGTATCCATGTTCTAATTTGAAGGTCAAACGAAAAGATCGGCTGAAAACATACATGCGGAGTTGAAACAGATTCGCTTATTTTTCGATACGGCAGTAAAAACAGTGGAAAGAATCAAAAGCTTTTGGTACGGCAGTTTTTGTCCCAGGGCAACTGTTGTGTAGGGCAAAGAATCCCGATTACTCAAATGAAAACGACTTTGTACAGTGTGCGCGACGATCATTCTTATCTCTCCGTCTCTATGGTCACCGCTCTTCCTTTCTCTCTTTCTCAAACCAAAAGTATCTTTCTCCTCGCGATCGGGCTGGTATATGGAATTTGGTGTCAGTTGCGCGACGTAAGTAGTCCACAATGTCCGATGTGCCGTCGGGAATTACTAATAAGATAGATATATACATACTCGCTAAGTTCCTATAGGTACATATTCAAAACGTATGTTCATATAAGAGCTTTACATGTATATAGCACGCCGAGCCTCCTCATTGACGATTTTGTGATGTATGCCAATTTATATGGGGGCCTCAACATTCCCAAACCACAAAAGCGGCACACTTCCGTCTCTCGCGTGAATCGCATTCCTTAGTTTCATGTCATACAATGTCTGCGACGTCGAGGCTGGAACTGCTATAAGGAAGGTGCAACTCGACTGCCGCGCCTCTAGTGGTCAAAATTAAAAGCTTCTTTACGTGATGTAAAGTGACCGAAGTATTGAAAGTGCGTGTTATTTTCCAATAACAAACGTACTAAGTTATAGTTTCACTGTATTTTCGAATTTTCCATCAAGTTGAAAGGTATTGAGATTAGAAAGGTATTGAGATGATAACCGTGTATTGAGATTAGAATGTTTTTAATAATTTTTTAGCATATGGGTTATACATAACAGTGGCAGATGAGCAAGTAAAAAATAACACGTTGCATCGAAGGATGCAAAAATAATTTTAAAAAATGCTCGAGCTGGTGAAACGAAAGTAAAATTTTATTCTTTTTCGTCGGAGAACTCTCATGCTCCTTAGGAGCGGAAGGAACTTCAACAGTGGGTAGCTGATATTAGTAGAAAAAAAAACCTAAGCATACAAAGTGATTTGCAAAACAACGTTATATCTTAACGATATCATCTTTTGAACTATTTCATTTGAAATAAAATCCTTTCATAACAGGATTGTCCCTTCAAAAATTCAACTGATATAAAATTCTTTTAGCGTGCACGCCAACAATTGACAACCGTCAGCAAGTTGCCGAATACGTGGTAGTAATTTTTTTTCATCTACAGCTTGTAGAGAAACTGGTGTAACAAACTGCAGCATTGATATGCTTGCAGCTTTTATTCAATCCTGCAACACATTGACATAACGCACCAATAATATTTCTATTGTCATACAGCTGGAAAGTTGTCACTGTAAACTCCATATACATAATTTCTACTGATAATACAAAAAATGTACAAGCTGATAGCGAACATTGTATTTTTTATTCATTCTCGTTTGCGCCCAACTTCAGAGGCTATATTAACTTTTCGTTGCACTATATCGTCTGTCTCGGCATCGATTACATTACATGCGCAATTACTTGCCATGTTCGTCTGTGCTTTTGCGGAACGTTTGACCGGATATAGATTAAAAAACCAAATCTTAATTACATGCAATTTGCTACAAATGCCTGATATTTAAGCAATAACTACCTACAAAAGTGTCGGATTTATAACGGTAAGGGCGCCACTTTCGACGTGTACTTTCGACCTGCCCTCTATCAATTTTGCACCTTCCATATGACTCTCAAAATCGGATGCCCTTAAACTTTGCAATTCACCGATTTTTCTTCCTATTTACCGATAAGACGTGTTCTTACTGCTAGAGAATATGTATTTCTATTCCATCGATTTTCCAAAATGACGCGACCACGGTCTCACATACAGGCCTTACTACTCGATCTAATTTCAATAGTGGGGGCGACTCGCGTATTGAAGCTGTCTTTGGTGTCGCTAGTGTCGAGGGATGTTGCTTTGATAGTGAGAACAAAACCTGTGTATTCTATGATTCCGAGTATACGGTTACTATACAAGTATAGCTTGGTCAGTCGAGTGCAATAAACAAAAGTAATCAGCAGTCGATTCGGTACAATTACTTTAAATATGATGACGAAGTCCTGCGTTGTGCTAAAGTGAAAAACAGACTACACAAGCCGAAAATCAAACGCTCGGTGTTCAAATTGCCAACTAATGGTGAACGAAACGAAACGGGGAAAGCCGCGATTCCTGTCGAGAAATTAACGTCTTTGCATTACGCTTGTGAAAAGCATTTTGTAGAGTAATACATTCTCCGAAAGCAAAACGCACAGCAGGGAAATGTGAAATTTGAAAAAAAATTGTTCAATTTGGCAAACCAATGAAATTTTGGTTATTTCGCTACATTGTACGTTTTGTCTGTAATTATTTGGTACCTGAACAACAGAAATTAATAAATATCTCTCATTACGCCATCATTTTAAATTTGAAGGGATAGATGATTGTTTTTGTAGGATTTATCCACTCAAAATAATTTTTGTGTATAAAATATAGGGTGCTGTCTCCATATTGTCAGCGAAAATAGCAGTTTATGTATATGTGTACACAAAAAAGCTTGCGGGCAGGAACCTCATTTATTCGTGCGATACACAATTTGTTAATTTGTTTAAAATTTGCATTCTTTTTCTGCACCTATATATGCATTAAAGGAGAAAAACCAGTGTGAGGAATTGAACCGAAGATGACGAACTTTTCGACCAGGCATCAACTCATTCAGCTAGAAAGTATTTTATACATAAAAGAACAAAATGTTTTTATTTAATTTTTTTAGTAAACTTTACTAAAATATTCATTAAACGCGCTTGGATTTCAATGCTAGGGTTGATGGAGTATTCGCTAATTAATTACTGAATAGATTTGTCTGATTTCTACTCGTCAGTTTATGAGTTTATGTATTTCTATTTGCATACGAATATTGTTCGTTTTTTAACAACGTGTGGAACATTTGGATCCTCAGGTTAGGCTACAACCAGAATGCGTGGCTATTGTTAACCTTGTCGCACAGAACATCCCGCGATTGCAGCGATCCTAGCGGACGGCCTCGGCTCGGGACCCATCCCCCACCACTAGGGTTGCGCGACCTGCATGTAAGACGGTGAACGGGACCTTTTGGAATCAAAATTTCGAAAAAGCCGTTGCAAACTATTCGAACCAAAGTGGGCGAAAATTAAAAAAAATGCCTTTCTTTCCATTCGTCGACATGTTACCGACTGAGTAAGCGAGCAGTGCAAAGCTTCCGCGATAGATTACTCGCCCGTTTTTTTCCTTATATTTTGTTTCGCGCGCATGCACCTCTCCGTTACGTGTTATTCTCATCTCACATTATTACTTGCTAACCAGAATTTGTCCGATACTTTTGTCTTTTGACATGTCCCTTGCCGGGCTGCACTGGCGCAGTAATCGAAAAAGCAAGTTCGTAGCGGACTATCACCGTCCCTAAACCCTTTTGGGCAAATTAGCGACTTTTGGAAAATGTAACAATGTCTAAAATGAGCTCGAAAGACAAAGACAACAAGACGTTTGACAAATTGAAACAATGGTTTCGCATCAACAAAGGTAACCTTCGCATTGCGTTAGGTCGTTCTGCCTCTCTGCGTGTATTTGTGATCCTCCAACCCACAATTTATTTCCCCCAAAAACCGTTTGTCAAATGTTTTTCAATCGTCAAAAATCCTATCGACCCGAGCAAATTTGAATCTTCTCTATGATAAGCACCCAGCATTTATTTATTCTCCACCGATAGCGACGTTCCGAGTCGCTAGTCGTGAACATTTTTCTCGCATTGGTCTAGCGGCCTTTTCACTGTCTATTTGTGCAGGCAACTACAAAAGCAGGGAGGACTTTGTCCTAACGAACGACATCGAGAAAGAAATTGGTCCGGAGAGTCCCGTCAATCACCGAGCCAAGGCTATCAAGGATTTGTGCGACGGAGTGCTCAATCATCAATGGGAGGATGTACGAGACGCTTATTACATAAAAAAATATCAACAGACCGTGATATCAGTCTGAGCCAAAACTAACGTCATCCGAAGATTCGGCCATTCGTCGGATCCCATTACATAAAACGAAGTGTCTGCCCATCCGGTTATCAGACGAATAGCGCATGTTAATCGTCCGGATAGCGGCTCAGTTCACGCTGCATTTCCAGTAGGCTTACATATTTTTGTGATTCGTGTAAGCTAGTATCCGGACGAATAACAGTCATCTGAATGAAATCTTAATAATTTTGTTTGGGTTTGGGTTGGTTGGTTGTGTTTGGGTTGGTTAGTTTCGTTCCTTTGATTTGGGTTGGATGGTTGTATTTGGGTTTGGTTAGTTGGTTTGGGTTTTTGTTTTTTTTGGTTTGGGTATGTTTGTTTGGTTATGGTCGGTCAGTTTTTTTTGGGTTGGTATGTTTTGTTTGGGTTTTGGTTTTTTTTTTGTTGTTTGTGTTTGCGATTGGGTTGGTTCCTTTGGGTTTTTTGTTTGGTTTGGTTTTGGGTTTTTTGTTTGGTTTGGGTTGGTTAGTTTTGTTTGGGTTTTGGTTCGTTTGTGTTTTGGGTGCGTTTGTTTGGTTTGGGTTGGTTAGTTTTGTTTGGGTTTTGGTTCGTTTGTGTTTTGGGTGCGTTTGTTTGGTTTGGGTTGATTGTTTGGTATAGATTTGTTTGGGTTGGTTGGTTGTGTTTGGGTTCGTTGAGTTTAGGTTGGTTGGCTTTGTTTGGGTTTGTACTGTTCGGATTCGTTTGTGTTTGGGTTTGTTCGTTTGCGTTTGGGTTTGGTTTGTTTGGGTCTGTGTTGTTCCGGTCGATTGGTTTTGTTCGGGTTTGGGTTTTTAGGGTTGGTTTCTTTGGGTCTGTTTGCGTTTGTTATTTTGAGTTTGTTTTTGGGTTGATTCGTTTGGGTTTGTGTTGTTTGGGTTTGTTTGCGTTTGTTATTTTGAGTTTGTTTTTTGGGTTGTTTTGCTTGGGATTGTTTGCTTGGGGCGTTGTACAGCGTGAACTGAGCTGTTGCTTATTCGTCCGATAACCGGATGGCTAGACGCAGCCTACATAAAACTATTTGCACAATGATCCGTACGCCAATCACACTTTGTTTCGTTCTCAGGGAGCGGTCGAGAGAATGTGGAATCTCGTGCAAGATTTGCTCTGCAAGGATGTCGCTCGAGAGCACAGGCACGTGACGTTGAATTTCCTGCGCTGCCTCGTCCAGGGTCAGTACAGCAAGTTATCGTCGCTGATGCGAGTTAAGTTCTTCATGATCGTGAGAGATCACGAGATCGCCGAGGACATAGGGCCGCGACTGGAGTTGCTCCAGAGTCTAACGGAGAATGGAAAAGTAATATTGCATCTGGAGGAGCGAGTGGGTCCGTTTTTGTTGGAATGGATGCCAAGCGTGACTGCGGACGACGGCAAGAGAGGAGCGGACTTTCTGTCATTGCTCGTTAACGTAATCAAGTACAATTCGGCTTACATAGACGAGGACATTGTATCGGGGCTCGTGCAGTACATATGCCACTTGTGTTACAACAGCAACAGCACCGAAGTTGTATCCGGTTGTCTCGAAACGCTCGACACGATAGTCGGTTACAACATCAATCTTCAGGCGGATTCCTTGCAAACGTTCATAACCGCGCTGTGTCGCAGCGTCAACGTCGAGACTTATTGCCAGATAAGCTGGAAGATAATGCGCAAACTGTTGGGCACGCACATGGGCCACTCGGCTCTGTACACGATGTGCCGTTTGCTTCAGGATCCGAATTTTCAGCGCGACGCTTATCTCCTGCGCGGTGCTGTGTTTTACGTAAACATGGGTCTCTGGGGCACCCATCGAATACCCAAATTGAAATGCACTCCGACGTCCGTGCTGCCGTCTTTCAATCAGGCACTCGAGTGCAATCATCCCATCGTCATGTACGAGGTGACTCTGTCCATTCAGCGTTTGGTCACGAAATACAACGTCGAATTGCAGGAGCCGACCTGGAGCATGATCCTCGATATTATCGAGAAAGTCATAACTCACGCCGAAACGAGCAACCAGCCAGCGACTAAGCAAGTCTTCGCAAGCCTCCACGAGACGATTAACAGCATTGAGAATTTGTCGGACAATTCGCAGTACAACGGTTGCAAGCAGCGATTCTACGAGCTCGTCGAGAGGTGCTCGGACTCGCGTCCCGAATCCTCGATCCTCAAACTCATCGACTATCGCGCTTCGGAGATCGGCCCTACCCATTATCTCTGGCAAGCTAAATTGGCGACCCTCGTGGAACGCTATTACAAGAGCGAGACACGCACGAATGTACGGGTCAAGGTTATCGATGTACTTAGCAACGTGATACAAGTGAACCGATCTAGATACGAGGACGAGCTCGTCGAGCGCGTCGTTCTACCTTACATGCAGCACGTCGATGTCGATCCCGATATCACGATCCGAAACGTCGTGGCTCACTTGCTCGTTGACTTGTGCCTCGAGTGCGAGACCAAGAGGTGCCTCGAATTGCTCGATATATTGGAAAAAATTATAAACAAACCATTCAGCTCGGAGAATACACCGATATCCGTGGAGGCCGATGTCAAAGACATCAAAACCGCCGTTGTCGGTGTTATCAAAATACTCAGCGCCAAGATCTATCTATTGCCATCCAGCCACGCGATTCGAGCTTACAAAGTGTTGGTCAATCATCTCGAACAACATTACAAAGATCCCTCGGTTTTTCAAGAAGTATCGACCATTCGTTATTTAGTGAGTATCAACGATTCTTGACCCTGGATGAGGTCGCATTCTTCGAAAATGCGGCAATTCTTTGGAAAAGTGACGATTCCGAAAATTGAGGGATAAAGTTACGAAAAGCCCATACCTCCCCGGGGGAACAATGGTCATATCGGAGCAGATATGCTCATGTAGGTGTTTATCTGCAACATGAATCAATCTGATCTGATCATGCATGGTCAGAGATGAACATACATGTATTTTTATGCGCTTAGGGGTAGCTCTATATCTGGTCAGATATGATCTCGCATAAGTAAATATGTGCAGATATGAATTTATAGCTGAACATGTCTGCCCATGTGTGGTCATGTCTAACCAGATATAGTACAATTCACGACTACATACGAGCTCACATATGATCAGACTTGAATATGTGCGCGCATACATCAACATATCCAACCAGGTATGGATGAATACGCAACCAAACCCAACTCGTACATGATCAGGTCTGAAAATATTTGCCCATGTACGATTGTATCTGCCCAGATATGGAATTATACTCGAATTCATCCAAGCTCTATGTGATCATCGCTGAACATGCTTGCCCACGTGTGATCAGATCTAATCAAATATAAATCAATGCATATCTATATATAAAAGTGTTATTATGATTGTGTGTCTTATTAACACGTACGCAGATGCGCGCATACGCACACATAGTCACACGTTATTGGCCTATTTGAGAACTCCCATTGGATCCGTGTATAACACTGTAAATCGCTTATAAAATATCATCGGTTCGCAAATAGGATATCATATGGATGTCGAGGTTAAATATCGTAAGTGTACGGCAAGGAGATAGACATATGACATACCACATATGCTCATATCTGCTATTAATATAAGCATGTTCACCCTGATATGGGTATATCTGTTCTGATATGACCAATTACGCTTCGAAACCGATCAATTTTGCATATTATAGGCAGATTTGATATTGTCAGGTCTGACATCATATGGTCTGATATCGTCAAATCTAATCATATATGCTCTGATATGGCCATTTTTCTTGCATGATTAGACAAGATCCAGATATGATCAATCATATCTGGATCATATACAATCCAGATATAATCAGATGTGATCTGATCTGATAATTTTTTCTCGGGTCTAATTGATTTGAAATATCGTGTACCTGTGTATTTTGACTCGCTGATCACGAATATCATATTGAAAATAACCGCAAATTTCATTTTCAAGGTCAACACTCACGAAAACTAATTTTTTAACAGTTTTTCTGTTTTATTTTAGTAAATATTCAGTTCAGAGAAAAATTGTTTCCTACAAAAGTCGTAGCCTGTGAAAATATTTATCTTGAAAAATATTTACAAATGGGGCTCCAGCTAGAAAAGGGGTTTAGAAATGTTGTACCCAGTCGATGTATTTCAGGGCACTTTGTTTATAATATTAAGTCGGGGGACGACAATTTCAACCCTTACGTCAACCCCCAGACCCTTTTTTTTACCTTTTCAAAGGTATGGAGGAAACTGGTTTGGTGACATCAAGTGTATATGTTTGGGTGTATGTGTGGGTTTGTTTGGGTATATTTTTATTAATATTAATATTTTAATTAATGAATATTTCTTAATATTAATATTTTTTTCTTAATAAAATGCCCCTCCTCCATCATAAAAACATATTTTCGTAGTGCAGAATAGCGCCGAACGCGTAAAAAATTTTTTGGAGCCGATTAGGGCTCCATTAGGGAAATATTACTTGTTTCTGGAAACTTCAATATCCCATACCATATGGAATTAATGGGAAATGTCAGCCTCCCCCGACGAAATATCACTTACTATAATGGAATAAACAACGTCATGTCAGAAAAAAAACATTTCCCGTCATTTTTCGGAAAAGTCCTCATACTGCATAATTACCGTATTTTTTTATATCTGCGCAACCCGGTTTTGGTAATAGTACGATATCCGGGGCGCCGAGTTTTTACCATTGATTCTTGACATTTGAACGAAAATAATGAGAATTTCAAGAATTAAAAAATTTCCGTTTCAGCTTCATTAAGGAATTATGAGCGCTTTGAGCGGTAATTGGAAATACGCCAAAATTCAACGATTGTTGTTGACTCATGGGTAAAATATCTTTATTTTATCGCAAGTAATGGAAATTGACCGGGCGAGCTTCAAAAGGTGTTTCTTTGTTTGGGTTTGTTTAGTGGTATCATATAAATACCACTGAGCGTAGCATTTATATGATTTTCAATACAAATTCCAAGATTATAATGATTTATTTATTCATATTCTCTGTTTATTTATAACAATGAGAAATTTTCCATATAATTATTGCACCAAATTACTAAACGATATATTTTACATAAACTTAGAGCTTTGCAAGTCTGAAGAGGGATGACCGTATACTTTCGTCTGTGTTACTCTTTATACTTTATTTCCTCTTCGGACTCCTAGCGATTGAAAGTACTACTTCACTCTCTGTCTAGTCGCACTTAAAAGCGATAAACAAGGTAGTGGTATGTAAAATACATTTTTGGCGTCTGAGACATTCTTGAAACTATAAATATCCAAATTACCTTGCCTGATGTTCCTTGAAGTTCACAAATTCGAAAAATCCGTCATTTTCGATAACTATCGAAAAATTCTAATTGGAAAGCAAAATAAGCGAAATATCAACTTTTACCACTCATATTTTGTTTCCTTGTACTCGATAACCCTTAATTCACCGTAAAATCTTGGTCCCCTGGATATCGTACTCTGCCCCGATTTTTAAGGGGTGAAACACTCGAAAATAGGGGTGTTTTTCGTTCTTCGTCGATAACGTTTTAACGATGAGAGACATGAAAAAAATCCAAATTGCAACAACGCTTACTGTCCCGTGTATCATAAATTAGAGATGGCAACGATGTAGTCAACAACTAATTTCAATCGAAAAACACCCCTCTTTTCGGGGGTGCGTTTGACCCCTTAAAAATCCGGTTCCGCAGATATAAAAAAATACGTCTCGCCTATTTTTACCCATACTACAAGCATGCCAAATTTCATCGAAATCGGAGAGTTCGACCTCGCGACCTTACCTGCCTAGTCAAATTTGACCACTTTCTGGCGTTATAAATAATTAGAATTCTTTCCCACAAAGGTAAATTGAGTTATGGAAATGGTCCAAAGTCATGTACCCCGTCTGCTATTTGAGAAGTGTTCTTTGAAAAAAGCATGGGGTCTGTAGGTCCCCCACATGCTGCTTCTAGCAGTAATTGTCCGTTTATCCATCCCCCTTTTTATTTATTCATTTCTATCATGGTCTCTACGAGCCTCGAACACATGTTTCCCTTTGTGCTTACAGATTTTCGAGTTTTTCTTGAAGATTCGGGCCAATTCTCTTTACCATCTAGGATTTCCGGACGCGTCGAGCGGTTTCGTGACTCGTTACAGCCCTTATCTAGTCCTCGAGCACGCCCCGTTGGAAAGGCTCAATTCGGGCGGTGGTGGCAGCAGTCCACCACCCGTCAGTCCGGCTCCTTTACAGCACATATCCTGTCAAATAACACATTTGTCGTTGGCCCACGCCTGCAAAGCCGTTATATCCTGCATAAAGCTAGAAAAAGATTGGAAAGTGTTGCAGCTGATACTGAAAGAGACGCCTCAAGTTATGCAGAACAGAGCTTTGATACTGTCGAGACACAGCAACGACATTGATTACCTCGCTGCTGCACTCTGCTGTATGGTAAGCTTTTTTCACTAAACTACGGCCATTGATGTTCAAGAAAGAAAGAAGAACCTCGGAAAATCCGTCTACGTGCGCAAAATTTCGAACAAGTAGAATATACCAGGTGCAGAAGTATGAAACCGGACATTCCCTATAGATGGTGCTAGCCATCAGTTTAGGGACCGTAAGACCGCTTCTGCAGCGCCATCATCTCCCTCTAACAGCTGACGAAGATTTTCAACACACTACAACCTAAGTTCCCTACACCCGTATATTTTTCTATAACCTTAAACATGTCGAGTATTGTGCCTACGAACTACGATTTGCGGACAGCGAGAGCGTGGGAAACCACCGAAAAAGTTTGCAGACAACGAATTGTAAGCCCTATTGGATGAAGATGATACTCAAAGTCAACAAGAACTTTCGGATCAATTGAATGTGACGCAGAAAGCCGTCTCCATTCGTTTTTATCATTTTCAAACAACAGACGTGTAATTTTTACCAAAAATATCCGGTTTCATACTTCTACACCTGTTTTATTAAGGCGGAAGATTCATGTAGGCGAGGAAAAAATGCTGATTTTCATGATTTTTTTGTAAGGAAAGATATTTTCACTGTCTTTGAGACTCAGGGTATGTTTTGTTACTACTTTTTGCTGTTAAATGGTATTAAAAAAAATGATCAATCTTTAAGAATGGTGCAGAGATGGGTTCAATGGATTAATATGTAAAAAAAACAAACCAAGAGTTTTCTTTCATTAACACTCATGCGCAGAATATGAACGAAGAAAAAGTGAGAAATGTTGAAAATCGATGAAATCGTACGCTTTGAAACAAGATTGAATTTTCTGGAAAAATGGCTACATTTTGCAATCACAAAATACTTTTTTTTTCAGACATTTAGGGTCATGTTTTGGACAATCAGGTTAGAAAGATTTATACCAAATTTCATCGGACTCGGTCAATTAGTAATATGGAGGTTTTATTTGCACAACGTTTTTGCTAAACTTTTTACAAAACATTAATATTACACATACATACTTTTCACTTATTATCTACGCACTACATATCACGGTCTTACTAGGTGCGCAACTAAGTTCCCGGGTTTTTTTTTTTACCAATGAAAAATCGACAATTTCGAGACGAATAAAAAAAATGGTTCATTCGAAGTATTGTCCCTCGCTATTTACACATTTATGTCATCTCTCTGGCAATAAACAAACACCGCGGCGATAAAAAGACGCGTCTTTGGACTGAAACCATTCGCCCAACGAATTTTGTACTGCATCGTAATTGGCCAAGTGTAGCCCACCCAAGCCATGCGCCATCGACCGGAACAAGTGATAGTCCGAAGGGGCCAGGTCTGGCGAATACGGCGGGTGCGGTAGCAGATCCCATTTCAGTGTTTTTATGGTGTCCTGGACGATGGAACTGCGATGGCACGGAGCGTTGTGCTGCAATATCAAACGTTCATGTCTCGTGTCCCATTCTGGCCGTTTTTCGAGCAATGCGTGGTTCAAATTGATTAAATGTCGGTAGCGATGCCCATTGACAGTTTCGCCGGGTTTAAACAGCTCATAGTACACGATTCCTTTCTGGCCCCACCACACGCAGAGCATTGTCTTTTTTCCAAGGCGATTTGGCCCTGCCGTCGATAACGACGCTTCGCCAAGTGAAAGCCACGATTTTCTGCGTTTGGGATTCTCGAAATATATCTATTTTTCATCGGCAATAACAATTCGATGCAGGAAACTCTTTCTGTTCTGCCGTAAAAGCAAAATTTCGGAAGTGGCTTCCCGCTTCCCGCAAATACTGTTTATTTGGCACAAACTTTGACATTTTCGAGGTTAGAAAAAAGGTCGTTGTGTTGCGATATTTGTTTATATTCCGACTGGGGATTCTTAACAGATGTCCAAGTTATAAAGACACCCAATTTCAGACCCGTATACCGACTACATGTATCGCTAGCGCCATCCATGTGTGAAACCCGGGAACTTAGTTGCGCGACTAGTATATGGGTCATTCCATGTCAAATCGACAAATTTTTTACCTGACCCCCCTTTGATTTCGCTGAAAATTTTCTATCTTTTTCTACCCCCCGAAAGTTATTTTTCAGAATTTTTTCAAATTTTTTTCCCGACTCAAAAAAAGTTATGAATTTTTGAAAAAAACCGCTCTTTTATTTTTAAATTGCCAGAACTTTTTCAAAAATTGACCGTTTGGGAACTTTTTTTTTTCAAAATTTTTGTTTTTAAATGTAGTTTTCGAAAAAAAATATGAAAAAATTTTCAGAATCCCAGATATATGAAATATTTTAGTTTTTTTGAAAAAACCGTAATTTTCTCAAAGTCCGACCGTTTTTTTTTTTTTTTTTTGCTCTAAAAATACTTCAACTAATTCTGCAATGATCCCCGTTAATCAAAAGATGTGACGACAATCGCTTCTAATTTTTTTCTTGATTATAAAAAAAATTTTGTTGAATTTTTGCTGATTTTATATAACTTTGTTATGAAATTTTTTTTATTTCCTCGTGAAACCTCAAAAGTTGAAAAATAAAATTTTATTGGAGAATTTCAAGTGATTATCGTCCAAGAAATTGTTATTTTTTAAAAAAAAATAATTTTTTTCTCTCATTGACGTTATTTTTTTACTCTTATGGACGTTTTTTTTTGGTACTGAAATATGACAACTTCAAAAATACAATGGGTTTAAAAGTTACCTCCAGTTGATACAATGTGATAATTTAAGAGCTATCGATTGTCGGTAAAAAAGATATCATCTACATTTCATTTAAATAATATGGAGGTTATGTTTTCAGAATAATTACATTGTCGTTGTGTTCATCGTGTCACGTAGACTTACTATTGCTAAATAAAGTACCTATTATTTATCATAAAGTGCTGTTAATTTATATTTTGTTAACGAGTGATTACAATGCCGAAGTTTTTTGATCGATGTTGCAATCCATTTAATTAAGAAAAATTAGAAGATCGGTTCACAAATGCAAAAACAATACCAGCGACACAAAAAATCCATAAAATTTCACCATTGCAAGATTGTATGGTGCAAGTTAAGATGTTTTCTTCTTCAGAAAAATATTTAAATCACAGTACGATGAAGAAAAGAAGGGAATCATCCAGTAAAAAGAGATAATAAAAATAGGTGTAATGTTGAATTTTAGAATCAAGTATTATGTTAAATAAAAGATAATATAATTTGAACACATACAAAAAATGTTTATAATTTATTTAAAGATGTTAAGAGACGGTGAATTTATTTAAGAGTATGAAAAGTCCTTTTTTTTTACTTTTTTGAAAAAAATAACAATTTCTTGGACGATAATCACTTGAAATTCTCCAATAAAATTTTATTTTTCAACTTTTGAGGTTTCACGAGGAAATAAAAAAAATTTCATAACAAAGTTATATAAAATCAGCAAAAATTCAACAAAAATTTTTTTATAATCAAGAAAAAAAATTAGAAGCGATTGTCGTCACATCTTTTGATTAACGGGGATCATTGCAGAATTAGTTGAAGTATTTTTAGAGCAAAAAAAAAAAAAACGGTCGGACTTTGAGAAAATTACGGTTTTTTCAAAAAAACCAAAATATTTTATATATCTGGGATTCTGAAAATTTTTTCATATTGTTTTTCGAAAACTACATTTAAAAACAAAAATTTTGAAAAAAAAAAGTTCCCAAACGGTCAATTTTTGAAAAAGTTCTGGCAATTTAAAAATAAAAGAGCGGTTTTTTTTCAAAAATTCATAACTTTTTTTGAGTCGGGAAAAAAAATTTGAAAAAATTCTGAAAAATAACTTTCGGGGGGTAGAAAAAAATAGAAAATTTTCAGCGAAATCAAAGGGGGTCAGGTAAAAAATTTGTCGATTTGACATGGAATGACCCATATACAGGTGCCGAAACGACCACGATTTGGTAGGTACGCTTGGCCGACCCACGTTTCTTTACACTTTTCGCCACTACGTGGCATTGCTGTTTGGGAGAACGGTACGACAAGGACAGAATAGCTTCTGTCTGTCTCTCTCACTCTCCTGGTGGCGGGGCATGCGTCTTTGACCGTACCACTAACCGAGTTTATCGCATATTTGATAGGGATACGAATTTAAAAAAACAAATAATAAGCTTACTGAAGACCAAAATGATTGATATACACCGTCATAACTGAGGTCATTTGCATATCATATAACAATTTCGCGCAAATTTAGTAGATTTAAACATTTTTTAAATTTTCTCTGAAGAGTCGCGGCTCCGAAAATTCTTCTGCTAGGCACATTTTTCTAAGTTTAGTGATGAATATTTTCTTGAAACATTCGGTGACCCACAGTTTTTATTGTCGTTACGGAATCTTTAGAATTTTTTACACGTGTGGGCAATTTATATCTGGCATCTAGAGTTATTAAGTGTATACATTTTTAGATAGAAACGTGGCCAGCGCGTTATCGCTATAAAGCGCCGTATAAATGAGACGTTTTTTAGAGTCGCATATTTTCGTTAAAAGTTCGGTAGTTTAGCTTGAAATTTTACCAGTACACGGCGACGTATTTTACTTGAATATAGAGTAAAATCAATTAATCGTTAACTATTCGAGTTCGCTTTAGTCAATTAGCTTTTTAACTATACGTCGCGCCAGTTTTGAAAATGCAGTTTGGAAAACCGCGCCACCGCCATTTCTGAGCCTTAATAAATAAAAAACAAAAGCGTGTAAAAGTAGTACAAAACATACCCTAAGTCTAAAAAATGGTGGAGAAATATGTCCTAAAAGAACATCAGCATTTTTTTTCCTCGCCTAAAGGTATCTCCCCCCTAAATACTCCTTCCGCCGCAGGTAAGCGACAAGAACCTCAGACTTCCGGAGTCACTCTACAACGTTCCTCCAAAGTTCACCGTTTCGGAATTTCGCGTCCACGTGTTCCCCGTACTCGCGTCTCTCGCTTCTTACCACGCTCATCTCGAGCCTTCGTTGCAGCAACGTTTGATCAAATGTTTGGAGGTAACGTCCACAAATTAAATAGACTTCGTTATCTTCACAATCGACGTGTTTCGTGAAATTTCGAGTGTTTTTTTGTCGTTGGTGTCTCAGGTTGGTTTAACGGCGCGTTGCGCGAGTCAGTGCGTAACAAGTTTGACAACTTGTACCCTGGAGATGCGAGACGCTATGAACAAACTCTTAACCGAAGTGTTGCTGAATCTATCGAAAATCTCGGCCACTGTTCACATCGCCATACCCATACTGGAATTTTTATCGAGTGAGTATACGACGGATGCAATTTGCTGCAAAATCCCTTTGACTTGTTACATTCTTCGCCATGTTTTTTAAACCCGAATGTCAAATGCAGCGCTCACCAGATTGCCGAAAGTCTTCGCGAGCTTCATCGGGGATCAGTACATGTCGGTATTCGCTATTTTGTTGCCTTACACGAATCCGTTCAAGTACAACCATTACACCGTCTCGTTGGCTCATCACGTCATAGCCGTTTGGTTTCTCAAGTGTCGTTTGCCATTTCGACGTGACTTTGTGAAATTCATCACAACCGTGAGTATGAGAAACTAGTCTCCTGCCCGCGGCTTCGTTCGCGCAGACTTGCGTTTCTCCTTACTGGGACGTGCTCCCGAAACGTTACATTAAGGGCGTAGATACACACAAATGGTCGAAAATGACGAAAAATTTCAGGATTTTTTTCCAACGCTACTACTGGACCAATCTTTTTCAAATTTGTACAGTATTTTATTGTACATTAGAAGGCACGAAAAACATTTTTTTTAACTACAAAGAATAAAACGGTATTTTCTTTCATCGATATATACAAGGTTTGTTAAAAAAATAGGGTGACTTTTTATTTTTCACGAAAAACATTTATTTATTCATCAATATCAATATTTATATCATCAATTTGCCACAAATCGATAGCAAAAAAGCCGCCAAGCACACCAAAACACGTCCAACCTTTATATCTGTGAAAAACAGGCTAAATATCCAAAATGGCTGATAACGTCAACACATGTTGGGGACATGTGTTGACGTTATCAGCAGGACAAAAAACAAAATCGAAAATCGAATGTACGTAGCCCGCGAAATTTGACACGTCACCTTATTTTTTTAAGAAACCTCGTAAATAGAAGCTTTGAAAGCGTATCTCCGTTATTGACAATAATTGACGGCCTCGTCCATCTCCGTTTTTATTTATCCGGGCACGGGAACGTCAGGGTCTGAAAGCGAACGTTTTGGTGCCGTTCGAAGAGGGCCACCTGATAAAGCCTGACTTCAGTCTGATAAACGAGGATTCATCGAACAGAAAGCGAAGCTCCAGTCTAACGGAGCAAGGAAGTCGAGGCCGTCGGGAGAGGCCGGTGATGTCGAATCGTATAGTACGCGACGGCCGTACGTTGGATCTCAAGCCGCCGATCGACGAGGCCCTCATGACGTTTCACGTCGAGCTCACGGAGACATGTATCGACCTAATGGCGCGCTATACCTTCTCGACTTATACGGCACGTCCGAAGCGACTTCCGGCCGCGGACTTTCTGCTCAAAGAAGGCCAGTCGATGACTTGGCTTCTGGGCAATCGACTGATAACCATTACAACGAGCGGTTGCAGCAACAAAGCCATGCGTAACGGCCTCTGCGACAATTGTTGGGTCGCATGCAAAGCGGCTCCCTCTACACCCGAGCATGGCAAAACCCTCGCCTCCTCCTCGCGCAGGACTTCCGGCGCGGAGGTAAAAACCGGAATATCCGAATTCGGCAAACTTCGTGCTCGCCGTGCTCACTGTAACACAAGATCTTTCGCAGGGTCCGAAGGACGAGAACCGATTATCGCGCCAGTCGTCGGGTGGACACGCCGTTTCGAGTGCCGTGAATACAGCCGCGAATTCGCCGATCGACGAGTCCAGAAAATCCCTGGAGGAGGCGGAATTCGCGAAACGCGACTTGCCGAGTGAAAAATCCGACAGAACCGACAGCGCGGAATCGGCGAAGCTCGCGCGGATTCTCGGTAGCGAGAAACACGAGGAACACGTACCGTGCGCGTGTTGGTGTCAGGGGTGGGCGGAAATATACGTTCGTCGTCCAACCGGCGATATGTCTTGGATAATGCGTATACAGAACACGATGCAGTTCGAGGTCCCCCACGACTTTCCGATACACGACATTACCACTCTTTATATGCCGAATCTCGAATCATCGACGAATACTAGTCAAGACGTAACGATCGATTTTCAAACACCCGAGGACACTGCGGAAGTACGCGTCGGTTTTTTTTTTCCTTCTTTTCTACCCCTGACTGATCGCAACACCCAAGCGATGGTCATTCGAAAATGAAAAAAACGGCGTCGACACTACTGTGGGGTTGACACCCATAAAAAACGGTGTTGACGCTGATCTGGACCTGCGCTGTTTTGAGTGTCAACAAAAAAAAGATGTTAACACTGATCTGGACCGAGGCTGTTTTCGATGTCGACGTCTAAATAATTTAGGATTGACACCATATTCGTGCACGTGCGTGAATTCCGTGTCGTTATGGCTTTATTGTGTGTCAATACCGAAATTCTGAAAAATTACAGCGCGCACTCCTTCCTGCATACAATGAATACAAGCATATGTATGCCCAACTTATTTTTCAGTTAATTCAAGGATATTGGGATGAATTAAGGGGAGGGTACGGGTTTCGGCGTGAAAAAACACTGCGAATTGTTTTCATTTATATGGATAGACTAAATTTATTGAAACCTTTTGTACATTGTTAAGTGTCATTTCAAGAACATTCCGTGAAATTTGTACGCGAAAATATCCACAAACAAGCCGGTGACGAAGCTTTTCCAAGAACACCTTTGAAAAAACACGATTTGCGGTGTTCACTGTATCTCAGCTAGAAATTATCTGAAATCAAGCACCATTAAAATTTAGTCAAAGTATCATCATATCCTCCCCCCAACGGTCTGATAATTTTTTTTTTTCATTTATAAATTTTTGGTGGACACGTAAAGTGAAAAGTACTATTTTTCACGAAAAATTCCGCCATTTTGGGGGTGGGAAACGCCCTCAATGTAAAAAAAACTCAAACTAACCGTTGGGGGGAGGTATTTCATATGTAGAAAGTCTGTACCAAGTTTTAAATAAATCGGTCATGTAGCTTTCAAATGGCAGTGAACACGGACTTTGAAAAAGTGGTTTCGAGAAAAACGCGTTTGAAGTGTTAGCTACAGTTTGAAACGCGAGCTACAGTGTTAGAGGAGCGGGACTAAATAGTCAATAACTTCGAGAGCTTTGCTCTGATTGTCTTGAAATTTTGGGGCTTATATTCTTGAAATGTTTAACTATAAGAAAAGACAAAAACAATCGATTTTTCAAAAGTGCAAACCCCTACCCTCGCCTTAGTGAAAAGAGGGAGTTTTTGGAAGGTTTAACAATCATATGAGCAATAACATTTGAAATTATTCTTGAAACGTTTAGAAAAGCGGAATTTACCGATCTTTTTTATTTTACTCTTTTATGTTACAAGTATTTATAATTTTATTAAGATTATAATATACGCGTACATGAATTCATGGCACATAATGTTTTACATTTTATAAAATCGATGGTATTAACTTGTCCGTTTCCTAAGTATGTCGACACTCAAATTAGTGTCGTTTTTTTAGGTGTCGACACCTAAATCAGTGTTTACGCCGTTTTTTGTTGGGTGTCAACACCCAAAGCAGCCTCGTTCAGATGGATGTCGACACCAAATTTTTTCGGTGTTAAAATTGTAATTTGACAACCTACACGTGACACTCAACACCGGAAAATTACGGCGTCACGATCTGTCAGGGACGCGGTGATATTCGCAAAGAGTATCGAATAACGTCGAATAATATTTGCACGAACAGAACGTAAATTTGGAGCAGCAGACCGATCGCGAAACATCGTCAAAGGCTGTAGCTTATGCAGCACCGACCTCGTCGATGGCCTCGACGAGTGGTCCGATCGCGATTCCCAACTCGCCGTCACGGCCGAGCCCTTCTCGTCAGAATTCGCGGGACAGTCTGGAGAGTCTCGAGGAGGGTGACGAAGGTAACTTAAGAGGCTACATCTACCTAGAGACCCGAAAAAATGCCCAAATTCAGAATTCTTTTAACACTAAATCACCAAGAAATTTGGAAAACAACAAAAACACGGGCGCAGGCGGATGATGAAATTTTTTCGCGACGTTTGGCAGTGGGCACTCCAGCTTGAAGGGTCCGTCTGAAATCTCAAAACCGAAAGGCTTATTCATGTTAACGATAAATACGAGTCGTCAACGATCGTCGATTTTTTAAACGCTGAGACTAGCCCTCCGGATAGCGATTATAACCCAAAAAAACACAACTAACCAACCCAAACAGATACCCAAAAAAAAAAACGAAAACCCAAACCGAACAAACACAACTAACCAACCCAAACCCAAACGAAACCAACCAACCCAAACCAAACAAACACACGCAAACGAACAAACCCAAACACAACTAACCAACCTAAACACAACCAACCAACCCAAGCGCAAACGACTCAAACCCAAAAAAAAACCCCAAACCAAACAAACCCACACATAACCAACCAACCCAAACATAAACAACAAACCCAAATAATACACAACCAACCAACCCAAACGCAAATGAAACCAACCAACCCAAACGCAAACGAAACCAACCAACCCAAAACCAAACAAACACCCAAACGCAAACAAACAAACTCACACAGCACAAACCCAAACACGACTAATCAACCCAAATGCAAACAACACAAACCCAAAAAACCAAAATCCAAACAACCCAAACCCAAACACTACTAACCAAACCAAATGCAAACAACACAAACCCAAAAAACCGAAACCCACCCAACTAACCAACCCAAACCCAAACACAACCAACCAACCCAAAAGCAAACAACACAAACCCAAGAACACCAAAACCCAACCAAAGCTAACCAACCCAAACCAAACACAACCCAAACCTAAACAAAATTATCAAGATTTTCTTCGTATGACCACGTGTCAAATATTCTTCCCGATAGTTTGTTTAACAATTTGACACATTCTATCCGGACACTTATATACATGTTATTCGTTCGGCTACTAGCTTACACGAATCACAATAATATGTACGCCTACTGGAAATACGACGTGAACTGAGCCGCTATTCGGACGAATAACATACGCTGATGTGTCCGATTACCGGACGGGGAGACACTGCGTTTTTTAAATCATGTTTAATTTTTTTTAAATCATATTTTTCCAATCGTTTCACCACGTTATGCTATTGGTATTTTTTTCGCACAATCCAACAGAAACGCGAAGATCAAGGAATCCCGTTCGTCGCTCCAATTCCAGTCCAGAGATGAGCTCTAACTGGAAAAACCCCTTTTTGAACAAAGACAAACTCATCTTGCCACAAACGGAGCCAGCGTCGAACGACTTTGATATGAAGCTCGACACGGAACTGAAGAAACACGCAAAGAACGCCTACGCCAAAGACATGAGGTATGCAGATGCTTGCCCCTTTATCACATGCGATTGATACGAAGTGATATGAAAATAATGCTCATTTTATTTTGGTTCGGGGCTTGCCTCAGAGTCAGTTGCGAAGCGATCCCGGAAGAAATTTCAGGAATGGGAACGACTCCACCGTCTGCGGAGCAGCCAACCGATCGTCCCGGTGGCTTGAGGTCTCAGCGATCGTATCCAGGAGCTACTCACGCTGTACAGAATTTAACGACGACGGCAAGCAATACCGTTCCACCTTCGCCGACGACTGCACAGGTCGTTTTTACTTTTCACACGCCAAATTTGTCTTTTCGCCAATTAGAAAATCTTGATCGTTATTATCACGAAGCGATCCCATTTTAGGCTCCCACAAACTTTCTCATGGTACAGAACCGAGCCGCCCAGTTGCAAAATCTCGCTGGAAAACCGCCACAATCGCCGACGCAGTTGTATTCTCGCGTTGCTGATCCGAACCTCAAGCAATCTCTCACGATCGATGCGAAACCGCCTATCGGTCGAAATTACACCATAGACAAGGTAGGTAACAACTGAACATTTTTTTCCGTTTGATTTCATCCCTAAGGAAAGTACTTCGCGTCACTATAACTCCGCGATGTACGATCGACAGAACAAAGACGATAGGCTCGATCAATCGACACTGCCACCTCTAGTTTTTCGCGACAGGGGTCACACGATATCCGTGATGAGCCCGGTAAAACAATCGCGCGAGTGGGACAACGTCAGGCGCGGAACTTCGCCACGGGTAAAAGATACGTCGCGAACGGGAATCAATCCAAGGTAACAAAACGTTGCCGTTACTGGAAATGTATTGGGAGCACAAATAAGTCTCCGCCGTTTAACGAGAGATGGCTCCACCATGAGGTAAAGGTTGAAATTTTCAGATGTAAAACGTCATATCGTAAGGTTGGACATGTGGCAAGACCATAACCTTGAAATATTAGCGATTTTGTATCGGCATGACATAATTTTGCTTCGTGCGAAAATGTCGAGTTTTGAGCCGAATAAGCGTCATTTGCGGGAATTTTTTATTAACTTTTTTAATTTAAAAAAATCTGCAGCTGAGTCGCATCGATTGCTTGTAGAAACATATGGTGAGGCTGCTTTAAGGAGGTACGATCATTTCCACGGGGTCAAAAAAGAGTCTAAATTTATTTTACCCACAGCTGCTCTGATTGATATTTACTTATGTTGATTATTCGCATTATCGATTATAGTGTGCCAAATGTTGTGGTAAGTGATGAATTTATTGCACGTGAACAAATAAAGACGGCAAAATTAGATTGTCAACGACTCGGTAGTAATCTTCGTAATAATAATATTAACATATCCACCATAAAAACGGACTAAAAAGACAAGAAAAAATCAGCCGGAAACCTATTAAAACAGGCTTGAATTAACTCAGCGGAATTAACACGATAGGCAGAATATAATTATACATATTATTGATACGTGATAAATGATAAAACTCCATAAATTGTTGTTTGTATATTTTTCGGCGGCTTCTATTCGAATTAATTTCAAAACAAAGCTGGGTTATGTTCGCCAAACGCATCAGCTGTTACTCGCTACGTTGCTAAGTCTGTGGGTGCTATTTCGTCGTTCTGACCATTTTCAACCGGAAATTGACACTTTCTCGTAATCTAGTGCTTCAACTACACGGTGAAGATTGGTTTTCTTATTTTTTACAATATTTATTATATCTAATCTATCGAATTTCAGTTTTCCAACGGGTTTAGTTGGATACGTGAGCAGAATTACCACGATCACCGCACTTCCGTTTGACCGTCTCCATAAGACGACGTGCTTCGGTAACTCGAAGTGCTCGACTGCAGTTTTATTGCGAAAAAACTAAACGGTCAAAATAGCTCAAATTTTGGCAATAGGCGCATAAAGTATTCGTGAAAATCAGGTAAAAATTTCAAATCCGAAAGTTGGATTCGTAGTAATGATCGTACCTCCTTAAGAACGGTGAGTTCTATGTCGAAGACAAAGAACGCAGCCGAAGGCCGAAAGTGCGGGAGACGCGAAATTGGAACCATTATTGCGCGGGATTCGTGCCAAACGCAAGAAGAACTTGCACTTAGATATGACTCAACAGGCCACTTCAATTTGAATAAAACAAAGTACCGTTCTTTCACAATAAATGCCCAATTTTTAATGACAAACGGCGGAGACTCATTTGTACTCCTAATATATAATTCCTAGGAACTTTATAAAACGCAGAGATGATGCGGGAAATGTGTGAAATATTTCGTCAATACGTAGAATTTCTAGGAAATGTATACAATTCCTAGGAATTTTATAAACCTACTGATACAAGGAAATGTATGAAGTAGAGAACATCTTTCATAGGGAATATTCATTTACTTTTTTGATTTATGATTCGGACATCATAGCGTCGTAACAATGCATTAGGATCTGTCATACGAACGGAGCCTAAAAAACATTACGGCGATAAGAGGATCGTCAAATGTAAACAGTCGTATAGTTTAGTGCAAATTTCTGTGATATTAAGACAAGTATTAGTGCAATTTGTGACTGGGCCGGTACCAATCCGAAACAACGCCATTTTGTGGAAGGCGAACGTATTTTGAAGGCAGGGAACATTTACTTGAAATGCTTTTGCAATCTTTGTACAGCGCATTTAATGTTCTTTCGGTAGTTTTTACGCGGAGAAGACTTCGCACATTCCATTAACACCGATTTGATGTTTTTCATTGAAATTAAATACTTTTGTCACACGGCTACGTATAATTGCTATTGAAGGCTTTGTCCCGAACGTACTTTGATTTCCGCCACCAGATGTCACATCGCCATTTGACAGATCCCAATAGTCGCGAGGAGTTTATATCTCGATGACTATGTTTACTGAGATCATATTAGCCGAAGTAAAAAGTTTTGGGCGATTTAAAGGTGACATGACGCTTCAACAAAAGTTCTTTGGCAGTTTTGTGTTCGGTGAAGCCAATTGTGTGTTACAGCGTTCCAAAATGGAAGTAAAAGAAGTGAAAAGTCAATACATTCTTCAGTACCACTACGACCAAGGTGAAAAGGCGGAGCGGGCGACGAAAAAAAGTTGTGCTGTTTATGGACCCAATATAGTATCGAATGCAACAGCAAAGCGGTGGTTCCAACGATTCCGTTCTGGTAATATGGACGTTGAAGATGAGGCCCTCTCTGGTAGGCCAATTGTCGAAAGTGTCCATAAAATCATGGAAACCGTCGAGTCGGATCGGCATGTGAGCACTTATTCCATTGCCCAGGAACCGAAGATTAGCCAGAAAACCGTTTGGAAGCATTTGCATAAGGCTGGTCTCAAGAAGAAGCTCGATGTATGGGTGCCACACGAATTGACGCAAAATAACCTTTTTGACCGAATTGATGTCTGCGATTCGTTGCTAAAACGTAACGAAATCGACTCATTTTTTAAGCAGATGGTGACTGGCGATGAAAAATGGATGACATACGAGAAGAACAGCCGAAAAAGTTCGTGGTCGAATCGCGGTGAGCCGGCCCAAACGATCGCCAAGCCCGGATATTTCGAAACGTTTGCACGCCATAGGAAAAATTTATTAGGAAGGAAAGTGGGTGTCGTGGGAATCGTGTACTATGAGCTGCTGAAACCGGGCGAAACTGTCATTGGGCATCGCTACCGACAACAACTAATCAATTTGAACCACGCATTGCTCGAAAAACGGCCAGAATGGGACACGAGACACGAACGTGTGATATTGCAGCACGACAACGCTCCGTGCCATCGCAGTTCCATCGTCCAGGACACCATAAAAACACTGAAATGGGATCTGCTACCGCACCCGCCCTATTCGCCAGACCTGGCCCCTTCGGACTATCACTTGTTCCGGTCGATGGCGCATGGCTTGGGTGGGCTACACTTGGCCAATTACGATGCAGTACAAAATTCGTTGGGCGAATGGTTTCAGTCCAAAGACGCGTCTTTTTATCGTCGCGGTATTTATGTATTGCCAGAGAGATGGCAAAAATGTGTAAATAGCGAGGGACAATACTTCGAATGAACCATTTTTTGTATCTGTCTTGGAATTTTCGATTTTTTTATTGGTCAAAAAAACCCGGCAACTTAGTTGCGCACCTAGTATATGTAGAATTGCGAAAAAGCAATTGAGGCCTTAGGCCACAGTAGCGGGTGTAAAATCATGTGCGAATTTAACCATTTTTTTCGTATGGAAAAGTGATAAACTCAAAATTAATTACACATCTATTTAGTATAAATATCAAGCTGTTAGAATTGTTTTTTTTTCGATGTACAAAATGGCCGACTACTAATATTTTCTTTTATCTTTTTTTTAGGGATTCAAAAACAAAAATTCTCGTCAATCTACGTTAGAATACCTAGAGAAGTACGTACGGAAGTTAAAAATTATCGTTTTATTCAAAAGTTGTAAGTATTTGAACTAAATAAATGAATTTTCAGTGAAAAATTTCGTTATAACTGCTCATAAAAAGAAAAGTTTTCGATTAATCAGAAATTCCGTACGTACTTCTCTGCGAAATGCAATTAGGAACATAACTTTTAAATTTGAAGTAAACCGAGTTAAAATAGTTGAAGTTATTCTTAAATAATAAAAAATTCTAACAGCTCGATATTCATACAAAATAGATGTGTGATTAATGTTACGAGTGAATGACTTTTTCATACGAAAAAAAAAGTTTTTAAATTCGCACATAATTTGATATCCGTTACTGTGGCCTAAGGCCTTAATTTCTCATCTCAATAGTTCGCACAAAAACCCCACTCTACACTTCGTATTTTTGTTCGCAGCTTTCTGTTTCTGCAGCTGTACCACACTGCTCATTTCGGCACAACGACGGAGAAGCCACTGTTGGTGCCCCGAACAACGGCGGTACAGAGAGCGGTGACGAATCTCGACAGAATACAGCCTTATGAGACCCACAAAATTGGTGTGCTCTACATAGGCCCGGGGCAAGCCTCCAACGAAGTCGAGATACTCGCGAATCAGCACGGCTCACTGAGATATACCGAATTTCTTCAGCGTCTTGGCACTCTCGTGCGCCTCAAGGACGTTGACGAGAGCGTTTTCCTCGGCGGACTCGACCGTAACGGGGAAAACGGAAATTTCGCATACATATGGCAAGATGACGTGACACAAGTGGCTTTTCACGTCGCAACCCTAATGCCAACTAAACCGAGCGACCCAAAATGTACATCCAAGAAGCAGCACATAGGCAACAATTACGTGAGCGTAGTTTACAACGAAAGTGGTGAACCTTACAACATACAAACTGTTAAGGTATATATGCATCTATATGGTGCTTCTAATCGCAAAATCTCCCCCCATCCCCCGTCTATCGTATGATTTAATATCTAAACTAATGTCATCCTCGGGAGAAAGGTAAGGCGGGATACACATTTAGACGAATAAAATTGAGCAATGTCGAGGCATTTTTTAAAACTAAAAGTAATTATCCTGCATTTATTGAACTGTAAGTATACTTCAATGGTTTATTTAAGTATACAATACATTTTGACAATACGGTAGACAATACGGTCTAGCTTCCGGTAGACTTTGATTTGAAAAAAATATGTTTAAATTACATTATATATAATTTCAGTTTTTTTTATATTTAATATTTGCATTGTATTGTACTTGCGGATTTAACCCAGGCACTCAATCCCTTTGGATCATTGTGCCCGGGCCCCTCCTGGGGTTATATTTAATAACTATTGATGTTTGATGACGTTTTAATGACTATTTGATAGTCATTAAAACGAAGAAAATGCAAATTTAAGGGTATGGCGTGCATTCTTTAAAAAATTAACATTTCACGTAAAATTCCTGTAGAATTTGGATTTAAAAAGTAGTTTTTTAAAGTGATTTTTTAGAAACAATTCTCGTCAAGTAGAATGTAGCAATATTATCAATATTTTGACCAACTTTCAACCCAATTGGCTCAATAGTTTTTGAGTAATGCTGGACGCCAATTTTGTAAATGCAGTTTTGAGAAAAACGCGTTTAAAGTTTACATAGAATTTAAATTAAATTGTACTAGGTACTTGTGGTAACTCATTAAGTAATTAACTTAAGTAATTAACTTACGCAATCAAGTTACGTCATTAACTTAAGCAATTAACTTACATAATTAACGTACGTATTTGACTCAAGTAATTAACTTGCGTAATTAACTTGTGTAATTAACTTAAGTAATTAGCTTAAGCAATTAACTTACGCAATTAAGTTACGTAATTAACTTAAGCAATTAAGTTACATAATTCACTTGCGCAATTGACCTAAGCAATTAACTTGTGTAATTAACTTATGCAATTAACTTAAGTAATTAACTTACGTGATTAACTTATGCAATTAACTTACGCAATTAACTTAAGTATTTAACTTAAGTAATTAAATTTAGTGATTCACTTAAGTAATCTGTCGCAAAGTAGGTAAATTAACTATAACAGTAGTAATAGTCATTGTTAATTGTTAATTTAATTACTTTTGTCCATCTTTGCCTGCCTCTTGGCGTTCTCATTTCTGCGCGTGCGCTCTGAATCCGAGGGGCGAGGTCCAGCGTTGACGGGCTGCAACGTTTGAAGTTTTTCGCATTTCGCTTTGAAACTGTGGGACAATATTCTACATACACAGTCCTAACCTTTCAACGTTTTTAAATCGATTTTTTTAATCGTACATGTTTCAAGCGAAAAAGTGAAGAGCGTGTATCTCGTCGCTTGCTCGAAGTTCTTCATCCCTTTCAGACCGAACTGTTGCGGTTTTTTTACCGACCGCAAGCGTGTGATGCACAACGCTTGAATTGTCGTTACTTTTCCCAGGGTCAATACAATTATGCCTGCGTAATTATTCAACCGCTGGATCACGGGACCAATCAGGTCACCGTCCAAGCCAGAGAGGAACTCGCTGAGCACATAGGACACAGCGATCCGAAGATCATATCCGATCAGAATCTTCCCATTCTCTCGCGGCAGCTTGCGCTCCACGCAAACGTGAATATCACCGTGTCCCTCGTGTATTCTTCTTCCTGCGAAAATCGTGTGCCAATGTATTAACAGGTTTTCGTTTCTTCCCACGTCGTAGCTCGCCTCCATGGTTTCCTCGTCGTTGAAACGAAACGGCCACAATCCCTACGCTTCTAATTGGTTGGAACGTCTGCGGCACATAAAACGACTGAGAAGCCGGGTACTTCAAGAAATGTCGACCAACAATTCGGACGGTCCGTCCGACGATGTTTCGCCAAGATCAAACAAGCGCGTTCACATGGACGACTTTACCGAGTACACCACATGAAAAATAAACGCAAAATGGCGCCTGATACCGCAGAGACAGATGTAACGAGATATAACGAAGTTCGAAGAGCGCAAATTCATACGATGCTGCAACACAAAGCAGTTCTTCGAGACGTTAATAACTAGAATGTATCGTGTATTCGGAGCTACCTCCGGTTTATTGTGCATGATAATGGCCATTGGCTACAACTGTTCGCTGATGTTAAGCAAGACAGGAATTTGTAGATGAAGAAAAATCTAAATGAAACTTTTAATAAGGTGCTAATTGGATAATAGTCATTGTTTTGAGAACCACATTTTCTTTTATACTCGAAACAGTTTTTCGTCTTTGTCAATTTTTTTCCAAGCGATTTGTATGACGCGCGTATTATCTGTAAACTTGAGCAAGCATGAAACGGTGGGGCTTGGTTTTTTTCACGTGGGATTGATATAGAAATGAGAATCCATTAAGAAATTCCATTGCCTCCATTTTACTCTGGTGTCGAAGGAAAAGAGGGTCATAGAGCACAAGGGAGATTGGAGTCTTGGACACTTTGATGGATGGGGGCGTTGGATACCGATAATACGCTTTACACCACCAGGTGTCGAGACCGGAAAATTTCATATATCGAATATGGCTAAAATATTGTGAAAATGTCTGGATGTTTTTTTTAACCTTGAAAATTGCTATTTCAAGGTCATTTTTTCGGTCTAAAAGTTGGCGTACTTACCTGCAGTTTGCAGTCTTATTGTGACATACTTTGGACAGTGAGTATGTTTATTGACGAAGCTTATTTAATAATAACTGGCGTCCTTGAAATATTCTTCATGATGACATTTACAACATATATGCCTATTTTGTTGTACTCAGTGCATTCACAATATGAGTATATAAATTCTGAGGTCAAACCAGCAGAGAAAAAAATTTGACCTTGAAATTGCGATTTTCAAGGTCAAGAATGCCATCAGGATTTTTTTTCATTATATTTCCCGTGTTCAGCCCATCAAATTTCAAAGGAATACGCTTCCAAACTTTTTTTGTACATTTTTAGAATTGGCCTTGTCGTTGCGGACGGGGCTGGTCGATGTATCGAACAGCAGTTAGGCTTGGGACTCCAATTGAGAATTCATCGATTTTATTGATATCTTTCATGTAAAAGAAAAGTCGATTTTAATGGGAATTTCCCGGTCTTTAAAAGCTTAAGAGGGAATGATACCTTATCGCGGTCGGTATGGTAGAACGATTATAGATTCCCACGAATCTCTGAAACGGCTCTTCAGATCCCGTCGAGACTTTGCCAAACGACGTCAAATAGACGAACGGCTGTCTTCTCAAATTTTCCGAATTTGAGAAAAAAAATGTAGATTGGGTTATCATAAGCCAATCTACATTCTTTTTCTCAAAATCAGAACATTCGAGCAGAAGAGAGCCATTCATCTATCTATTTGACGTCGTTTGGCAAAGTTTCGACGGGATCTGAAGAGCCGTTTCAGAGATTCGTGGGAATCTATAATCGTTCTACCATACCGACCGCGATAAGGTCTCATTCCCTCTTAATGAAAATTTTACTTGTACTTATGGTATATTTTCGTATTATATTGGCCAAAGGAAAACGGAGGTTTCCGCATTCGGTGGATAAATATCAAACTTTAACGTTTACGTCGACGTCCGCTTGGTCACATTGGTTGTTTGGGCAACGTCGCTACCCTTTTAATTTCTCGCGCATAGCTTCCGTATATGAGACGAAAAAATGACCCAAAAGACGAATATTATGGGCAGGGTAGTTCAGGCAGGATAGCAGACGTTTTGGTACGCCGCTTTCACGTTTGTGGCAGCACAGTGCGGCTACTGCAGGATATGCGCTACAGTGCCCTCTCTAAGCTCTCATGGTAAGCCTAGATAAAGCACGGTGGCATTACCACGGTCCCAAACAGATCGAGAGAGAAGTTTATTTTCTGTCTCAACTTTTCAGCGCATGCGCGTTAGGTATTTATTTTATTCTCAAAATATGTTATGCGCGACTTGAATAGGAAATATTGAAAAACATATCACAGAAATCGTAACGTAGTACCCAAAAACCATGCAAAATAAGGTCACATCGATTGAAAACTTTGTTTATTTTACTCGTTATTGAATAAAACTAATTTGTGTCGGGAGCATTATTGCAAATGTAACACGACAGAACGTTGAAGTCGAAAGATGACAATAATACTTTCGCGTGAAATGAAACTTCACTCCCTTCTTGTATCGGCTATGACAAATCACACAAGCATTTTTTCTATTTCTTCACGATTTCAACACAAAAACCATGGAGAGCAGGGGGCTGACACTGGTCTACTATTCCTATACGATAAGCGAAAACGCGTTATGTACCGGCTTTTTAGTTCTTCAAATCGCCACTGCCTAGCGTTGGCTGTAACGTGACCGCACCGACCTCACCAAAGTTACCCCGCCACTTTGACTAATCGATCTTTTTTTTTCGAATCGTTTGGTGGTCGTTTGGTAGCGTTTGGTAGTCCCTTTAAATCGTTTGGTATTTCTCCGTTTTTCAAAAAAGCGGTAACCAAAAATTCGGCAGTAATTTGGCCCCCCCACTTTGACTAATCGGACTTTTTTTTTTACGAATCGTTTGGTATTCGTTTGTTAGCGTTTGGTAGTCCATTCAAATCGTTTGGTAGTTTCCTGCTCTTTCGGAAAATCAAAAAGAAAATTCCGATCCATGAGATACGACGATAGGTGGCGGAAAAAGACTCGATGACCAACGCCATCTATGGCAAAAACGTCGTATATTATCGCGACCAATCACAGCCTTCCGTTTCGGATATGCGTAATTTCTTTCGGTTCGGATGGAGTTTATTAAAAAATTTAATTCGAAAATGTTGATTCGTTTGCATTTCGTTTAATTCATTTCCCAGCGACTTCTCCGTACTATCGTTCTTGGATTTAGTTGACTTTAGAGTCTAACTATGAAAATGACACATCGTTCTACCCCTGCCGCTTTTGGCAACCAACAACAGCCCTCTATTCCTGATATGCACGTATTTTGTGTTATCGTATTTGAATGATCGACAACCAAACGGCCCGAAAAGAATACCAAACGGCACCGGATGTTTTCGTATCGATCGCGACCCATTGGAACGTAATTGGACAAGAAATAACGATTGAATCTACGCTAATAAAAAATTCTGCCAGTGTGGGTTCTGGCGACCAATCCCAGCCCTCCATTCCCGCTTCGCTGTATTTTGCGTTGACGATATTGATCGATCGACTACCAAGCGTCAGGCATACAATACCAAACGATGATTTATTTTTCGATCAATTAAGTCTCATCACAATGAATTAGCCACAAAATGATGGGTGAAGTTTTGTTAGAAATTCCTTGTTCGCAGCGGCATCTGGCGGCCAATCACGGCTCACCATGATCAACTGAACGATGAGCTGAGATTGGTCGACACAAGTCGCGGCGGACAAGGAACCTAATTACGCACAGTCCCAAATTATTTTTGGCTAATCTAGTTCATATGAGACTTGATCGATAAAAAAGCATATGATAGCGTTTGGCAGTCGATTACTAAATTATCCCGACGCATAATACTTGTGGGTCCTGAACGGAGGGACGTGATTGGTTACCAAAAACCGCATTCACGGAAAACAAACAATTTTTTTAGCGGAAAACCGCTGAACGATTTCGATACGCTTCCAAACGACTACTAAACGATTCGTGGATAAAAGTTTGATTGGTCAAAGTGAGGGGGTAGGGTGCGAAATTGTGGATCGATTTTTAAATCTCAATTGAAACAAAAACGGATAACTAGAAAACGACTTCAATGGGACGAACGCACGCACCCACGCATGCACGCACACACTCACGCACGCATGCACGGTAGCACGTGCGCACGCACGCACGCACGCACGCACGGACGCACGCATGCACGCACGCACGCACGGACGCGCGCACACTCGCGCGGACGCATGTACACACGAACGCATACATGCACGCATGCACGCACGCATGCACGCACGCACGCATGCATGCACGCACGGACGCACGCACGCATGCACGCACGCGTGCACGCTCGCATGCACGCACGCATGCACGCTCGCACGCACACATGCACGCTCGCATGCACGCACGCACGGACGCACACACGCGCGCACGTAGGCACGCACACATGCCACTCGCATGCACGCACGCACGGACGCACGCACACATGCACGCTGGCACGCACGCACGCATGCACGCATGCACGCACGCACGCACGCACACATGCACGCTGGCACGCACGCACGCATGCACGCATGCACGCGCGCATGCACGCTCGCATGCACGCACGCATGCACTCTCGCACACACACACGCACGCACGCATGCACGCTCGCACGCACACACGCACGCAGGCATGCACGCATGCACGCATGCACGCACGCATGCACGGACGCACGCACGCACGCACGCCTGCAAGCACGCACGCATGCACGCACGCACGCACGCATGCACGCACGCACGCACGCATGCACGGATGCACGCACGCACGCACGCACACATGCACGCTCGCACACATGCACGCTCGCCAGCACACACGCATGCACGCATGCACGCACGCATGCACGCACGCACGGACGCACGCACGTACGCACGCACGCACGCACGCACGCACGCACACTCGCACGCACACTCGCACACACACACGCACGCACGCGCACACACACGCATGCATGCACGCACGCATGCACGCACGCACGGACGCACGCACGCACGCACGCACGCACGCTCGCACGCACACACGCATGCACCCACGCACGCACGCACACACGCACACATGCACGCTCGCCAGCACACACGCACGCTCGCATGCACGCACGCATGCACGCACGCACGCACGCATGGACGCACGCATGCACGCTCGCACGCACACATGCACGCTCGCATGCTTGCACGCACGGACGCACGCACGCACGCACGCACGCATGCACGCACACACACGCATGCATGCACGCACGGATGCACGCAGGCACGGACGCACGCAGACACGCACGCAGACACGCACGCACGCACGCACGCACGCACGCATGCATGGACGCACGCACGCACGCACGCACGCACACATGCACGCTTGCACGCACACACGCACGCACGCATGCATGCATGTACGCACGCATGCGTGCATGCGTGCATGAGTGCATGCCTGCGTGCGTGTGTGCGGTCGAGCGTGCATGCGTGCGTGCGTGTGTGTGTGCGGGAGTGCATGCGTGCGCGGACGCACGCACGCACGCACGCACGCACGCATGCACGGACGCACCCACGCACGCACGCACACACGCACACATGCACGCTCGCCAGCACACACGCACGCACGCATGCACGCACGCACGGACGCACGCACGTACGCACGCACGCACGCACGCACGCACACACACACGCACGCATGCACGCACGCATGCACGCACGGACGCACGCACGCACGCTCGCACGCACACACGCATGCACGCACGCATGCACGCACGCACGGACGGACGCACGCACGGACGCACGCACGCATGCATGCACGGACGTGCGGACGCTCGCACGCACACACGCACGCACGCATGCACGCCCGCATGCACGCACGCACGGACGTACGCACGTACGCACGCATGCAAGCACGCACGCACACTCGCACGGACGCATGTACGCATGCATGCACGCACGGACGCACGCACGCACGCACGCATGCATGCACGCACCCATGCACGCTCGCACGCACACATGCACGCACGCATGCACGCACGCACGCACACATGCACGCTTGCATGTACGCACGCACGGACGCACCCACAATCGCACGGACGCATGTACGTACGCACGCATGCACGCATGCACGCACGCACGCACACATGCACGCTCACAAGGACGCACACACGCACGCACGCACGCACGGACGCACACACGCACGCACGCACGAACGCATGCACGCACGCACGCACGCACACATGCACGCTCGCATGCACGCTCACATGCACGCTCGCATGCACGCCCGCACGGACGCACGCACTCACGCACACTCGTATGCACGCACGCACTCACGCACACTCGTATACACTCACGCACGCACGCACGCACGCCCGCACGCACTTTTTTTTACGAATCGTTTGGTAGTCGTTTGGTAGCGTTTGGCAGTCCATTCAAATCGTTTGGTAGTTTCCCGTTCTTACGGCAAATCAAAAAGAAAATTCCGATACATGAAATATGGCGATAGGTGGCGGAAAAAGATTCGATACCCAACGCCATCTATGGCAAAAACGTCGTATATTATCGCAACCAATCACAGCCTTCCGTTTCGGATATGCGTAATTTCTTTCGGTTCGGTTGGAGTTTAAAAAAAAATTTTATTCGGAAATGTTGATTCGTTTGCATTTCGTTTAATACATTTCCCAGCGACTTCTCCGTACTATCGTTCTTGGATTTAGTAATATTGAGTTCAAAAGGGTCGCGATTTCTACGCAAACATCCGGTAGCGTTTGGTATTCTGTTCGGGACGTTTGGTCTCGGTCTTATATACAGGGCTTGAAACGACGTCGTATTTCAGCGGCGGGGGAAGGTACCCTTAATCCTCGCGTTTTTAGAACCTAATGTAGCCACTATGCGGCGCCTGCGATAATTGGGGCAGAAAGAGACAGACTGTATTCCCGTATTCAACTGTAAACAACTGTATGTAAATTTTATTAGTCGAATTAATCCAAACATATAAAAATACTTCTTCAGTTACAGTTGTCACCATAACAAAGCGGTGTGCGGTTCCAGAGTGCAAAAGGGGGTACAAACCCGTTAAGGACACATGCTCCGTCTTTGAAGTGCCGGCGAATATTGAGCAACGAAAAAAATCGCAAGTGGCGATTTCTGGCATCGTCGAGTTGAAGAGAACACACTACGTGTGCGAAAAGCATTTTGAACAAAAATTCGTGCGTAGAAAAAAAATCCACCGCGATTTGAATGGTCGAGTCATTGCCAAGGTAAGTTTTTTCTATTACATTCGTATGTACGTTCGCAGGTGAGACGGCGGTTGTCATAGACACTGACCACTGTTTACAAACGGTATTTGAATGTGAAACTTAACGTGTTGCTATTGTATTTCAGGCCTCATACGTGTATCCCAAACTGGATACCTTGGCTGTCCCGTCAATATTTCAAAGTGACGAGACACACCATATTAATCGCAGCAGAACCGAATCGTCCGATCACATCAATACGGAGAATGTCCACGTGGATGCAATGTTTATTGAGAACAATTATTGCTCTTCGAACAGATCATCCCCGATGGAGGCTGACAATGTGCCGGTAGATGATCCAAACGTTGACGCCGAGTGTATGAATACCCCAAACCATGTTATTGCAGTTGGGACCGCAATTTTGTAAATGAAAGACGATCGTGCCTCATACCAATGCACAAGTACAAAGGGGTATGATTTAATAATGCGCACGTGCGGTGCGCGATTTCCGCCAACCACTCCTAGCTGTAGCGCCGTCCTTGCGGCCACAGGTCGCAATAATTTTTGGGGCGCTAAGCGAACATCCCCCACCACCGTCGTGTCAAGACCCGTATGTAAGACCGTGCGGTTGGTAGTCGATCATTCAAATACGATAACACAAAATATGTGCGTATCACGAATAGAGGGCTGTTGTTGGTCGCCAAAAGCGGCAGGGGCAGAACGATGTGTCATTTTCATAGTTAGACTCCAAAGTCAACTCCAAAGTCAACTCCAAAGTCAACCAAGAACGATAGTACGGAGAAGTCGCTGGGAAATGAATTAAATGAAATGCAAACGAATCAACATTTTTTAATTGAATTTTTTAATAAACTCCGACCGAACCGAAAGAAATTACGCATATCCGAAACGGAAGGCTGTTATTGGTCGCCATAATATACGACGTTTTTGCCATAGATGGCTTTGGTTTTCGAGTCTTTCCGCCACCTATCGTCCTATCTCATGGATCGGAATTTTCTTTTTGATTTTCCGAAAGAACGGGAAACTACCAAACGATTTGAATGGACTACCAAACGCTAGCAAGCAACTACCAAACGATTCGTAAAAAAAAAGTTCGATTAGTCAAAGTGGGGGGGCCAACTTACTGCCCAATTTTTGATTATCGATTTTTCGAAAAACGGAGAACTACCAAACGCTACCAAACGACCACCAAACGATTCGTAAAAAAAAAGTTCGATTAGTCAAAGTGGGGGGGGCTAACTTTGGTTAAGTCCCGCACCGGCTCTAAATACTCCGATCAGCTGAACGATTTGATACTGCAAAACAATGGAAAACCACTGTGAAACGTACAGAAATTATAATTCAAATCCATCATACACGCGAATAATGATTTTAATAAAGTTATGTACAACAGACTTCTATTTATGTAAAATATTTGAAACACCGGTGCAACTTACATATATATGCATGCCGCTCACATGACTACAACCGCCGCAGTGCGGCAATCACATTTTGCAAGCAGCATTTATCTACTAGTGTCAGCCCCCTGATGGAGACTAAAGCAGCCCCCTGGCGGTGCTGGGTCTACCGTGTCTCGTTATTGTCGCCACGTAAACTAACCCACCATGCGGTGCTAGTAGTCACCAGCATGACCCCCACTCCAGTCGCGCAGCGTCTGCATAATTTGCATTGGACGCGTCTGAAAAATTCATTGTTTAGAATAGAATTTAAAAGTATATGTGTATATAGGAAGGGAGGCAATATTTACACTTGTTGCAATATTATGTATTTAAAAATATTTATTGAACGAAATAAACAGATAACATTAATATTTTTTAAATACTGGTTTAGTCACGTTGTACAATGTTTTGCGATTTTTTTCTTGTCGAGATTGCTTTTTTTTTTGTTCTGCCTTGAGACGTGCAGAATATTGCTGCATCCGCATCAATACGTAATATTGTATTATGTGTAAAAGAACACTATCGGCGTGTTCTATGGACGGAAAAGAGAGCGTTTCATAGTTATACACGTCGTCCAATATAGACTCGAAAACACGTGTCGAATTGCGATGAGCCACAAATCGCTCTTCTAATGTGATAAAATAATTACGATTTTACCACACTACGATTTTTTTTATTCGAGAACAATGACAGATCGAGAAAAAATGACGAAATAATACGGTGAGGTGCTTTGCGGAGTGGGGGTCATGCGAGTGACTACTAGCGCCGCATGGTGGGTTAGTCACGTGGCGACAATACGGGGACACGTTACTGTTAAGAGAATTTATCCCAGTGTCAGCCCCCTGGACTAAAGTAAAGGAGCTCAAACGCATGTGGCTGAATCGTCGAAAAGTGGATCGTGAAAGTGATGAAAGATCTCGTAGTGCCAAAAATATCCGCAAGCGATACCAGCGCCTGGTACGGAATAGGATAGATGGTGGATAGGATAGGCGGATAGAATAGGTATGTGAGGATCGGCTTAACAGTGTTTGTGACATACATACAGTGACGTATTACTGTCAGTTACTATATATGTGAGTATTACATATATCACAGTTACATATAGTTTACGCAGTTTACGCTGTTACGCATCGTTGAGTGATATTTCGATATTAAAAGTATTTATAAAAGCAAAACAGAAAAAAACCATCGAATAAAGGTAAGAACTGAACCTTAATATTCTGTTTATGCAATTAATTCGAGAATTAGCGAAAATATTGGCACATATTGACATCGGCAAGTACAACCACATGTTGATTCATTTTGTCAAAGCGTTTGGATTTTTTTTTATTGCATGCTATCGTCGCCGAATTTAATTATAATTTCCATTAATTTTAATGCTGTTAGAGATTTCTTTGATATACAGCAAAAATGTAATGCATGATGCTTGGACAAAAAAACGTTTTTTAGGTTAAATATGCGAATCCTTTAATATAAATACCCCTCGCTCCCATTTCGTTATAATGTGCGATTTGAAAAAAAAAAAATGTCTTGGAAATCCAGTATGCAATATTCACATTATGGCTGTTTAATCGTACATGTCACCGTATAAAAATAAAACACATACAGTATAGATCACCTCCAAGTCAAAAAATTACTGAAATATTATCATTGCATAATTTAAACAAAAGCATAACAATATTACTCTTCAGTATTACAAGCTGCGCTAATAAGAAACAAATATACGACAAATTGCGGATCGACGATTCAAAATCACCGCGCGGACGGAGCCCGCAGTGGTAGCGCCGCCAGGCAGGTACAATCCGCGGATCGTTTATTCCTTTCACAACCATTTCGCCAGCATTGCGTTTGACCTCACTAAAGTTAGCCCCCCCACTTTCACTAATCGAACTTTTTTTTTTACGAATCGTTTGGTGGTCGTTTGGTAGCGTTTGGTAGTCCCTTTAAATCGTTTGGTAGTTCTCCGTTTTTCGAAAAATCGATAATCAAAAATTGGGCAGTAAGTTAGCCCCCCCACTTTGACTAATCGAACTTTCTTTTTTACGAATCGTTTGGTAGTCGTTTGGTAGCGTTTGGGAGTCCATTCAAATCGTTTGGTGGTTTCCCGTTCTTCCGGAAAATCAAAAAGAAAATTCCGATCCATGAGATAGGACGATAGGTGGCGGAAAAAGACTCGATAACCAACGCCATCGATGGCAAAAACGTCGTAAATTATCGCGACCAATCACAGTCTTCCGTTTCGGATATGCGAAATTTCTTTCGGTTCGGTCGGAGTTTATTAAAAAATTTAATTCGAAAATGTTGATGCGTTTGCATTTCGTTTCATTTATTTCCCAGCGACTTCTCCGTACTATCGTTCTTGGATTTAGTTGACTTTGGAGTCTAACTATGAAAATGACACATCGTTCTGCCCCTGCGGCTTCTGGCGACCAATCACAGCTCTATATTCCTGATACGCACGTATTTTGTGTTATCGTATTTGATTGATCGACTACCAAGCGTCACGAATAGAATACCAAACGCTATCGGATGTTTTTCTATCGATCGAGCCCCATTAGAACGTAAACTGACAAGAAATAACGAGTGAATCTACGCTCATCAATAATTCTGCCAGTGCGGCTTCTGGCGTCCGATATCAGCTCTCCATTCCGGATTCGCGCGTATTTTGTTTTGATGTTTCTTTATCGATCCAGACAAATTAGACATAAATTGGGTTTAAAAAAACGAGTTAATTTGCGTTAATGAATCGCTCTGCCTCTGCCGCCTCTGGCAACCAATCAGAGCCGTCCACTGAGCACGCTCATGTATTTTGTGTTGACGTTATTTCGCGTTTGATTACTAAGGGTCCTGAATCGAATATCAAACGCTGTTATTTATTTTTCAATCGATTAAGTCTCATTGCAATGAAATAAGCCACAAAATGATAGCTGAATTTTCAGCCATCGATTTGTGGTCAGTCAGTCATTAGTAATATTCTTGTTTCCGCTGCGCCTTCTGGCGACCAACCACGGCTCACCATGGTCAATTGAACGGTGAGCTGTAATTGGTCGCCACAAAGAACCTATTTACGCAGGGTCCCTGATTATTTTTGGCTAATCCAGTTCTTAATAAGACTTGATTGATAGAAAAGCATATGATAGCATTTGGTATTGAAACCGGAACTGTTGGTAGTCGATTACTAAATTATGACAACGCATAATACTTGTGGGTCCTGAATGGAGGGTCTTGATTTGTTGCCAAAAACCGAATTTTCTGGCCAATTTTGTTGTACGGAAAACGAATAATTTTGTTTAGCGGAAAACTCTGTCTCTGAACTATTTCGATACGCTACTAAACAACGGGCCGAAAACGCAGGACGGCCATTTTAATGAATGAGATATCGCCGATCGAAGGAAGTGGAGCGCAAGGCGTGTGCTAGCTCGCACCAGGAGGCCACGTTCATACTCCCGTTTAACGGGAGGGTAGGGGTCTCAGCGCGAAACAAAACTTTTGCGAATTTTTATTTATTTATACGTATGTATAGTCTACATTTATTGAAACCTTCTATACAAAGTGTCATTTCAAGAACATTCCGTGAAATTTGTACGCGAAAATATCCACAAACAAGCCGGCGACAAATTTAACGGATTACGACCGTACCTCGATTGACCGCCGCGAGTCAACAAAAGTGATCGCTCACGAACGGCCCACGCGCTCGCCCGCGTCGGATGGCCATGTGCTCTCGACGCATCGAAGGACTATCGAGTTCCGCGGACATCGTGCGCCGTAGACTGCACGCGCCATCGAGCCCAGTAGATCGTGACGGTGCGATGGGCACCGGAAACGAGGACATACAAGATAGTATGACGGTCCTTCTGTAAAATCGTCGCGCCAGGACCCTCGTGGTTTCCTTCACCACGCGCGAAGCGAAATCCTCTAAGGCATGCAGTCGCCGGGGACCGTGACAACGATTCGTCTGCGTGGTCGAAAACGATTCTTCTCCTTCACAACGAGCATCAAGGTCTCAGCAGAGTCGTGTGCCAGATACCGGACATGAGGATACGACCTTCCTTAGCGACATCCGCCTGTCACCGCTGGACGACAACGAATGCGAACGACGATCGGTCATGAAACTAGAGGAGCCGATAGACGTCCAGATGCGCAGCATCGTTCCCCTTGCGCCAACGATCGTGCGGACATGAGCGTCGGTGAATGTTGTGAGTAATTTCCGATGAGCCAGATTGCAATGGCGGGTTGGAGAGTCGGGCCACTCGAGGAGGTAATGTGCATTACAGTCTGTAGTAATTCATGAATGTGCATACGCAGTGAGGATCAGCTGATAAGGTACGAGGCCAACAGTGCCAAGTGCAAGACGATATCAGTCCCGAGAACGTCTCTCATGCCTGGATTCGAAGGTGAGACATAATTCACCCTAGCCTTCATTTGCGAGACAGAATGTGCCCTGTAACCATATACTTTGGGAGCATTCGCTTGTTCCAAACCCTGTGTTCATTTCTTTGGGAGACAGAATTCGTCTTCCTGTAAACTTCCCATGTGAGAGAAAATGTGCCTTTTCGTTTTTTCATTTGTAGGCGAGACATATTCCACCCAAGTACGCACTTACGAGGTGGAAGGGTGGCAATTGTATGCCAAATATCCCACGAACATAGCTATAGTTGTCCAATTGTATGTTACTCTCATGTACTTTAGGTCAGGATTTCTCTCAATAAACATAATGAACGTAAATAGAAAATAAACGCTCATTAAAAAATAAATCTAACAATCATAACTTCGCGCTTTGTTTTAAAAAAAAACTCAGTAAAATAAAGTAATCGGATTTTAATATATTCTATGAAAAGTGCACGTTAAAAAATGTCAAAAAGAGGCCATACGGGCTATAGACAAATATATTCACGCATTTGTCACAGCCATATTGCCATCTTACACGTTGCCCATTTATACCAGAATAAGTGAAGAATTGCAACTGAAATGGAATGCACACACCTTCTACATAGCCATTCAGGAATACAGACAAAGTTTTTTGTCCACAGCTCGTTGAAATAAAGGTATCGTCGTTCCAAATGACCTTCCTAATTGTACCGACCTCAGCGAAAATTCGTTTGAACATACAGCCGAACACGAGTCCGCTTCCCAGCCTCGTAGTCAGTCGCATTTCGTCGAGAAATAGCTCACAGGCTACAGCCATACGCACGCGAAACACACATGTACCGGTCCGTGTACGCGCCGTCCGTGTAGAACTGGAGCTACATCACGCTCGTGTTTGTATTTTTCTCCAAAACTACGAGACGGCGATTCGAACCCACGTCCTCTCGATTTGCTGATTACAGAGGTAAGCACGCTAACCACTAGACCAGCACATCGGGTTGCGATTTTGTATCTAATAATTGTCTGGTAAGCACACAAAAATAAATTTGTCTCCACTGCGTTATTTATTGCAATCACTTGAGAAGTAAATTCTCAAAAATGATTCCTACTTTCTGATGAACAATGCATTGGAACGTAAAGCGACAGAAGGGTTTAATTTAGTCGATACCCATTGCTGTTATACAATACGATCGAATATTAAAATTTCATTCGAAAAAATCCTTTGCTGCTTGCAGTATTCACAAAACTGGTGCGACGTTCCAAGTACTTGGAGATGATGTTTGAGAACGAAATAAAAAAACTGCTAGTCTTCATGAAGGATTCTCTTCTTTTGAGAGAATTAAACTGGCGAGAATGACCGCTCCCTGGATTTCCAACGGTTCCGTACCACCTACCGTCCTCTCGGTTCTCATCAACAAACATCTCGTCAGGGACAACTGGCCCTTGACTTTCTCATAGAGGTCTTTGTCACGTGGAAAACGGCGAAGGGCTCGGCCAGTTTGATGACGGCGTCGAAACGCGGCGGCATGGAGGGAAGTTATAGCGTCGTCAATTTTACTTAGCCATTTTGAAATTCAACTTTTCTCGAATCCGCCTTCGCCAATGCAAGCCTTTCCTTTAATCTAAAAAGGCCCGGAAATTGTTCGATATTATCTCATTGCTTGTTTTTACTCTTACATTTTTTTTTATTAAGCGTAACGTGATCCCTGCGTGTTTACAAAAATGAACGACAAGAAAATTTCACTCGTAGCCTGAATACGAGAGAAAAGTTTGCAATCGTTGGGTCGTGTAACTGTTGGCAGGTTAATGGAATTTGTGCCACCTAGCAAGACATCGGAGGAACATTTCCGTTCGGTGTTTGAGTCGAGCGGATTGACCGACATCATTCAGCTCCACAAGGCTCAAGTGAGTCAGGAAGCTAAACGCGATCTTTAACAGCTGTTGCTAGACGATTTGGCTGACAACCGACCAATCAAGGACATTGTGCTTATTCTCAAGGAAATAGCGCTTAGGTGTGGCATTCCCGAGCACGAAGGCATCGGAGTGGTAATCATCGAATATGAATAAAAATCCCCTCCCTGAACTCGTCCGAAATTCACGATATATTTCTTCACCTTTCCGCAGATATGGTACACTGTGATGGGACAAGCCGAGTGGAACAAGGAGGAAGATTTGGGCGCAGCGCACGCGCTCAAACATTTAAAAACCTATACACCGTTATTCGGTGCATTCCCATCCACTGCCAGTTCTGAGCTCGCTCTTATATTCGAAGTTCAGGACTTTTATTACGAGAACATGAACTTCATGAAAATCTTCCAGAAGATCGTTTTGTTATTCTACAAAAGTACCCCTCTATCTTGCGCTCTTTTTTATCGCTGAAAATACGATCGCGCGTTCTGATTGAACTAATACCGTATTCATCGGCTTTTTGTGTCATCAGAGGACGTAGTATAGCCGAGTAAATGATTCTCATCTCACTCATTCGAATTACGACACATATTTCATTTGTACCCGACATATTTCGCCTATACAAATTTTCCACGCTTTTTACCAGTCGTGGCCCGAATATAATGCTTTATATTTCCCGCACCTTACATTGTTTTGACAGACTGACGTTGAAAAGCATGGAGATTAAACTCGTCTGGTTGAGTCAAAAGAGACGGAGATACATAGAACCAATGTAGCCAAATATCAAAAATGGAAATACTGCGCGAATCGTTGGAATAACTATTTTTCCATTTTGCTAATTAAATGTGAACATTCATTCAACAGCTTACACATGAACATGAAAGCATAGATACAATTCACAAAGTCGTCAAAACGATCGTCAAAAAAAGTTGTCATTGTTAACTGGGCACCCTGGAATCGTTTCCGATATTTTTTTCTTAAGTTTTTCGACCATTCATTTTTTATCCCAAAGGGACGAGATATTTTTCGCTTGCTTTTATCATAAGTAAAATGAAAATTCAAGCAATGAAATATGTATAACATACATCCGAACCAAAAATAAAACGGTATAAAATGGCAAACAAAAAATACTTCGTTATTTTTGAGTAAAAAGGCGAGGAAGAAACGTCGGAAACAATTGCAGTGTTATTCAAACATGTTAATTTTCGCGGTGAATATCGAAATCCGCTTCCTTGAGCGGTGATATCAAACGTGCTTGTTTTCGTAAGAATTCTGAAACATGCTACTTTTCATAAGCAGCATCGCATTGGAATTCATTGTCTTTTTCGTTTGCAGACTAGACATCGGCGATGAGCAAAATCCACGGGTCTTTGATCGTTATTGCCGGGAGACTGCTGGGCGTACACCCCAAGGTCAAGCAGCAGAAAACAAAAATTCACTTTTCGAAAATACGTGCTGAAGGACAGCACGAAGGTTTTCGAGGACGCAAGCAAATTCAACGGGCCGACATCGCGGACAAGCATTGGGAGAATCACCAGCGGACCGACGCGTTCTGGACCGAGCAATTCAGATTCGCCACTCACGGACAGTGACAGATTGAGTCAGCCAATAGCAAATTCTATCACGAGACCCTTCGATTCAGGATATAAAACACGTTTTCTCCAAACGGGGCTAAAATTGGGAGTGCAATGTTCTTTGGGAGTTGGGTTCTCTTTTTAAATCAAACCCATCGAAGTTTCTACTCATCCTATTGGCTATAAATTACGTATTTCAGCCTTTGATACAAATTATCCCTCGAGGGTCATTTGTTACCCTTGCTACTCTTGCTGTACGGCTAATCCGACACTGCTAACAAGTCGCCTTATTACCTTGCTTTTATTGTCGCATTTTCTTGCAGGCAACAAGACGTTTCTCTCGTCCAACCCGATAAGCACCGGGACGACTACTCAATTGCCCCACACCCAATCCACTAAGTAATTATAGTTGAAGAAAAGACAACAACAAACGAAAAAGAAGCCTCTAGAAGATATCGAAAAAGCAAAGTGTGACAAAATCGTTGACGAGCAAACGCGAATAACCGAGCCACGTTCATAATTTATTGTTTTTCGTTTTTTTTATTCCATACCTTCGTAATGTTTTAAGATTAACGATTTTAAGATTACGCCTGTACGGCTGTACCATAAAAGTGAGATATTGCGTGAGTCTAACCGGGACGTAGTGAGAACGCCACCATACGTGGCAACGCGCGTTAATTTGCATATCCGAACGAAGTATCGGATTGCCCGTGTACAGAGAAGAAAAAAAAATAAAAAATTAATTAACACATGCTCGAGCAACTATGATTGGTATTTTTTTTTACTCCCTAGAATTATCAGTATTGGCTCTACGACGAGTATCGTACACATCACGAGTTTCATTCTGTTTAAAACGCGTCATAAAAAAATCTGAATAAAAATGTCCAATCTAAGCAACGTATGTGTTCCGTCCTTCTTTCTACCCTATCTGCGCCGAAATATTCGTTCAGTTTCGTTTGGAACATCCTGTTGTCCATACAGTTTTGAGAGACGATTCGGTCCATAGCCTGCAAAGAGGACACATTGATACGCATTGAAAGCACTGAACTCGCATCTAGCTTTAAAAAACTCATAACCAAACCAAAAGGTTGTCAAGGCTTTTGCATCGATAAACCTCTCTGAGGCATTACGCTATCGAGGCTTTCCATCTCGTGTGCGCTCTTCCATCCAGGCGGCCCACCGTTGGGTCATCTCTCTTCTGCGACTTCCTGTTGAAGTCCTTTGATTTGATTCTTCATTAGTAATAAGTTTGCGCACACTTCAATCAAATAATTATTCCAAATGCTTAGACAAATGCCGCTTAGACATATTGGGGGCGGTTCCCAGTGATGGACCGAATTTTAAATCTCGATTTAAAAAAAACGGAAAACTACCAAATGATGATTTCAATGGGCTAATAAACGTTACCAAACAACCACCAAACGGTTCGAAAAAAAATGGCCGATTAGTCGAAGTTGGGGGCGGGGGGGTTATATGGTTTGATACTAATCGGTCTTCTGCTCCCCCCCCCCGCACTTCGACTAATCGGCCTTTGTTTTGCGAATCGTTTGGTAGTCGTTCGCTACCGTGCATCGGCCCATTGAAGTCGTTTGGTAGTTAGCCGTTTTTTTTTCAATTGAGATTTAAAAATCGGGCCACATTTCGCACCCTCCCCCCTCACTTTGACTAATCAAACTATTATCCACGCATCGTTTAGTAGTCGTTTGGAAGCGTATTGAAAACGTTCAGTGGTTTTCCCCTTAAAAAAATTGTTTGTTTTCCGTGAAATGCGGTTTTTGGCAACCAATCACGACCCTCCGTTCAGGACCCACAAGTATTATGCGTTGGCATAATTTAGTAATCGACTGCCAAACGCTATAATATCCTTTTCTATCGATCAAGTCGCATAAGAACTGGATTAGCCAAAACTCATTAGGGAGTGTGCGTAATTAGGTTCCTTGTCCGTCGCGACTTGTGTCGACCAATCGCAGCTCACCGTTCAGTTGTTCATGATGAGCCGCGATTAGTCGCCAGAAGCCGCAGCGGAAAAAGGAATTTCTAACAAAAATTCACCCATTATTTTGTGGCTAATTCATTGTGATGAGACTTAATCGATCGAAAAATAAATCAGCGTTTGGTATTGTATTTCGGACGTTTGGTAGTCGTTCAATCAATATCAACAACGCAAAATACAACGAATCGGGAATGGAGAGCTGGGATTGGTCGCCAGAAGCCACACTGGCAGAATTATTTATTAGCGTACATTTAATCGTTATTTCTTGTCCGATTACGTTCAAATGGGTCGCGATCGATAGGAAAACATCCGGTAGCGTTTGGTATTCTATTCGGGACGTTTGGTAGTCGATCATTCAAATACGGTAACACAAAATATGGACGTATCAGGAATAGAGTGCTGTGGTTGGTCGCCAAAAGCCGCAGAGGCAGAACGATGTGTCATTTTCATAGTTAGACTCCAAGAACATAGTTAGAATCCAAGAACGATAGTACGGAGAAGTCGCTGGGAAATAAATTAAACGAAATGCAAACGAATTAACATTTTCGAATTAAATTTTCTAATAAACTCCGACCGAACCGAAAGAAATTACGCATATCCGAAACGGAAGGCTGTGATTGGTCGCGATAATATACGACGTTTTTGCCATAGATGGCGTTGGTTATCGAGTCTTCTTCCGCCACCTATCGTCCTATCTCATGGATCGGAATTTTCTTTTGGATTTTCCAAAAGAACGGGAAACTACCAAACGGTTTGAATGGACTACCAAACGCTACCAAACGACTACCAAACGATTCGTAAAAAAAAAAGTTCGATTAGTCAAAGTGGGGGGGCTAACTTACTGCCCAATTTTTGATTATCGATTTTTCGAAAAACGGAGAACTACCAAACGATTTAAAGGGACTACCAAACGCTACCAAACGACCATTAAACGATTTGTAAAAAAAAAAAGTTCGATTAGTCAAAGTGGGGGGGCTAACTTTGGTGAGGTCCTATGCTGTATCCACTCCTTCTTTCTAGTCTCCCTGAAACAAACGCTGAAAAGCCAAAGTGTTACGGTTAACTTCACGGCAGTAACGGAGTAAGGCGGCGTAGTGTTACCTCTAGTTCAGTCGCTATATTTCGGTACAACTTATTCTTCCTGTTTCTTATTGTTTCTGATAAACCGTGATACGCATTATCCGAATTTTCTACGCTTCAATTAATAACACATTGTCAAATTATTGTCAATTACGGTTCCAAGATTATAAGGTACCAGGTAGACGGAACGATAAAACGTGTAGCATCACTTGTTTCCGTTCTGAACTGTCGGTCGAATGTTAAAATAGGTAAGTGAAATAATTTTGTAGACGTCATTGATAGCGAGAATCCGTAGGCCTAAGTGATTTTATTATTATTATATATGCCATTTATTATACAGGTAGAACATTGAGCAGCGCTTCCAGTAAATATTATACTTTTCGACAATGTTATCAATGGAGCGAATACCGGATCAACTAGGCTACTTGGTTCTAACAGAAGATGGTGCAGTATTGACGGTGAAAGATGAACCCATATTTACCTTGCATTCCCAAAACCATACGTTTCAAGAAATTTGCGATTAAAACGACGAGATAACGACCACTCATGAAAATTCCATATTTGCTTAAGGGCTAACACTACTGCAGAACTTTCAAAATATTTTTTTCTTTTAAATTGGCTTAAGAGATACTTTGAAGCATCTGGATTAAGGGGGAAGAAAGTTTGGTACCTGTAAAACAAAGGTCTACAGGCCCGCGTGAGTCTGCGGTAGCTGCAGCTGGCCCTTGTGCGAGCCATCGATCATTTTTTTCGGAAGATAATTTTTCCGCATTGCAGATCACTTTAGTTGCAATCTGGAGTTCTTTGCTATTCCTCTTGCTCAGACAAGATGTCAGTTTTTGTTTTTTAATTAGTTGTATGCTTTCTGGGTTTGGCCCTTTTGAGCGTCGTATTTGTCTATAATATTAGGGATGCCGATCTCCGCACCACATCTTCACAGGACATTACCAAAAAGTTCGCTCACTTCTAATTTTCAGGCTATATTTTTAACAATACGCATATTTAAAGTGTATAATTAATTAGGTTTACGCGATGAGATATTTATAATCTTCAAACACACACGATTAGTCTACTATCAATTATGTAAAACATCAATCTGATTTTTTAAAATTCTTACGATTACAGTCTGGGGGTGAGCTGGAGAACGATGAAAGAATCGCCAATGTCGTCGCCGATTTGATAACTTTGACTGATAAAATTGATCGCAAAGCGTTTCGCCCTAGTGAAGACTTCCTGAAGATATCTATTACTTATTCGGATCACTGTTTCATCATATGCTTATCGAATAAGAAAATACATGTGCTGAAAAGACGGTTATGTTCATTTTCCGATGGGCCACTTCTTGACAAGCAGCCAGTTCTTAATATTTAGTTCACGAATTGATAAAAAGATGAACATTAAAGACAATATCATGAAGACGTCAGGAAAAAACGAGTCGCGTCAATGTAAACACTATTCCAATAGATGAAAAGTACGAAGTAAGCTTTAAGGAAGTGCCAGTATACGAAGTTAGAATAACTATGGTTTGTTACACTGTAAGTCGGTGAAATTTGGGTTATGAAGTAATGCAGAAAGAAGTCGATTCTTCTAACTTGGCTTCAAAATTGACTGCGTCTCATACAATGTGTAAGGTTATCGGCAAGCGCCCTGTCAACGTAAAGTGCAATTGAAGTATTCTGGTGAGCTGTTAGACCAATGGAATACCTACTTGATGTTACATTTTTATTGGTTAGGTTAGTCGAAACGAACTACGGCTGAATGTACCAGCCTCTACTATATGGATTTATGTATGTCCGTATAACTTATGTGTCCAATAAACGATATGAAGCGGTCACTACTGAAGCAGTCTAGATCGCAATTCCCATAACGGTAGACCTATTCCTCCTTATGGATACAACCAACGAAGTCGGACTTGGGGTATGTTCCGATATTACTGACAGTACTTTGAGTACCACGAATGCCGTTCCGATATACGCCGCAGTAAGCTCGCGGTTCGCTTTCGTGATCTTATGACGTCATTGTTTTTGTCGTTACTTCCTGCTGCGATTACTGCCGTTCGCGACGTGAGGCATCTGAAATAAAACTAACGTGGCGGGTGGGGAACGCGAATCGCAGTATATTGTCGGTGTCGTTCCGCTATACATGTGCTACAGTACAGAAAAAATAGCGCCAGTATAAACGGAACGGTCTTGCAGCTGTATTCGGTGACGTCACGTCGACAGTACTTGCAGTGAATATCGGAACACACCCTTGCATAGAAGTACAGTTCTTGAGCATTTTGTGTTCCGATTTTCAGTTTGGTACTCGAGAGCGGCTATTATGATAGTAAAGCACAATTGGCTAGTACCACGCCAAAAACCAGCGCCCTATAGATGAGACACCTTCGATTGATATTTTAACCCCTTTACAGCCGTACCACACGCGTACCCACTAATGAAAAGCTGCCAGGCACCCGAATCAATTAACAACGATGCTAAGGCAGACTGATTAAGTGGGTTCGATCGATCTATAAATCGGACATCTATTTTTGTTGTCAGCTCTTAGACAAATATAACAGAAACTCAGTTCTTGCTGTTTTACAACCTCTCAATACCAGGTTTCGGGCATATATGAGGATGACGTGGTCATTCTTTCAGTCAACATTGTGACCCACAACTTTAATGTGGTCGTATAAGGTGAAATAAAAAGCTCTGAGCGTTTTCCGCTAGATGTCTTTAGGGAGCCATATCTCACGACGTATACGACGAGTACGTCCGGTTTGACGATTTCTCATACATCGATACTTTGGTTGCTATGTGCATTTACTTGATATTAATTCGTTCATTTTGCGGTACAATAGTATTTTTATTGGCAAAAATCGCGATATTTAATTTCATTACTTTTGAATATTGTTGTTGGCTGTATGCATAGTAATAATACTGAACGACAAGTCAATTCTTGTGGTTAAACATTTATTGCATAGCTACAAAAAATATTGAATCGGTCGTTTATGCAATTCCATCGTTGCTCGTTGTATTCTTAAAATTTGAAACAGATTCCTCCGACTGTAGCTTTCTTGCCCACCGCATGTCGTTCAAGAGATGAAATTTGGCTCTTGAACAAAAAATTTAAAAAAAACATTTTTAACCATCGAATATGAAGCATTCAGAAATGAACTAACAGAAATTGGCAGTTCAAACTAAAGCGATCAAGAATGAATATACCTGAAATGCCGCCAGTGAAACTTGAAAAATTTCATGGAAGTGTTTGTATTCAATATAAAAATGTCTGAATCGAAGAGGAATATTTTAATGATGTCTAATCATAGCAAACGGGAAAACATTAGTATAAAAGTGTGAAGGAAATTTCAATGTAACGATTGTGATTTTTTTATAGACTGTTTATGTAGCTTCTAGCAAGGTAGCTTCTAGCCTTACCTTGACAACTTTGGTTTTCGCGTTCATGTAACCGACAATCATGGAATTTGTAGTATGCGTCCATAGCAGATCTCCACATCGTTCGTGGTTAGAATAACGAATGATGATTGCTCCTCCCAGTTTGTGTTTCACTCCCCCTAAGAACTCCGAATCTGTAGAATAATACGAACGCATATCAAAATAAAGTTTGACGATACATGCCCTCCCCCTCTTCATGGATGGGGAGACTTTATGAATACAAATTTGAGAGATAACATTTTCCATACAAAAAATTATTTAGAATTACAGCTAGGGAGCAGGAATAAACCGAGTACTCTCCTAATTGTATAGGGGTTTTCAGTTGGCGCGGGTAGATGTTGGCGGCCATGTTGTTTTGGTGGCGTCTGTCTAATCTGTTGTTTATTATTCCATCACTGATGCCAAATCACCGTGGCAAGTTACCCGATTGAACAGCACGTCCAAATGATAACAAATTTTATTATCAAAATGCGTGTTCGTTATTGTAAACGTTGCGCCCATTTTTAGCGACGAGGCGCAAAAAAAGAATTTCGTTAATACCTCACACACAGCTTGTTTTGTTCCATTTCAACATCTACCCGCCCTTATTGAAGGACCCTTTAGTATCGTGCCCCAAAATATAACTAGTGTAATACCGAAGTAGTAAAGATATCCCTCGCATCACACGGCATAGCTGATCGGTTTAGGGCCCCATACAAAGCACACCATGTTTGACGAGCTCAACGTTGGTAGGATCCGGAAGGGTAGGATTCGGATCGTTGTGGAAGCGAAAAAACTAGAATTAACAATTCGAGAGGGTGTTTACAGAAGAGGAGGCAGAGAATTAATGAAATTTTATTAGGTTGATAAAAAAGTGTTGACGCAAAAGTTTAAAAAATGTTTTTTTACGTATTGACGCAATATGACATCGAGCTATGTCAAGAATATTCTAGAATGTTTTCTACTCTTCCGCGTGACAGGGTATAAAAGGACGAGCGCGCGTTCTAGTGGACAGAAATGGCTTCGATCTTGCAGGAGCAACTACGAGCGATCATATTTTACGAGTGGCGGCGCGGCACGAACGCAAGCACAACTGCTAAAAATATTCAGGATGCATTCAGCGAGAACGTAGTTTCTCATCGAACAGCCCAGCGTTGGTTCAATCATGTAAAATCTGGAGACACAAGCCTTGAAGATAAGGAACGTTCCGGACGACCGTCGACCATCGATGAAGACGCATTACTCCGCTGCATCAAAGAAAAACCGGAAGCAAGTACGCACGAGCTAGCAAGAGAACGTGGCTGCACCCAACCGTCAATAGTAAATCAGTTACACAACTTGGGATACAGGAAGGTTCTAGCTCAATGGATACCACACCGTCTCACCGACGCCAATAAGAACGACCGCGTGACCATCTGCCAGTCTCTCCTGCTTCGCCATCATCACAAGGAGTTTTTAGAAGATCTTGTGACGGGAGATGAAAGCTAAGTCTTGTATGATTATAGAACGCGTCTAGCCTACTCGCTTCCTATCGGAGAAAAACCGCCACACCAACCGACACCTGATCGTCACCCACAAAAGATTTTGTTGTGCTGTTTCTGGAACGCAAAGGGAATGCTGTTTCACAATTTTCTCCCTGTAGGCAGGACGATCTCCTCTACAGGATACATCGAGAATCTTCAGGAATTGGCAAAAGCTATAAGAGAAAAACGGCCAAGACGCGCGACTGTGCACCATCTCCACGACAACGCGAGACCCCATGTCGCAAAGGAAACCCACAAAACAATCACTGAGCTTCACTGGAATACCGTTCCTCATCCACCATACTCTCCCGACATCGCGCCATCTGACTCCCATTTGTTCAGACATTTGAAGGCATATTTGAGGAACAAAACTCTCAGAAACGTCGACGATCTCAGAAGGGGTGTTTCAAATTTCTTTGAGTCCCAGCCGCCGCAGTGTTGGGCAAAGGGAATAAATGAGCTGCCAACTAGATAGTCGAGCGTCATAGAAACCGATGGCGAATATATTGTTAATTAGAAATGTTTTGTATAAGATATATAAATAAATAAATTTTATTGAAATTATTGCGACAAAACTTTTTTATCAACCCAATATAATTGGTCGTCGTGGTGCCGCGGGATTTAGTGAAGTATGCCTATTTGTCGAGAATTCTGTGAAGCAATGCATTCGTAGCGTGTTTAACTCTATAATTTTCGCTTGTCAACATGAATTTCTTTCACAGTTTGTGACAGTTCATAGAGATGGTGAAAACGTCTTCCGCGTCTGTAACTAAATATAATGCATGCACGCGTCTAAATGATAAAGTTATACATACTTGCCTATAAAATCTTTTTCCATAGCTCGATGTATGCATATCGTAGGACAACTACCGTCTACAACAGCTTCGGCCAGTGATCTTGCTAAGGTCGTACGTATAAGGTGTTCTCCACAACCGGACGTACTCGTTGCAACTGAGTAGTTTCCGTTTCGTGCCCAAGCACCACATCCCCAAACACCAGCCTGAAAGCCGTCATTTTTCGTCCTACTATGTTTTTTTTAAATTTCTTCCTCACGTATGCCACATTACATGGATACCAACACATTAAATATATCGAACATAATTATTTGATAAAATTGAGGTGTAATGTCATAACTTTTCTGCTGGCCCAATTTCGTGTAATCAAAATAACAGCCCCGTAAGAATATCAAACCTATCTATAGTTCTGCATTATACAGAGTATAAGTAAATACATGGGTAAGGACGAGTTCATAGAGCACCGTTCTTGTTTGCGATAGCTTTTTAACCTAAAAACTGTCTAATACAAGAAAATACTATTATGGTAATAAATGCTGAAATAGCACGTGTCTTTGTGCCTCTAGCCTAATACAGTGCACCACAAGAGCTTCAGAAATTAACGTCAAATTTTATGTACCTACCAAATACTATATATTAACTGAAGTTTCGCCCAGACTCTGTTTGTCTGTGACTGTGCTATGTTGCTATTAATGACACATGCCATAATAACGGCTATCAAATATTAAGCTAAAAAACAAGATGTAAAACTATTAGATTTCAGCTGCGTGTCTTCAACAAAGTCGAACATCAACAAACTGTGATTACAGTGAAATGACATTTAGTGTGAATGTTTCCAATTTCAATTCGATTTCTTCACTGACTTTGTAGCAAGCCTTGCTTCAAATTTGCGGGTGAAGCAAGCCCCAGCCTCGTGTACATATAATTACCGAAAAAACATTTGAAACGTACTTGACCGACCCTTCCAGGGTATTTTAAAATAATGCCTCCGCTAGAACAGGCCGCAGCGACGTTCCCAAGACTATCGACGCATACGGCGCCAACCGTATCCATCCTTTGTTTGACAAACTGTAAGCAGTCAGTGAAAAAATTTAACAGCAGCAACTTAAATAATGTGAATACATCACCCGTTTATATTTGACAGTTATCTGCATAGTTCTTAAAAAAAAAAGTATTATCCATAGTATTGTTAACCCTTCCTGGACACGCTGGGTAATTTTAACCCGGACAAATTTGAAATAAAATGCTTACTTCCTAAAATTCAAAGATTTCTTACAAGTCAACTTTATACTTTCCGAATTTCAATTATGCAGACATATTGAGCAATATTTAAAGTGTGTCGCGGATTTTTTTCAATACGAGCCGACCGAAGGTTCGTTGAGGGCAGGTGGATGAAGTATTATCAGCGTCAAATTGATTTAATGTGTCTAATGGCCGTATTCATAGTCTCTCCTTATCTCAAGGATAAAGGACGCCTTGATGAAGGCTTCCTTGAATTTCAGAGGCGTCCTTGTTTCATAGTCGCAACTCGACTCTCCCTTCCAGAAGGAAGACATATTTAGGGATATGTGATTGCTTATGGTGGTAAAACCGCTGATAGGAGCGCCGCTCGGCTATATTTGAAACTAACTCAAACCGCTTGGCTCTCGATTGTATAGCCTCGAGTGTATAACCTCAAAGTTCAAAATTAGGAATTGAGTTGCGACGAGTACAATTATGGATGAAGAAAAGAATGTTCATTATACAGAGCGCGAAAGGCTGTTATGAGCTCAGCTTTTTTTTAACTCCGTTCACTGCGATACGTTTCGAAACTTTTTACGTGCTCCACTTTTAACTGTTTTTGAAGTTAACCTGTAGACTGGTCTGTGATACAGGTAAAAAATGCATAAACGCCAAGCGCAAGCGCTAGTCATATGAAACGAAACAGCCAATCACAGCGACGAAGGTTTCCTCAAGGAAGCTCGAAACCTGCCTTGAAATAAGGAGGCCAATAAGGCTCCTTGTTCTGTCAAGGAAGGTCTATGAAACGCGAAATGAGGAACAAGGAATCCTTGTTTCTCAAGGAAGGTCTATGAAATGCGAAATGGGGAACAAGGAATCCTTGTTCCTCAAGGAAGGACTATGAATACGAGTATAAGCCGTGGCCTAAGTGTATCAAGGAAGGATTAAGCATGTGCATAGGGAAGACTAGGGACACTTGATCTCCCCTTTATTTTTACCTCCAATTCCCTTGATTAATACACTCTTCCAAATGCCATGACACTGAACGACGTGGAATTTCATTGGGAATAATCAGTGACATAACGACTAAGACTAGTTTATAAATGTTGTAAATATCCAACCAAAACTGGAGGAAGAGAAAGGAGTATCAAGTGTCCCATATATATGGGTAACTTGATCTCCCCCGCATGGATGAATTGATCCAGGGGGGAGCATATTTCCCATATATATGGGACACATGATACCATTGCCTGCATCTTCAGGATCAGCAATGTAGATATGCAATAAAAAATGTTGAAATTGCTACATTCTCATTTAATGTTTATTAACCCTTCGTTGTCACCATGGAGCCTAGGTACCAGGAGGTTCAGCGAGGCCTTTCAACTCGTCCCCAAAACAAGAAAGAGAAAGGATGGCGCTGGGCTGCTCCGGCACCTATATGTATATAGATATACGCTAAACATGGGTGCGATCTAAGACAGATCACAGATGATGTACCTAACCCTCATTCGTGTTAAGGGATAACGCCACTCTAGGATTTTGGAAAGACGCTTTCTTGCCTAAAAATACTTTGGTGTCGTAAAAACAATATGCAATTGGTCCTGTAGCGAATTTTTTTATTTAAAGGGTCATTTATCGATTTTGCCGGAGCGCCTCGGAGCGCGCGCTGAGTTGCTCGTACAACTTTAAACGCCACCTCTAAACGTCACCTTTTATCTTATGTGTCCACGAAGAGCTAACAAAAACTTGTAGTACCTACTCCTCGCTAACGTTCTGACGTTTAGGCCACATTATAACACTTCATTAGCTCACCTGAGAATATATATTCTGAGATACACTCACAGACAGAATATTTGCTGCTCCTTCAAAAATCAATCTCAACCTGTTCATTAACACGTTCGGACTTAATCGTCTTTATGAAACTTATTTAATACGGTATGCCTTAAGATTACCTCGTGAATTCCCTTATGTTGTACGTCCAGCTTCCGTTTATAATGAGCATATACCTTCCGGGCTTTACCTAAATATGTAACTATATTAATTATCTTTGCTATTTCGCGACGGTCTTGTTTTACGAACATACGAATGTTTGTAAAGCACCTGATATCAGTTCGGCTGCTGGCACTGTTTGAATTCCCATTTCATTGGCCCACACATGGGCACCGGGTCCAACTAGGAAACTGAAGTTAGAATTCACACAAATTAATTAATATTATGTAGAAGTGATATTTACTAATTCGTAATACTAGACGTTGTAAATTCATCACTAAAAGATAATTCCATGTAGCAGTAAAGAACGTTCTATAAATCATACTGCAACGCCAAAAAGCTCGTTAACGTAAGAAATGACGAAGTTTGTTAATTATAACGGTTCGTTATTTATATTTCTGAGTGCAGCTTTCATATCATCAATATTTCTGCCAAGTTTCAATTCAATGAGCTTAAAAGTGTTTGAGAAATCCAGCACGTAAATTTCCAAAATGCAATCTCAAGAAAAACGAGTTTGAAGTTTACACAGAAATTAAATTAAATTGCACTCTGTTACGTTTGAAGTTTTTCGAATTTTGCTTTGACACTGGAGAAATATTCTACATATATAGTTCTACCGTTTAGAGAAAAAAATAAAATGGATTTTTTTTATCGTTGTTTTCTCGTTTTAAATTAAAGCTTGGTAAACTTGGAAAATCCGCTGCAGGAACGCACATGTTCTTCAATGATGTTCATGGTGGCGAGTGTTCTGCTTGTACTTAAATGTTTGACTGGTTAGAAAAACTTAAGGAGGGGAAAGAAGAGATTTTCGGCGATACACGTCCCGGTCGTCGTTGTACTTGGAAAACCAATGGTTACATTGAAACAGTGAAGAAAATTGTTCGAAAATATCAATGCCTGAGCATTTGCGCAGTTGCTAACTTAGTTAACATCTTTAAAGAAGCAGGTCGACAAAGTTTGCATGAACATTTGAACCGAATCAAAGTTTTTGACAAAATGATGCCGAAAGTGCTCACTCCTAACCCGAAAGAAACTCGACCGAACATTAGTGTTGACAATCTTGCAAACATCTAAAATGATCCAACCTTTTCACAAAATACAGTAACTTGTGATAAATCATGACTTTTTCTCATGAGGACTAAGTCCTAAGTCAAACCACTGTCAGACCGGTGCTTGATAGATACAAGAATTATCGTGAAAGGTTCAAAGGCTGTACTCAATCGGAGGGAGGGAACCATTTTAATAGACAGGTACTGCACCTACCATCCAATCTTCCATTTAGCAGAAAAGATTTCCGCTATGCTCGAAATCACGCCTGCGATTTCCGTTAAATGTATACGAGTGCGTGAAAATTACTTCCTTTGGTACATCTTACAGATGTGAGGCCGTATAGTTGCATATTCATTCATCTGCTCATTCGAGCTATTCTCTATCCATGTATCCTCTCTCTATCTCCCCTCCCTCATCTATCCATCTATACTCTCGATCGATGTAAATCAAACTCGTTCTAACATCGACAAAGAACAGGGCCCCGTTTTCGTTAAATATTGGCGAACTCACCTGGGTGGGATTCTTCCATGAGCGCTTTTTCGAAGTTGCTGTTGACACAAGCATTTTGCTAATATGATTGGATTTTTAATGCCGCTTACAGCACCGAGTGCTCCGAACAGATAATTCGAACCGTCCATAACACACGCGTCACACTCAACGTCTCCGTTTAGTGTCAAATTTGACCCGTATCCAGCGTTGGTAAGAGGAGAATTTTCCAATAACGTTGTTGCCCCAACCACAGCCTCTACTGGATTGCCTCCAATTTTTTCCAATCGTGCGATTCCCTAGCAAACATATAATCATCCTAAGAACTTACGCGGGCGTAAAAACCTAATAATTATTCTTGCATTTCTCGAAAGTATTTAGCTTCAAGAGTATTAGGTAAAAATATTATTCGAAAATTCGAAGAATTTTATAAGTTACAGAGGATTTATTGAAGCGGGATGGACAAGCCGTGGGGCAATGATAGACACCCGACAATTGTAGTGCACCAAGGAATTTAAGATTCTAAACACCCTAAGTTACCTCCAGTACGACCTATATAATTCCTTTTGAAGGAAATTGATGTTAACTGGTTTTAACACGATTCCGTAAAGGCCTTGCCGCTGGTAGGTACTTTCAGTTAGTTTTATCTACTTATCATGTAGCTTTGCAGTAGTGAACGTCGTTGTGACGTTCGTCGCTAAATTTCTGCGTTGAAAACAGATGGAATTCGAATTCGTCAAATATGAAAGACTTATAACGACAGAACCATGCGCATCCGATTACTTGTGATAATAAATAGTCTACAAAAATCAAAAGTTTACAAAATATTACGATTTTAAAAGAAACAGTTCACCAAATTCATATATGTTTTTTAGAACAATCGCATATTGTGAACCGCTTGCCAGTAGGTTTAAGATAGTCTTGTTTATGTAATCGTAATAAGCAAATAAGGTGTCAACATGCAAGATGGATAAAAAGGTCGAGAAACTGCATTTTTCAGAGGGAACCAACTTTTCTATTCTCCCATATAGACATGCCCATTTGCCGTTTACAAATCATGGTCCTGAATATTGCTTTTTTCAACTTTAGGCAATACGATTTTTAAGCTAGGGCTCAATTTCGTTCCAAATAAAGGCAAATCACATCTTCATTGTATTTCTCCATGCCATATAGTATATCATCTATGCATCCATCTCTAATTCGTCTCAAGCGTCGAACCACCCATACCCAAAAAATTATTACTGACTCGAAGCGTCAGTTTTTGAGCAATGAAATTGTTGGTTTCTACTGAGCTCGTCACTCCAGTATGAAAGTACCGGCATCGTTCGCAGGATGCGTTCCATAAAATTATCTTGTTCAGTGGCGTCCTTACAATAGACGACTGTAGAAATGTCACGTGGTCGTAATGGCTATTTCGGTGCCGCCGACTATAAGTTCTGCCTTGTACATAAAAACGAAATATAGAGGCTAACAATTCAGTGCAATGCTTGTGAGATGTCGAAGACCAGCCTGTAGACGGCTTAGTTGACTACCGACAATTTTTTGCCGCACTTCTCGTCACCAAACCATTGCTAAATATAACAGGCGGGGTCTCGTGATTTCCTAACATGACCACCTAGATAATCATATTGAACTTCTTTCATTTTCTGATACCTTCTGATAAAAAATATTCTCCTGGTTACTCCTCTCTTAAGGAAAATGGAAGGGAGATATATTTGTAATAGACTTTTATTATGTTCAGACACGATTGACTGTGCTTAATTCGCGGCCTTATGAAGAGGCTATGTAGGAAATTGAACTGTTAGCCACGTATCCCTCCATATGAACTTGTTTGTGTCACGTAAGAGTCCAATGACCTACTGGTGTCGAAACCTTCAATGAAGCAGTCTCATAAGTGTAGTAGAGGAAAGGTGTACGGGTTGATCCCATGCAGTAAGATGATCATTTTCAATAGCGACGAAACTATTAATGCTGTCCAGTGGTATTCTTTGGTAAAACATAACGCCCGGCACCCCCTGCGTTAGTCAATTCATGATGGCGATGTGAGTGGCCCACTTCTTTTGACGGAAGATCAAAATTGTGAGCTGTTGATCTAAGGCAAGGTTGACTTTAAGCTTAGGTAACTTTTATTGTATACTGTCAGTTGCAATCGTTGGTGTTTGTGGTTTTATAGTATGCTCAATTTGGGTTTGGTTAGCGTAGAAACAGTGGAATACTTATAGATTATGTTACCGATTATGTTTTGTTAAATAGATTAATTCTATTTAGCTACTTACTATTATATTTATATTAAAATACTTTATTTTTGTTAAATAGATTGTCTATTTATGTTCAAACTACAGTACTCATGTACAATTGATCTCACAAATAATAATTGATTACTTTTTGAATAGCCTTATGTTTTTGGAACCGCACCCCAACACATTCCACCATACCGCATACGGTAAACGTACCAAAAACCATTATTTCAATGCATCCTACAGATTCGAAATTGGAGTGTTCGCATTCTCATTGAAAAGTTTCAACGTACCTCTCTGCATGCTTCTCTGCACAATTTCCTGTACATTGGTTGTAATGACTCGGCATGTTGACCAGCTCCTGTTAAGAATAATGCTACATTAAAAACGAAAATTGCTCATATATTGTTCGTTCACAGAAGTAGCGGTAGGTACGTGGAGGATAATGTGTAGAGAGCAATCAAGTTTTTATTCTTATTTACTGACAATCTCCATATTGTTATTCGCAAGGTCGGAGTAAACAACATTTCAATCGCACTAGAGATGAAAGAAGTATTAAAAAATTCAATACTAGAATATAAAGAATACATAAAACAGACACTTATACATGCGTCTAAACAGTATGTTTAACCCCTTCGTTGGCATTGACGCAATAGTGCGTCAACCTTTATTTCCCTATTTCACTTGCTCTGCTTTGAAATCGGGGCCTAACTCGGCGATTTTTGGGCTCGCTGAATCCGAATTTGAAGTCAAAATTTGGGAATTCAAAATGGCGGCGCCAATATGGCGGACATAAATCAAAAACTTTACTCGATTTAGATGAAAATTGGTACTCCGGGATTTTTGAGGTCGCTTATTACGAATCTGTACTTTAAATTTGAAAATTCAAAATGGCGGCGCTAGAATGGTGGACCGAAATTGAAAATTTTACTCGATTTAGATAAAAAATGGTACTCTGGGATTTTCGAGGTCGCTTATTACGAATCTGAACACAAAATTCAAAAAATTTTATTGGCGGATCTAATATGGCGGACGAAAGTGCAAAAAACAGCTCGATTTGGATAAATCTTGGTACTCGGGGGTTTTGGGGGACGCTGAGTGTGATGCTGAACTCAAAATGAAGGCATTTTTCATGGTGAATTCAATAACATGGAGCGTAATACAATAAATAGGTGCAAATATATGAAGCTTGAGTACCGAGTTTCATCTAAATCAATCTGTATTATTTGTATTTCCATTCGCCATATTTGTTCGGCATTGTGAATTTCTGCATTTCGAGTCAGATTCGTAATCAGCAACCTTAAAAACCCCAGAGGACAAGTTTTCAGGATGAAAAAAATGTCCTGCCATTTTGGGCACTTTTTGTCGAATTCTCTCTGCCAACGAAGGGGTTGAGATCCAATTTTCCAACATATTTGACCCCCCAACTCCATGCTGACAGTCATATAGCTGTAAGTATGTACTCTCATTTCGAAATGTATCGAATTCTGCAGAAATCGATACATTTTCAAAACTTATACTGACAAGGAAACGGTTTCTGATGTCCCCCTTCAATTTTGTTCAATTTGGGATGTGTTACTCTTCATCGAAATCTAAAAGACACGTTTTTAGACAGAAAAACGTTTTCATGTTATGACATTCATCCTCAACCTTAGCCTCATAGCGAGTTTTACAGTTTCGCATATTTATAATCGCCATTTTTAATTGAAACTAATTGGAAAATAATTCTAATGGCAAATAATAAAAAATGCACTTTTTTATTCTCTCCGCGTAAATTAGCGGAAACGTATAGGAGTTAAAAGACGGAAAAATAGTATAAAATAAAAAGGAGAACGAAGTCGACAAGTCGAGAGGCTAGACGTGGGCCTAGTAATCAAAGAAATCGGTTAGTAGATAGAGTGGTTTGAAAGTGAGCAAAAAGTAGAAAAGTGGGGTAGGAGAGGAGGGAAGGCACAGGAATCACCTGAGATAATAAAGAAGCGATGCAGATGAGTGCGGGAAACAGCGAAAGTGGAGAAATAGAGGCTCGTGAAAGTGAGGTTAGGACGGAGAAAAGTGAAGGAGGGGAAGTAAAGGGAAATGACGAGGAGCGGCAGATCCACGGCGAGGTGGGGAACCCGGAGAAGAATACGGTCGGTGTGGCAGGGCCGGGCAGCCACGGCTCGGGAAAGAAAAGGAGAGGGCGCCCACCGCTCAGCAAAAAGGCGGAGGGAAATAGGGACGTGAGAGAGTTTTTCGGCGTCGGGGCGGCAGCAGCGCGGGCAAAGGTGCTGCATACACCGCCAACGCCACCAGCGCCACCCCAGACAACAAAGAGGCGTTATCGCGGAATGACAGGCTAGAAATCGACGAAGGACACGGTCGACTTGAACGAGAACATTCTGGATGAGGAAATCTTAAGTGGCAGGGAGGGGGAAAGTGACATTGAACAGGAGGAAGGGAAAAGTGAGGACAAGGATGAGGGAGAGCAATCGAATCCGGAGGACACTGTGGTGGAGGACGGAGAGTTAGAGGAGAGGGAGCAAGTCCCGGGGGCAGTGGAGGGGGAAAGTGAAGTCGAAATGGAAAGAAGTGAGAGCGAACAAAAAACGACGTTGGAGGATATTAGACGGGCCCTACGTGAGGCGGAGAAAAAAGGGGAAAGTAGGTGCGAGGATTTGATCAGGAAAATCAGGGAGGAGATCGCGCCTTTACCTTGTCGCTGCGAAAAGATGAACGAAATTATCAGGGGACTGCTAGCGGAAGCGGAACAATGGAGGTACCTGAGATACAAGGACAAGGCGATATGGGATGAGGAAAAAGAGCAACTGCAGCGGGAGGTAAGGAGACTACAGCGAGAAGTGGAATGCGGAGAGCTTCCAGGAGGGAACGTGGACAGGCAGACAAACGGCCGGGCAAAGGAACGGAAAATGGCAGACGACGAGGTGGAAGGAGAAGAGCCACGACGGAACCACAAACAGCACGGGGCCATGGAAATATGCTCGCCGGCTCGACGCAGCGAGATGGACGAGCGAGGATGGCGGCAAAGCTACCAGAGAGGAAAGCCCGAGGTGATCCGAGCATGGGACGAGAATGAAATCGGAGAGGAAATAATCGGCGGGAGCACGGGGCACTGGACGCCGCGCGAGGAAGGCGAGGCGAGCGAAGAAGAACCAAGAGGATCGGCCAACAGAGAGGAGAAGCCGTCGGAGGGGGAGAGTGGAGACTACAAAGAGGGCGACGACACAAAGGCAGGGTGACGCGAGAGCCGGAAGCGCTAAGCGAACAAGAATGGTACTGGGAAGCGCAGGAGAGAAATAGAAGTAAGTGCAATATAGTAATACGAGGAATAAATACGGCCGGGAATGAGCGGGTGAAAGCGCGGGAGATTAACAGAGTAGTGTGGGCAAAAACGGGGATTACCCCACAAATCAAGAGGGTGTGGCGCACTGGGGGAGGTACGGTGGTCGCGTTAGAGTCTAAGGAAAATAAAATAAGTATCATGAGAAGAAGGGCGGAGTTGAGGGGCACTGGAATCTGGATAGGGGATGACCTAACGGCGCGAGAGGCGACCGTGACGGAATGGCTGAAAAAAGAAGCGGCAGTGAACAGGCGCACGGGGAAGACGGTGAGTTTGGGTCACATGAAAATGTACGTGGATGGGGCCTGGTGGTACTGGGTCGAGAGAGAGGGCAAAATGGAGAGAGTGCCGTTTCAGAGGGGGCGGAGGCGAAAGAATTGAAAGGGCCGACGGAGCTATAAGAGCGGTGACGTGGAATGTCGCGGGGTCCGGCAAATTGTGGGAGGCGAAAGATTTTCTGAACGGATTTGACATAATACTAGCTCAGGAAACATGGGTTGACGGAAGGAAAGAGGAAGGGATACTAAAACGACTGGACAAAGCGTTCAAGTGGTGGGCGAAGGCGGCGATACGAGATAAGACAAGGGGACGCGCGGCGGGGGGACACTTAGTAGGCGTCAAAAAGAGTATGTGCGATAAGTGTGAAATCGAGGAGTGGCAATACGGATTAATTGTAAAAATAAGAAGGCGAAGCTTGAACAAAGATCTATGGTTGATTGAAATTTACGTGAATGGCGGCTTTAGACGAGTGGAAGAGGCGCTGAAGCAGTGTGTGGAAGCGGGCGCGGGGTGCGGTGCGGCTATAGTAATTGTGGGGGATCTAAATGCGAGGATTGGATGCGAACAGGGAAGCGCGTGTGATGAAAGGGAGGAAAAAGGAGAAGAGAGAAGGCGCTCGCAGGATGAAGTTCTAAATGCGGAGGGAAGAAAACTATTACAGTTCTGTGATAGCTTGGGACTGACAGTAATGAATGGAAGGACGAAGGGGTATGAGGAAGGAAAAGTAACCTATGTGGGAGAAGGGGGGGCATGCTCGGTGCTCGACCTTCTCATTGGGCTCGAGGACGAGGAGGAGGACGTAATTAGAAGAATGGAGGTGATACCGCGAACGGAGTCGGATCACCTGCCGGTAGCGTTCGAGCTGGAAGGGGGTAGGGGGAGGGTGTTAAGGGAAGGGGGGGCAAAGGACAAAGGAGCCAAAGGGGGTAAGACTAGCTTGGAAGGAGGAGGGCAAGGAGGAATTTGGGGAAGAGTTAGACAGAGTATGGCAGACCGAGGGGGGAGGAGAAGGGGGTTGGAGGAGGTTGAAAGATGCAATTTGGGTAGCAGCGGAGAAGGCGGGAATGAATAAAAACATAAGAACCCACGAAGGAGAGAGGGGCTGGTATGACAGAGAATGTAGGGAACGAAAAACAAAGGTGTGGGGGGCACTGAAAAAATTGTTAGATAATCAGAAACGGGAAGGGCGGGAGGGAAGGGGGGCGGAAAAGGTAAAGTGTAATTTAAGGCAGGAAAGGAAAGCAAAGAAAGAGCTGAGCAATAGGTAAAAGAGAGAATGGTTCGAGGAGAGATGGAGGAAGGTGAGGGAGAGTGTAAATATGGAGGAGTGGTGGACTGCGGTAGCGAAATTCAGAATCAAAAGAAGGAAAGCGGGGGAGGGAATCAGCAAAGATCAGTGGACCGTGCACTTCTCAAACCTGCTGGGAGGCAAGGAGGAGAGGATAGACCGGGGGGAGCAGGCCTCGGCGGAGGATGAAAGTGGAGTAAAGGACGCGTCGGTGGAGCCGAAACTGGACGGGGAAGTAGGTAGGCTGGAGATGAGAAGGGCATTAAGGGGCTTGAAAAATAAAAAAGCGGCCGGAGAGGATGGAATAACGGCGGAATTTCTCAAGGGCATCCCGAGGAAAAGGGAAGAGGAGTTGCGGGGAATAATTAATCAAATTTGGGAGAGTGGAAAAATGCCGGAAGGATGGGACCTGGCAAGGATTTATCCGATCCACAAGGCGGGAGACGTGAATGTGGCAGGCAACTACAGGGGGGTCGCGCTGCTAGATATAGGATACAAGCTGCTAGCCAGTATCATGGTCAGACGGCTAAATGGGTGGGTGGAGCGGGAGGGAATCCTTAGAGAGAGACAGGCGGGTTTTAGGGGGGGCAGGGGAACGAGAGACCACGTGTTTGTGTTGAACGCCTTAATAAACAACAGGCTTAAAATTAAGGGGGGAAAGTTGTACGTGGCTTTCGTAGACTTCAGGGCGGCTTTCGACATGGTAGACAGGGATAGGCTGTTTGAGAAATTGAGAAAGAAGGGGCTGGGGGGAAAAATGCTGAGAATGATAAGGGGAATTTATAAGAGGACAAAAAATGAGGTGATTGCAGAGGAAGGGATAACGGAGAGCTTTGGTACCGGAAAGGGAGTGAGACAGGGCTGCCCACTCAGCCCGACGCTTTTTAACATAGCGCTAGGTGACGTGGACGACGCATGGGAAAGGGATGGAACGGGGGGAACGGTAATGGGTGGCGTTAAGTTTTACGCGCTCAAATACGCGGACGATATAGCGATAATGGCGGAGGATGCAGACGGGCTAAGGAGGATGTTAGAATGGCTAGAAAGATACGTGGAAGAAGCGAAAATGGAGGTGAATGCCCAAAAAACAAAAATCATGGTGTTTAGAAACGGAGGGGGGAGGAAGAGAGGGGAGGAGTGGAAGTACAAAGGAAAAATAATAGAGGTGGTGAGCGAATTCAAATACCTGGGGTACTGGTTCGCGACACGAAACACGGGAGGACGGCATTTGAGAGAGCTGGTAGCAAGGGCGCAAAAGGCGGTAAATGCGGTGTGGGGGGTCATGAAGAGGGCGAAAGTAGATGGTCTGAAAGAGAGGCTATAGCTGTTTGACTCGCTGGTCAAGGCGGGAGCACTGTATGGAGTCGAGGTATGGGGGTGGAAAAGACGGGAGGAAGTCGAGAAACTACAGGGTAAACTGGTAAAAATGGCTCTGGGGGTTGCAAGAAACACAACAAGTTATATATGGAAGTTGGAGGCGGGCAGGAGAAGTGTGGAGGTGGAAGCAAGGAAAAGAGCAGGGCGTTACATAGGCCAAATCCTGAAGATGGAGGAGGGAAGGTGGCCAAGGGTGTGTTTAAGAGAAGAGATTAGAAGTATCTTAAATGGGCAGCCGTCAAAGTGGGGGAAGGAGTTCAGGAAGGCGATGAGAGAGGTCGGTGATGGACGAGTTGTCGATCTAGTGTGGTCAGGTACGGGGAGCAGGGAGTGGGTCGGGAGATGCCTGAGCGAGGGGGTGAGCAGGAAAAAGGAGCAGGACGTGCAAGGGGACTGGATCAAAGTGGATAAGTCATTCTTCTGCGCCTGGTACAAGGATACAAAGGTGGGGATTGAGAGAGAGAAGTACTGGGATAATAAACTGATAGGGGGGGAAACGAAGGAGCAGTGGGCTAGACTGCGATGCGGAAACGTAGGGAAAGTTGGGAAAAAGGGGTATGACAGCTGGTCATGTGGAAGTTGTGGAGAGGAAGTCGAAAACCTGGAACACATATGGAAATGCGAAGCGGCGAGGGGAGAGATAAGAGAAGAATGGGTGAGGGGGGTGGATGATTGGAGAGGAGGAAGGGAAGGCAAGGAGTTAGAGGAGTGGACCAAACAAACGTTAAGGGGGGAGCCGGTGGTGGAGATCTGCGAATACTTGAAGGCGTTCGCAAGGCTGAAAAGGGGGAGAAAAGGGGAGAGCCGGGAATAGGAGGAATAAAAGTAAAGAGAAATAGGGGGGCATGAATTAGTAATTAGTTCATAAGTAGTATTAAGTGGCGCTAAGTTAAGAAAACATGTAATGAAAAGTGAAAAAAGGTGGGGTATTGTAAAAAGCGAAAGCGGTACATTTGGAATAAACGAATCTACTAGTATAAAGTAAAAAGTATTCTTCTTATATTAACAAAACCTTTTGTATTTAAGATAGCTAAAAAGGCCGGAGATACGTGTTTTGTAAATAAATCTCGCTTGTGGGATGGACTATACTAATATGATTCCATTTCCAGTGGGATTCACCGACTTAATTTACTTTGAAATATGGTTTTTTCCCATGGAAAATAAAAAGCGATGTTTTTTCCTAAGCAAAAAAACGTTTTGGAGGTGTGAAATTTTATTTTCACAGCTTCGCATATTTCTATTAGAGATATTTTAATGAAATCAATTAGAAAATTACACTTATAGCAAAAACACTCCAGGGTATCAAATTTTAAGGGTGAATTTCACACCTTGAAACTGACTTCCATGGACCAAAAAAATCGTGTCCTTGAATTTCAAGTTGTGAAAGTTACGCTCGAAGTTGGAGACAATTAAGCCTATTTAATGGCTTAATTGTCAATTAAGGGTTTCTTATCGGATAAACGGCTGGAACGTTGTTTAGGAGTAGAACTCACAAAATAATAATGAATCGATAAATTAATCGATTTTGCCTGTTGCTCTTGAACATCTTCACTCTAGAGCAAATATTGTTCAAATAGCAACTTTTTTGGCACTTACTATCTTCGATGGAGGATTTATACCAATTTATAAGCGTATGAACCCGATGGGGCTGTTTATTGATCAGAAAGCGGAGATGTATGCAAACTGCCAGGACGAAGCTCGAGTTACGCGCTCGGAGTGGCGCTCAACTGACTCCGCTAGAAACGATGGAACACATCGCTGGGAAGATAGAGCAACTCTGCACGACTTTTACGGGCTGGATGAATGTTCCGTGTATGGCCCTTGAATAGCTAATTGTTCGTCAGTAAAATTACGTTTATATAAATTGGTCCAAAAACTTCCTACACGTTTCTTTCGAAATCACATTTTTTATTCGGCTCCCGTGATATTTAAAAAATTAGTTGACCAATTGAGGATGTCTTGTCACATACCTTCAGCGAATATTTGTAGTTGTAGCCCTTGCCACGATCAAATCGAAATGTTTTTTAAATGTTTATTTTTACAGCCCTTCAATAGTAAAAAGGGGCCAAAATCGAAGCCAAATTTTCTAGATAACGTCATTTTTCAAATTCCTAATACTTGTCCAATTATGGTACCTACTATAGGCAAACTGATACTAATGAAGAATTTCTTTGGTTTTTCGGTTCACATATGAAGAATCGGAACCATGAGAGCTATAGACAAATTTTTTGTCCCATACCTTTATTCAACATTGTATGCAACGCTTATTCATAATTATTTTATAATGGATTTTTTTAGAGATTCTTGCGATATATACAAATAATTACGAAAAGACCTCGTCTTTAAAAAACCATAAACACATTTTTCGATCAACGAAAATATCATAATGAATCGGGCTTTACACTAGAATACTGCCTAAAAACTGCATCGACGATTATTCCTTCACTACTGTTGATACTGAAATGTCGACCAATAAATTTCAATCATCGCTTGAAACGCCTCACAAATCATAGTTTTAGTGGAATGGGCTAATACAAAATTATACACGCGATAATGTACCTTCCACTATATCTACCTTCCACAGCCTTCAATGCATGATTGCATAAAATACTACGTGTGCCAGTAGCAGAAACTGATAACGATACTGCTAACAATCGTTACGTGGAAATGAGTATCACGTCAAGAGGATGACTGAAAGAGTTTGACGATAAATTAACCGCGCTAGAGGATGCGCTTCGAATAACTATGAACAATATGCAGAAAATGGTTTAGTATGCAATCGGTGCAGTAAGATTGATAAAAACTGTTTTATAATCACATAATATGCCCTGAAATGTAACCAAAACATAGCTCAATGGTAATTATAAGTGGATCGATATGTTACCCGATTTGTTACAAGGATGCTTGGAAACATCGATGTTACTTCTGTGTTCGCAAAGAACGTCTGAACCACTGTATACATCAACGGAAAAATTGCTGCTCCAGCAAGATTCAAAGTCGGCGATTACATACACATGGGCAAAATCAACACCGTATTTGAGAAAGGTTTCGCAGCAAATTGGATTAACGAAGTGTTCAAAATCCTTAACATGCAAAAAAGGCGTGTTACAGGACAAACACACCTAGTCGAATACTCAAGTGGAAACCCGATAGCATGCTTATTTTACGAATACGAGCTGCCACGTGTTGACAATCCGAAATATACTGGGTGCGCAACTAAGTTCCCGGGTTTCACACATGGATGGCGCTAGCGAAACATTTAGTCGGCATACGGGTCTGAAATTGGGTGGCTTTATAGCTTGGACATCTGTTAAGAATACACAGTCGTAATATAAACAAATATCGCAACACAACGACCTTCTTTCTAACCTCGAAAATGTCAAAGTTTGTGCCAAATAAACAGCATTTGCGGGAAGCGGGAAGCCACTTCCGAAATTTGCTTTTGCGGCAGAACAGAAAGAGTCTCCTGCATCGACTTGTTACTGGCGATAAAAAATGTATATATTTCGCGAATGCCAAATGCAAAAAATCGTGGCTTTCACTTGGCGAAGCGTCAACGTCGACGGCACGGCCAAATCGCGTCGGAAAAAGACAATGCTCTGCGTTTGGTGGGACCAGAAAGGAATCGTGTACTATGAGCTGCTGAAACCGGGCGAAACTGTCAATGAGCATCGCTACCGACAACAACTAATCAATTTGAACCACGCAGTGCTCGAAAAACGGCCAGAATGGGACACGAGACACGAACGTGCGATATTGCAGCACGACAACGCTCCGTGCCATCGCAGTTCCATCGTCCAGGACACCATTAAAACACTGAAATGGGATCTGCTACCGCACCCGCCGTATTCGCCAAACCTCGCCCCTTTAGGCTATCACTTGTTCCGGTCGATGGCGCATGGCTTGGGTGGGCTACACTTGGCCAATTACGATTCAGTACAAAATTGGTTGGACGAATGGTTTCAGTCCAAAGACGCGTCTTCTTATCGTCGCGGTATTTATGTATTGTCAGAGAGATGGCAAAAATGTGTAAATAGCGAGGGACAATACTTCGAATGAACCATTTATTGTATTTGTCTTGAAATTTTCGTTTTTTATTGGTCAAAAAACTCGGAAACTTAGTTGCGTACCTAGTATCTCATGGAAAAGATAATATGCAAAAAAACGACGATGTTCATGTTAAATAGTTGGAAATGAATAAATCACAAAACTCTTGGATACATAAAAATAATATATTTCAAACACTTTACTTACAATTAATATCATATTTCATTTATCGATAAATTCACAATGCTCTATGCATAAAATAAATAGTTGTTATTTGAAAAAATATATCGTATTTGTCAATAACATGAATGTTTTTTCTACATAGCTAATATCGCTACACTCATTACATCTGTTTATTTTTCCAACAATGCATACATATTGCTAAACAAATATTACAAATATATACTTGCAATGATACTTTATAATGACCCCATGATACAGCGTTTGTACTTTCCGCTTGGCATCTCATGGACTGAGAGCGATTTTCGCCTCTGAAAACGTGTATACTTTCTATATTTTCTTTCATGAAAGGACAACTTAAGTACCACACAAGTACACTGGAAATGCTGTGCAACGACTTGGCGTGCATGGTTAAGAAAAAAAGTTCGCGAAGATCCAGAATTTGTCGTTCCTTCTGCCCGCGTAAATAAGTTTTGTATGTGCATATACACACACACCCACAATTTTCAATTGTACCGTCGCATCGTTGTGATAGAGTAGAAAGTTTATACTTTTATAAAACGTTTCACATTGTACGAATAAGATTTCACGTGTCGTACCGTCTAGGGGTACAACACCAACTTGATCCGCATTTCACGGGTTCATAAATTTGATTCCCACTTATATAATAAATTGCGGCAGTTTGTTTTTTGAACCTGCGAGTTAAGTAGTTGAGAAGCCGAAAACCTTCACTTTCTTCTTACCCATGCACGCCAAGTCGTTGCACAGCATTTCCAGTGTACTCAAGTTGTGCTTTCATATACTGGTGATACCATCTTTATGGTACAACAGTAAAAAGTTTTTTCAAAAATAAAAATAAAATATTTAGAAAAATATTATTCTTGAGGTTTAATAATTTTGTTTACAAAATTGTTAGCGAACTTGCTTGGCTATTTTATAAAGTTTGTGTCTATACTCGGATTGCTGCTACACGTATAAGAATTGTTCGTGGACACACCCGGATACTATAAAGTATTCTTCTGACTGACCACCGTACAACTTTACTCGGTTGACCTTGGGTTAGTATCTAATCCTTTCTGTGGTTTTATTAATAAACAAAACAGTCAAACATTTTATGGAATTTTCAATCTTATCCCGGCAATACACGTATACCATAAAGTTTCTTCCGAGTGACAATCGTACTTTTTTTCTTGGCTTACCTTGGTTAATATTTAGTCCCTTCTGTGATTTAATATGGAAAGAAAGAATAAAAAATCGTTCCATCATTTTGTGATATTTTTTATCTTATTTTTTATGAATATTTACGAATGCACCAAAAACGAAAAAGCTTTTTAAGAAATTCACAAACAGACACTACAGCTCTTTTCACCGATTATACATTTTAATACATTCTGCTTCTGTTTTAAGTTTCATGCTGAGCATTCAGGCTACTGAGTAAGTGGCCTAAACTCGTCAGATAATAATCAGGAATCGAATGACGATGGTCGTTGGTGGATTCCTCTTGGCGCGACGTTATTGATTCGAGTTTGTCAACTCCTGAAGCTACCCACAGTTTGCTGAAGCCACAAAGACTCCCAAAAATCATGTCATTTTGAAATCTGCAAAATATGATTTTACGATGTATATCTGTCGGTCTTAAATGATTTTGGTTACACATGGATACGGCTATACGCAATAGTGCATTTTACACTTACGAATCGCCGATAAAAAGACATCTGGATGGATCGTCAATTTTAAATTTCTCTATCATGTAGTTCTTCAAATTTTCACTCGGCTTGGCGCATTGAGTAGGTTCCCTGCTTACTTCCTTCGATATTATGTCGACGAAAGTACCGGAACCTATAATAGTAGTGTCTTTTGCGAACGGAATTTTGCTATCCGTCATACCCGTTAAGTAAAGAACATCTCTTTTCTTCAAATATTGAATCGATCGTGATATTTTTAACCAATCGAGGTTAACGTCAAAATCAAAGATAACAGCTTTTACGTCTGGATCAGATTGTAATGCTTGTCGAATTTCCTCGTAATCTTCTGCCAAACGATCTGGCTGAAACATAATGAAACGTTGTCGAAATTGCAGTATGTTTCGATTTTAATTCAACATTCGTCTGATAGGTATAGTGCAATACTAACTGAAGATTCGACGACGTCAATGCCTGCCGCTTTCAGCACTTCGCAGAATTTAGTAGATCCTGCTACGAAGGCTTTGCCACGGAACTCCAATTTCTTAAGATACCAACAAATAACGCTGGACGGTATGACTATCTCGTCCTGTTTGCGAGAAAAATCACTAACATGTCTTTGTTTTCAGCGTAATATTTATTTGCTAAATTCCTCGTGGAATCCTCCTCCTCCGAACTTGTATGTCGAAATAAGAAAAAAAGCAAAAAAATCATAATTATTTCTATTCGAAACCTCGGTTACTTACAGGATTCGCAGGATAACCCATTTTTCGAAATTTTGCACAATATCCATCCAACGACCGTGTGCTATTGTTCGAAACGAAACAAATCTTTTTCCCCAGACATTGAAGCTTCTTAAGGGTATCGAAAGATTTTTCAATGGGTGTTTCGCCAAGCCATAAGACTCCTGAATAATTTTTGTATTAGAGATATGATCGAAAGCGCCATTAATGCCTATTAACAACACCGAATAAAACAACGTCATCCATCTAGCTACGTTCTTCTGAATACGATTTATTCACAAAATAATGACATCAACATGAACAATTTTTTACCCAGATTTGTCGAAGAATTTATTTATTAATAGGTTCAAATCAATTTCTACTATGTGGACAATTATCGTCGGAGACTCACCATCGCAATCAGTTATAACCGTGTCAAAAGAATCCAAAAACTGCCTCATCTCGTTCGGCTCACAATCTAACAAGTTGCGCATTCTCTTAATTTAGAAAAAAACAACTAACAGAGATAAGAAAAGAAAGAGCTGCGCGAAAGCTGAACACCGAATACAAGACGGAAGCAAACGTGCTTGCCCGACGAGCTTCGTTTGACTAGTACTTTCACATAAGATTTTGAGACGTTCTTAGCGTTCGAGATAAAAAGTAAACGGAGATAAGATGGGTATGTATAGGTGAACATGACTCTTGAAAGAACCGCAGAGTGCGTGGCTTCCGCCACTCACACCGTTGAATGACTCAGTTGTCCAATAGGCTCAAAAGCTACTCCCATAGAGCGAATCAGTAAAACGTCAGCATATACTTACTGACGCATGAAAAAAACCTAGACGCACCATTCTTGGTTGGCGTAATATATAAAAAGTAAAAAAAGAACGCCAAGTAATAAAAAAATGCGCCCAAAAACATCATCGCTTGTTTTACCATATTAAAAATTCTGATTAATCTCAGAATATTTTTTATTTTAATTCAAACAATGTCTTTATTATATTTCTTCAATTAAAAAGTACAAAAAAATTTAAATGACTTCTTATCAAATAGCCCAGGAAGTTGACTGAAAAAATTAATAAACAAAATTAATAAACTTTAGAAACAATATTTTATTTTCATTGAAAAAAAACATCTTACTGTTGTAACATAAAATACGTATCGCCATTACATGACAAGACAAGGTAAGTACTAGGCAAGTACACTAGAAATGCTGTGCAACGACTTGGCGTGTATGGCTAAGAAAAAAAACTTAGCGGAGTTCTTGATTCGCCATCTCAACTACTTAACTCGCAGGTTCAAAAAACAAACGGCCGCAATTTATTATACAAGTGGGAATCAAATTCGTAAACCCGTGAAGTACGGATCAAGTCAGTGATTTACCACTAGACCATACGACACTTTATATTTTATTTGCATAATTTAAAACGTTATATAAAAGTATAAAACCCAACCAAACCCAAATACATGCGGGCGCGCGCGCGCATATATATATATATATAATCGCAGAATTTATTTACGCGGGTAGAGAGAACGGCAAATTCTGTATCTTCGCGAGCTTTCTTTCTGAACCATGTACGCAAGTCGTTGCACAGCATTTCCAGTGTACTTGTATGTACTTACGTTGGCCTTTCATATAATGGTGATAATCATTTTATGTTACAACAGTAAGATTATTTAAAAAAAATAAAAATCACATATTCAGAAAATATTATTCCTATGGTTTAATAATTATGTTTACAACATTTTTAGTAAACTTGCTTGGCTATTTTATAAAGTCATCGCTCTTCTTTGTACATTGCAATAAAAAAAATTAAACCATTGTTTAAATTAAAATATTCTTAGATAAATCAGAGTTTTTAATATGGTAAAACAAACGGTAATGTTTTCGGGGAAATTTTTGATTATTTGGCGTTCTTTTTTCACCTTTTCAGTTTTTTTTTTTTAGTTTCCTATCTTTTGAGAGGAAAGAAACCTTTTTCATTGAGTTTAAAGAGAAGTAAATTTGAAAGGTGTCTGAAGAAAGTATACGTCTATAATTTCAAATTCGTATTGAGCAGGGGAAGGTATTTCCAGATATTTGAATTGATCAAAACTTGGGAAATAGCATCTGTAGCATTAGTTGTAGCGTAAAACGTTTTCTAATTTTTTATTATTTTTATAAACTTAAAAACTCGTTGTCTTAAATTATGTTGAAGAACTAAAAGTACACCAATATAATTGGAATTTTCAAAGGATTTTCTATCGAATAAATCAATCATCCAAGTATTCAGAGTAAACCTTATGCATGCTACGGTCATGGGCTCAGGGGTATTCGAGAGGATATCGTACTCGACGCTAAAGCCGCGGAAGCTCGTCACGTCGTCGAGGGTTTCCTCTTTGTTGGCTAGTCTCATTGAGCCGGGGCATTGATCCTCGCTGATGAGTTTAACTGCGGCTAGCCTGTAGAGTGGCTCGTAGCTACTTTTCAATATCAGATGAGAATTACCGAGAGTCGCGTTGAGCTCCGTCGTGATCGGGGTTCTCTTTATACCACTGTAGTTCTCCAGACTGGGATCGAGGCTGTTCGCTCTGCTGACCAGCTCGTCAACCACTATCGATAGCTTTTCTATCTTCACATTTAGCATGTTGAGCTTCGCCACATGCTCGGTGACGTCGATCGCAGCTTGCCGGGGATCGTCGGTCATCAGGTCGTGAGACTTTTTGAAACTTGTATTTCTCACGAGTTTTCCAAGCATCGCTTGGGCCATATCGTGCTTCGCCTTTTTCTTTGAGTTTGCAAATGCCTTCACCTCGAGCTTGCCGATACTGCAGGTTCCGTGAACTGTAAAGGTCATCTGAATCTTCATAGTTTGGACGCTTCAACTTTTGCGTAACGCAATACTGTTGCAATGGTTACGAATTATACGTCAATTAATGAGACTACGAGGTTCCTTTTATCTGACAATCGTGAATGACACTGATCTTTTTTCATCATCTTCACTTTCCAGTACCCGATTTTTTCTTACCTGTATGCGATGCCAGAAAATTTCATATTTTTGGCCTTTATTTTCTCCGTTATTACGTAAATCGATTATTGCCGTCCGATCCACAATTTCAGAGAATTTCCTGAGGTCTGATTCTGCCGTGCGAAGGAGATTCCTCAAATTTATTTTTGGCTCTCTTAAGAGCCGTTTTTTTTCTTGAGGTAACAACCTTCGTCAAATTAATATGGCTTTAGAAAAGGCCATGTCTTTTTTCTTTGCACTTCTTCTTTGAAGTTCGAACTTTTTGTACTTGGATCAAAAATATTTCTTTTTTTTTCACACCCTGACCCTACTTAGGGGTCAAGCTGTCAAAATCCCGGTACACATTAAAACGGAGACACTAGTAGCATACAACGCAGGCGATGCTACTCGGAGGCGGTGCGTTCGCCTGAATGTGGTACTCTCACGGCTGCGCAGAGAGTCTTCAACGGATGTTTAAGACCCTAATAAGAGCGTATGTATGATGTTTATGACGTAGCTGAAAGACTTTATTCGATTCAGCAAACCCACCGAGTGAAACAATTTCTAGTCGTGAGTTCGCTCGGAAATTCGGTGAATATTATGAGATCAGGGGGATTGAGTAGACGGATCGAAAAATGACCGAAACAAGATCGATAAGAAAAAATCACATTACGTTGGTAATATGTCATTAAATTTTCGATTTTTCGCCGCGATTTTGCGTATGTCGATTCAACGTTAAAAGTTGTCTGCTAGAAGCCCATCTTACTGTATAAAGAGGCGTGGCATGTTCGTCAGCTGTCTACTGGCGTCGAGATCGGTGGCATCGATCAGTTGCTTCAATTTTTCAATATTTTTTATCCCTTCGCGTCAAGACGCTGCCGCGACTCTTGATTAAACCGTTCCTCGTATCATGATTATTTTTAAATAATTTAATAATACGAATAATTCGCTTTACTAGCATTTCACGGAAATACGCTTTACCTACAAAAGTTTATCAACATTTGGATGCTGGAATAACGGTTGGGACCTTATCCTGTGTGGATTCAGCGGTCGGCGATAACCAAGAAAATGAGATACTATTATCTATTTCGACGTGGAAATTGTTGATGGAAGATAATAGCCAAATTGAGAAGATTTTGGAAACACGCTATTCTGCCTTCAGGATCAGCGAATCAAAAAATTTAATAGTTAACTGGTAGAATAATAGAATCAAAAATTTAAATAGTTAACTGGTAGAATAATTTGACTGGTAGAAACTTCGATCACATTATGGTAATTCAATATACACGAAACCCTCAACTCTATTATCCTTATACGATTTTGAAGACTGTATAAAATGTATGTATTTGTGCATTTGCGAAAATACATATGCTGTCAACAAAAAATTCCATCGATTTGTAATGGTTTTCCAACACGATAACATTATTAATAGTGATCCCACAAAAGCAATACGTGAGGTAACACACTCAATGGTGGATCACGCATCGATTTTAAACTACTGGCTTGCGCTATAATTGCTATCCTTCACGATTATAATAGATAAAAATATTGTGGAAACTGGAGGTAAACAACAATTTATTGGATTAAATATTGGGAAATCCTGATTTTTTTTATTCGAAAAAAATACGCGGAATTGAAAGAAAAAATTCTTCCTGCGACCATTTTTAAGGGATATATCGAAATAGTTAACTAAGCCGGGCGCGGGGTGCCGTGGCGGGAGAGGCAGTACCCCCACTACGCCGCCCGGTCACACCGGCGACGCCGTTCCCTATTTCGCGCCCGCGCAGTCGGCTTCAATCTTTATGTGTTTTGCGATAAACACTCCAACGGGTTTTTATCGTATTGCACGTTATGCCTAATGGTATTGGGAATGCTCACGAACTCAAAAAAGGCGAAAACGTTGATAACAACAATAATAAATTGAAGAAACGTAAATATGACTATATCCCCCCCCCCCCTTGTAATGAAATTAGCGAGATCCTTTTTTTTGGAAATTGCGTGTCTCACACAGACCTACAAGAATCTGAAAGAATATTTCAAGTTGCCTGGAATTCCAAGTACATAATTGAATTTATTTCTAAACAAAAAATTCAATCCTTGAAAAAATAGTATTTTTTACGAAAAAAAAATCACTTATTTGCATTGGATCTTGACCATCACATAATTTTGTATCCCCATGTGGCTCTTCTGGATCACTTGCTATGAGGAGGTGCCGGATGCACGTAAATCGGTAATTAGTCTTTACCTATATTATATAACCCAGCTCAATATATGTTGGATATATATATTGGGGATAGATTCTTCTAGATGCTGATTGAGTTTCAGAACATTAAGTTCATTAATAAAGGAAGTACAGTAGAACCTCGTTTATTCGACCTTCGATTAACCGACGTTCCGCATTATCCGAGTTACCTAACTCATTCGAGTCCTCCGCATTATCCGAGGTGTACCCTTCTATAATACAGAGAGGATACGCCACGGATAATGCGGAGAATATCGGATAAAACGGCAAAATGTGCTATGCCTATGCGTGGAGTCGTTCTATATTGCTACTGTTTTTCGTATTATCCGAGATTTCACTTATCCGAGGTACACTCTCCCCATATTACCTCGGATAAGCGAGGTCAATGCAAAAGTAATTATTTTTTTCGTTCAGCGGTGATTTGCCGCTAGCCTAACAATCGTACGTAATTTGTGCATAGGTCTTTTGTATAGGACGGTAGGACCTCGGATAAGCGAGGTCCTACTGTACACGCAAAAATAATTCTCTTTTTCGTTCACCGGTGATTTGCCGCTAAACTAACAATCCTACGTGATTTTCGTATAGGACTTATTTTATAGACGACATTATTCCGCACAACTTTTGTAAAAGCATTTTTCGATAAAATACCGATCTCGTTTATAAAAATCAGTTTCTTATTTTCACATTATTATATGAAGGAAAAAGTTTTTAGTTACTTTTCCTTACATAGCAATCGGACTCAGCTATCTGGTTGCATGACTCCCAATTGGACAATAAACAGCTGGTCTGCTATACACCAGCTTCGGTAATACATTATAACTTCAACAGTTTGCACTTAAGGGGCTAGATACATTTAGAGGAGGACAAAAAGTGCTGATTTTCATGATTTTGTTTTTAAAGGAAGATTCATTCACCATTTTTTAGACTTGGGGTATGCTTTAATACTAATTTTGGCTGTTACATGGTAATTTTTTTATTTATTAATCTTTAAAAATTGCGGAGGTACGACGACACATTTTTCGAAATTGCATTGTCAAAACTGGCGAGATGTATAGCCAAAAAACTAATCAACCGATTCTGATGAAATTTAGTAAAAATCTTTTTAATCTTATTGTCTAAGATATGACGGTAAGTGTTGTTGAAAATTAAAAAAAATCGTTTTTTTATTGCAAAATCTAGAAATTTTTTTCGGAAAATTTAATCTATGTGTTCCAAAGCGTACCATTCTATCGATTTTCAACATTTCTCACTTTTCCTTTGTTCATATTCTGCATATGAGTATTAATGAAAGAAAAATCTTCATTGGTCTTTTTTTTCAGATTAATTCCATCGATGCTATGTGCCACACTGTGAAACCTGTTTAGAAGACCGTTCAATATATGTGTCATTTTATAAACTACTTTTTAAAAATACCATGGAACTGCCAATGGTAGTAATAAAACATACCCTAAGCCTCAAAAATGGCGAAGAAATCTGCTCTTTATAAAAATAAATCACGAAAGTCAGCAATTTTTTTCTTGCCTACTGGTTTCTCCCCCCCCTTAATACACCTCGATTTAAGGGTGTTTACCTAAAAATGTTTAAGACGTGCATGTTAGGACTGTCCTCATTCAACATTTTGCAGGAGTGCAGTCTTGCTATCTTGCGAACATTGATCAAAATCTTCAGGCTATTACATCCTTCTCCTCCCACCTCTTTTCTCTTATTGTAAGAAACTACTAGCAAAATTATGATCGAAATTGAATGCATCATCTGCTGATGAATGCGAATTTGATATACCTCCACATTTTGAAGCTGGACAATGCCAGTAAGATATCAGTATTTAAAAGAGAAGAAACATTGATAGATCCGCAACTACTTTTTGTGTCAGATTCGAGATTCATCCGGTAATAAATATACGATTACTTATTTTGCATGGATAAAGTTCTGCGGATAGTCGCTAAACTGTTGGAACTTTCATTAAAACTTTGAAGGATGGTCAATTCTTCGATAACAATTACGGTGCATTAAAAATAATTGTTTAATTTTCTATGGATTGCAGTTTGCCATGTCTCATAGTCGCTATTAGAAAATTATTTACCTTTGCTCTAACAAAGCCTTTTTCAAGAATGTTTAGAAATGTGTATGCCTCAATTTGATTACATTTTTTTTCCATTCTTTGCTTGCTAAGCTGGCAGAGAATTGACAATACCATATAGCTTTTTGTATAGAGAATCAACTTTTCCGGCTGGTTTTATTTATTTTAGAACAAGCAAAACTACCCTAAATCAGAACCTGGCAACAAAAACTCTTTCAATTCCGGACTTGGTAGATCATTCTCAATCCCTTTTTAACTATCTTTTCTAGATACCCGAAACTTTAAAGATCAATTTCCTAAATTCTTTTGTCTAATACTGTCAGTAACAAAAGGGTCTAATAAAACAGTTCAATAACAAAATACAAAAAAACCTTTACAAGTTAAAATATTGGCAAGGTTGACACTCAGCTCAGTTTAATGATATTTATTTTCGAAGATATGGTGCACACGGACCGGACCACCATGAGTACGAAATGGATAGCTGTTTTAGAGATTTAGAGTATCCTCCAAAAACACTCATATTCAAGTGCTCAAAATGTGATCAGTGTACGAGAAAATTTGGCTGCTGGATTTCGCCGGACCAAACATGTTATTCTCTCTCCCCCTCAATGAGCATGTACAACGTCAACATAACCTCACAAATGATCGAACCCGCTTTTCTCGCAGGTGATCAAATTTTTTATGAAAACAAAAGCATCAGGCTCTGTAGAATTCACTGATCGAGACCTAGGCGATTTTATTGTGCCCTAAATAATATTCATGTTGAAAAAGTCTGCGTTCAAAAATTTCGGCTATCTCTCTCGCGCCTATATGTCACGTGATACAACTTCGCGTCAACGTGAGACTATTTCGGCAATATTTCCTATCTCACAGTATTTACACGAGTGGTTACATGTAACCACTAGGGAAAGGGAATAACTTATGAAATAAAACTTGTACTTTATTTGTAATTTTATTGTAATAAAATGCGAACAAGCTTGTGACTTAAAATCTCACGAGTTTTTGCAAAGCCGGCAAAGGTTATGTTCACGAAAATACACATGTATCGAGAGGAATATTAGTAATTTACTTTCACATTTCGTGAAAGAAAATAAAACAATAATTCTTTTTGTAACAATCTTAGAATCTCACCGACATGGACTGCGATAAATCCTTGATTTGCTTCAATCATTCTTCTTTGTATTAATTAACGTCAAAATACTTTTTCATGGGTTGTGTATACTACCAGCGAAGTGTAACCAAAAGTTCAAACTGTAAGTTCCTAGGTGTCCTACTCGCGGAGACCCTAGACCTTAATCCATAATGGCCTCTGCACACTGCGCGCGACGAGCGACGAGCGATGAGCGATATCCAATGGGAGCTCAGGTATTCCGGAAACCCCCTGGGAGAGTGAAGCTCGCATTGGCTATCGCTCATCGCTCGTCGCTCATCGCGCGCAGTGTGCAGAGGTCACAACTCGTAGCGGCTTTTTCCATTGTCGATAAATAGTAACGGCCAATCGCATGGACGATTACAGCGGAAAAGCCACCTCGCATTGGCTGTGGCTAGCCAACGATAGCGAAAACCGTCGCTACCGAGTTACAGAATAAGCCTACAGGGAGCTGGCACCTCCTATCCCTTGCTGTATACGAAAATGCTACGCTTTTCGACCGCTTTATATAGTTTTACCTTTCCCCGTGGCGCTAGTAGGTTACTGACAATATTCGTAGGCGTACATAACGTATGGAACAACCACACGACGAAAACGACTATTTTGACCCTTAATTTCGACGTTTGCAGTTAAAGTCGAGGTGCGGAATTGATTAAATTACTGAAATTACTTATGCTGACGAAAGTAGGAGCTCTTTTTATGAGATTTTGTAATGAACTTTTGAGAAAGTTATAACTTGGTACCAAATATTTCCATTTCTATATTTATCTTCATGATTGTTTGTTGGCATGATGATTAGATAATAGAGTAATAGCAATGGACAATTAATGAATAATAGACACATTAATAAGACAACAATGGTAGTATAATAAATTGTGTGTATGTGTATATAAACCATATTAAACCATTAGGGTGCGTTGACAGTGTTATATGGGTATTGCCCGGTTATATGTGCGCGTGTGCATATATACATAGTCCCTGCGTGCGGATCGGGATTGTTCGAGAACAAGTAGCGCTGCGAGTGGCAGAGTAGGACACTACAAACCACGGACAATTCGCGTAGCAAAAATTCCAAAAGATGCCAGTACGCCTATTATGTAGCTCGGTAGCGACAGTCTTCGCTATCGTTAGGTAGCAACAGCCAATCGCATGCACGATTACAGAAGAAAGGGAACTTCTTATTGGCTGTTGCCCGTCATTTGACTCGACCGGACCAACCCCCTTGAACGAATTGTACAACCGGAAATCCGTGCAAGAAGAAACCGAAAATTAAAACTGTTGCGGAATACGTAAGTTCTTCCCAATATGCCGTTTTAATTTCTATCCCTAGCGTAAGCTAAGGACTTGGTCTTCTTGATTCGGCAGTGGCTCCGTCGGTACAACAGGATCGCCGCAATTTTTGATCACCGTGCCATCTATGAGTTATGCGCTGAATCGCACAATGAACAGTAGCCGGAAGAATCATCTTTGTCACGATAGTCTTCTCTCGGACGTGTCTAACCAACGACGTTCTTTTCCGTGTAACGCGACTTAGCCGAAGGTATGTTCAGTTAAAGAAGTGAAGTATTATATTTTGTATTCCTTGCGAATAATGTTCTCTGACGAATAAGCCATTGCATTTGGTTTCGCTCTCAAAGATCGTCAGGTAGCGTCGAACAAAGTTTATTTTCGACTTATTCGCACGAGCATGAAATTTTTTTTCTCGTCGCGGCGGGACGACCACGTTTTCGATGTTTCTTTTCTCGTCAGAATAAAAATTTTCGTTCACCTGAACATCGTTTACATGCTCGTTTCGTGCAATTGAACAACTCCGCTAATATATCGACATTATACCTGGAATTTTTTCAACGATGCATTTACGGTCTCAAATCACCGATTCATGCAGCGTGGTTAGGTTAAGGCCATGTGTCACCCGCCTGACCAGTAATAATTCGAGCGCCAAGTTTTCTAGACGGAATACATTTCGAGCGAACGAAGAGATATTTGAGCGTTTTTTGACAGAGCAAAAAGCGTCTTTCCTTTTTCCCGAAATATCAGCCATTTTTGAGAAGACCGAAAACTGGCAAATCAACTATCTCCCTCGCACTTATAGCCGCTCTGTCCACAAACGCCTCGCGCCTGGGAGCATGTACGAGGTCAACATAACCTCACAAATTTTTGAACAAACTTTTCTCATAGACGGTTGATGTTTACACGAAGAACAAAGCATCAGGCTCTCGAGAATTCCCTCAGAACTTGACGATATTTTAATTTTCGCTAAATGTTGTTCATCTTCGAGAAATCGCGGTTAAGAAAATTTCAGCTCTCTCGCACTCGTCACGTGCTACATCTGCTTCGCTTTTAACGAGTTTCGGGACAATTGTCGATATGTTACCATTAGATTTAAATTTAAACATTTACAAATTTATACATTTATATAGTAAATTCTTTGTCATATGAATCTTCTGTATTTTAAATGGATAAAATTTACAATTGAATAAACATTTTTCATCATAGGGAGATGCTTAATCCTCATAATGTCAAGTGAAACAAAATTGTCATAATACCAAGCAATTTGACAGTTTTTCACTCTACATTATGGCAATTTCGTCATCGGTGTCATAATGTACCGAGCGATTTGACAGTTCTTCCCTATTCTAAAGTGTTCTTCAATTGTAAATTTTATAGCAACGGCGTAGACGATCTATTGAAAATTTGGAGCATCCATTCACTTGATGACAAAAAATTGCTGTAGAAATTTGAAACAAATGGCATCATCGTCAACTGTCCCGAAATTTCTCCGATCGACTTTCCGTGTTGCGTTGTGCCAGGCACGAGCAAAGTGTTTTTCACGTGGCAGGATGCCTTATTTTTTTTCATCTCGATCGGATCAAATGCCGCACTAACAAGGAATGTAGTTAACCATCAGTTTGTCATCTACTTGTCCTCGAAACAATAATTTGCAAGAATGGCTAAAGATTCTTCTTATCCGTTGCACTGTTTAAAATAAAATGCAGCCATATTGTAGAGTCAATTTGGGATATAATAATTAATACAAACGCTCGTTCATCATTCAATGTTGATAGACAAGTGATAGAGTATCAGGATAGGCCGGCACACACACAAAGCTTATTAGCTATGATTGAAATGCACAGGTTGCATTGGTTTGTGTTGCGGTTACGGTAAAAGGCATTGTTCCATCTCTATATAATTTATCGCACTGAGACTAATTTCAATTTCATTAAGAGACTAAATTCAATTTCATCAATTTTTTGCTGATTTTCACCCCCCCCTCCCCCATGCTGTAATCATTCTATCGTTCCTATCGTCATCGTCATCCAACGACCCACCCCGCTCCCATCTATTTTAAAATGACGTAATTTATGGTCGTATTTAAGGTTGTTCGGTCCCTATGAAACATGTTAATGTTAATTGTTCAATATATAGCTTCTTAATCGTCATGAAATTTTTACACGACCTCCTGAATACTTCATGTAAAAACATACCAAATTTTCAGAATTCTATCATCATTACTTCAACCTCCTTAAGGGTTGAAATAAAAAATGATAAGAAAATTTGGTATGTTTTTGTATGGAGTATTTAAGAGGTCGTGTTAAAATTTCACGACGATTATGAAGCTCGTTATTAAAAAATTAACATTTTGTTAAGAACGATTTTTAAAAGAAATTAAAAAAATTTATCAATAGACTTCGTTTTGTTTCCGTTGCTTTCAGTATATTGTAGATATTATAAAATTAAGAGGTCAAAAAAAAACTTATTGCAACGTTACATCAGTTTCCATATAACAACATTTAATTTGTGAATGTTAATTGTTCAATAACGAGCTTTCTAATTGTCGTGAAATTTTTACACGACCTCTGAAATACTTCATACAAAAACATACCAAATTTTCAGAATTTTATCATCATTTGCGATTTGGGACTCAACATCCTTAAATTCATTTTATTGCTGGCAAACACCAAAGCTACATGCCAAATTTCCAGCAAATAGTTATATTTCCATTTCAAAAATGGCAAATTGACTAAGCATGTTACCATAGAGTCTGTTAGTCGCAGTTTGTGAAGATCAGAGTCTATGGATTATTGCATTAACAGAAAAATGGAATTTCGAAGAAGAACAAACTTAAGAAAAATGAATTCGAATCTGTAGGATTTGCAAATTTATCGTAAGACATTATGACCAATGAGACCACAGCAGTTATGTCGATATACGAAATATACATTTTCACTGCAGAACAGAGTTGCCAACCAAATTCTTCGAGTGTGAATTTTTCTACAACTATAGAGTTTTTAGTTTAATCTAATAGGGGTTTCAAGTCGTTCCGAACTTATTCTTCATTCGACACAATGCACAATACAAGTTAAGGCCTTAGGCCACAGTAGCGGGTAGAAAATCATGCGCGAATTTAACAATTTTTCTTCGTATGAAAAAGTCATCCACCCATAAAATTAATTACACATCTATTTAGTATGAATATTAAACTGTTAGAATTTTTGTTTTTTTCTTGCCGATGTACAAAATGACCGACTACTAATATTTTCTTTGATCTTTTTTTGAGGCGCTCCGCGGCGTGACATTTTTTACCTACAACACAATTTTTTACCTAGAACAAAAAAACAAAAAGTCGTCAATATACATTAGAATACGTAGAGAAGTCCGTACGGAATTTAAAAAATATTGTTTTATTCAAAAGTTGTAGGTATTTGAACTTAAGGGGCCAGTCCACTTTGGAGCCACGAAAAAAAGGCTATTTTCGCGATTTTTTTTGAGGACTTTATAAAAGATATGAATATAAATAGTCTTGAAATACATTTAAAAAAAATTTAATTCATTTTTATTCTTTTCTAAGTACAAAAACTATAGTTTAACGTAACGCCTGAAAAATAGGTGGGCTAGGTAGGTTCATCCCAACTCGCCAAGGGCTTGTCTGAAACAAAAAAATCAAAGTCCATTAGATTCAGTATGGCACCAGCTACAAAATAACCCTCGGATATAAAGTTTTATCAAAAAATGAAAAAATGCCAGATGAAAAACGACAGAATTTAAAAAAAACGCGTTTTCGCAAAAAAAAAGTAAAAATCAAAAATTTTAAACCATCGAGGGTCATCTTGTTGCGAATCATATTTACAATATGTGGTTCAAATTTCGAGAGAATCGATTTATTGGTTTTAGAGATACGATGGAGCTCGATTTTGAAAACGTTTTTTTTTTTTTCGAGAAAAACGATTTTGAAGTTTATACTATGAAAAACTCTTACCTAAACTCAATCGGCAATTCCTGCACCGTACAAAATCCAATATTTCTGAATGTATGTACTTTCGAAAGCAGTATTAAAAAGATCGATTTTTTTAAGTTTTCAAAGTGGACTGGCCCCTCAAAAGTTACCATTTGTTATTCCAAGTGCAACTTATTTTTCATATGGATGTGTAGAGCAGTTCCGTAGTGCCAATTTTTTTGTCGATGTTTTTCAATCTTCTCTGTGCAATTTCGTCATTGCTTACCTAAATATTGCAACTTTTGGGTTTATCATTTTAGTCAATTTATTCAAGTTTATTCATTTCCGGAGAAGCCTTTTGATTTTTTTCATGCTGGTAACTTAAGGATGTTGAGTCCCTATGAAACATGTTAATGTTAATTGTTCAATAAATAGCTTCTTAATCGTCATGAAATTTTTACACGACCTCCTGAATACTTCATGTCAAAATATACCAAATTTTCAGAATTCTATCATCATTACTTCAACCTCCTTAAGGGTTGAAATAAAAAATGATAAAATTCTGAAAATTTGGTATGTTTTTGTATGAAGTATTTAAGAGGTCGTGTTATAATTTCACGACGATTAGGAAGCTCGTTATTAAAAAATTAACATTTTGTTAAGAACAATTTTTAAAAGAAATTAAAAAAAATTTATCAATAAACTTCACTTTGTTTCCGTTGCTTTTAGTATATTGTAGATATTACAAAATTGAGAGGTCAAAAAAAAACTTGCACAGTTACATCAGTTTCCATAAAACAACATTTAATTTGTGAATGTTAATTGTTCAATAACGAGCTTCCTAATTGTCGTGAAATTTTTACACGACCTCCGAAATACTTCATACAAAAACATAACAGATTTTCAGAATTTTATCATCATTTGCGATTTGGGACTCAACATCCTTAAAAGTGAAAGTTTGAATACACTTTTCTTGTATTCGCAACAACAATGCGTGAATCTAGCCATATTTGAAACCATTTGAGCAGAAACGTTTAATCTAGTTGGACAAAAATGCGGTCAAGTTAGATTAAGGGCTTACATACACCTGAGACGGCTAAAAGCAAGGTTATGTTCGAGAATTTTTTTTGTGTATAAAACTGAATTTTATTGAACAACCATGATATACATTTTAAAGTATGACATTTTATCCAGTGTGTGAAAATTTGGTTCAGAAATTTCAAACGGTAAAAAAGTTACAGTCGTTTTCCTGGGACGTGTTTTTGTTGACAGCGTTTCCGGTACCAGACGTGTCTCTGCCATTTTTATCGAAAAAAATATTTGTTTCTTAAAGTAGATAGATAAAACTAGTGCTTATCCAGCCGAAATTTAAAATTTTAATTTTTTTAGGTTACATCAGTCACTGGAATAAAGCAGGCGATTTTTCGCCTCAAAATTGTTCAGTACTTACGATGAAAAAAAAGCCGGGTATCGAAAAAACGGCTCAATAAGTACTAGATTATTATGCGAAGCATAACTGTGCAAAACTTGATCCCGATCGGTCCAGTAGTCGCGGAGATATTTTTCGTAACGATTTTGAAAACATTGTTTCGAGTAAAACGCGTTTAAAGTTTTGAGTACACTTTACACCTGCGCCCCAACCGTTGATCGTTGCCAGAGTTGGGCGTAATTCTATTTATAAATACGAATACGAATTTATTCACATCGCAATTTTCATGTGAACATAAATACAAATTTATTCATACTTCACTTATATGTATTCTCATGCATGCATACAAATACAATTGTATTCACGAATATTCTGAACATACAAATAAATTCACAGAAAAAATTGTGAATATTCACAAAAAATGTGAATATATACAAAAAATTCACATCAAAATCTGTGGATGCAAATTTATTCACAAAAAATTGTGAATAGAAAAAAATTCACAAAATACGTTTTGAATTTTTTCGTATTTAAGACAAGTTAAAATCAAATTTACAATGATTAGATTAAAATTCACACCAAAAGTGAGCTCTTGCGTATTTTGAGACAAAACATTGCGTCGAGGCAAAGAAATTTTTGCAAAAAGGTTCGTGGGTTTCAAATATTACATTATGAATATGAAAAAATTCACAAAATGAGTTGTGAATTTCCTCAAGTTGAAGAAAATTGAAATCGAATTCACGACAATTACATTAAAATTTACACCACAAGTGCGTTCTTATCTAATCATTGTGAATTTGATTTTAATTTGTCTTGAATACGAAAAAAAATCACAACTTATTTTGTGAATTTTTTTGTATTTACAATTTTTGTGAATACATTTGCATTCACAGATTTTGATGTGAATTTTTTTTAATTAACAGGATTTTTTGTAAATATTTACAGTTTTTTCTGTGAATTTATTTGTATGTTGAGAACATTTGTAAATACAAATAAATTTGCATTCACACTTGTGATTACGAATTGATTTGTATTCGTATTTACAATAAGTGAAGTGTGAATAAATTTGTATTTATATTAACATGAAAATCACAATGTGAATAAACTCGTATTCGTATTTATAAATAGAATTACGCCCAACTCTGGTCGTTGCTCACCCGGTCAGTTACAAAACGCTATAAATTCATCAATACTGCGAATTTCCTTATGAAATTTTCAGGGTAGACACTCAAAGGATAGTACTTTCGAATGAGCACCTTGAAAATTCGATCTTTTTCGCCTACCCAGGTGTACGTAAATCCTCAATTAAAGATTGTCGAGTGAGAAAAATTTGATTGAATCAGTCTCGAAATCTCAGGAAAATATATATCAACGATAATTCATTTTGTTTATTCAAAAACGGTACTCTCGTGGTCGCAAATTCAGGAAAGCTGCAATAATGTGTTTAAATAATTGATTTTTGTAAATCTGTTAAAAGTGGACCCACCAAGGCAAGATCATTTGTCTGTTCAATTCAATAACGTTTATCCACGATTTGTCGATGATAAAAGCGTGGTCAGGTTGAGAAATATACTATTCGATTTCATATTTCCCTTAACCAACAATTCAAATGATTCTTTTTTATTCTGTTCATCGAGTTACGAACATTGGACTATAACTATCATAGTAGATAGGTCGGGTGGCCAAGTTGGTTGCTCATTTGACGCCTCGGTATCGCATCTTGTTAAAAAAAAACATCGTATGAGGATGATCGTTAAAAAATAGCAGATGAAACATATTGCCGCATATGTAGTTAATGATTAAGGAGATGTTTCTGCAAACTTCATTCACTTCCTGTAACTTGCTTTTATCGACGAAGCTACCAATGGGCGAAAATAACATCGGTTTTATACTACATCCACGTAAAATGGAAAAAATATGGTAATTATCCAGTATGAGGACTTTTCCGAAAAACGACGGGAAATTTCTTTTTTCACCGTGAACTCGTTTATTCCATTATAATGAGTGATATTCCGTCGGGGGAGGCTGACATTTTCCATTAATTCCATAAGTTACGTGGTTTTGAAGTTCGCGGAAACACGTGATAATATAGCAAATTTCCAAATATTTCGACGCCTATATTGGGGAGTATGAAGTATTATACAATTGTACTACGTTGGTAATTCTTGTGGCCCTAATAAGGGCCGATGAAAATCTCGAAAAAGATTGATGTCGAAAAGTGTCGAAATTTCTATTCTTCCTTCGTGGCTTCGATGACTGCGAAAATTATGTGAAATCGATCACGACGGTCTGGATATTGACGCTTGAAGAAAAATTCATGAAGTCAAAGCATATTTCACGATCGCGAAAACAAAACATGTCTCATCGTTCCAAAATATATACATTGTTACCTTCATAATACACAATCTATAAGGAAACGCGTAGCTGTTTAGCGACAACAAACAAGAGGCGTCGAAATATTACGTGTTTCCGGTAAAAGGACAGTTGTGGTCACCGAAATCAAAACATATACATTGTTACCTTCATAATGTACCATGTATAAGGAAAAACGTAGCTGTTCAGCGAGGCGTCGAAATATTACCTGTTTCCGGAAACTTCAATACCCCATAACATATGGAATTAATGGGAAATGTCAGCCTTCCCCGACGAAATTTCACTTACTATAATGAAATAAACATCGCGCAAAAAAAAAGTTCTCGTCGTTTTTCGGAAAAGTCCTCGTACTGCATAATTACCTATATATTTATATTTTATAAATATAGTAAGAAATTTCACTTACTATAATGAAATAAACATGGCGACAAAAAAAGTTCCCGTCGTTTTTCGGAAAAGTCCTCGTACTGCATAATTACCATATAAGTATATTTATAAAATATAATTATATATTATATAAATAAATTTATATATATATATTTATAAAATATAAATATAAAAATATAGTCCGGCTGTCGTATTGTTTATAAAAAAAAATTATAAACACCGCAACCGAAATGGGCGAAAACCTTCGGTTTGCGTTGAATTCAACCATTTCCATTATACTATCTACACAATATACTTCCCAGTCTGAATAAAGTTAAATAATCATCGTAGGAAGATTTACGCGGATTCCCTAAAACGGTTTTAAAAAGAGGTAAGTTCTCAGGACGGACAAGAGTCTTCATACAATTACAGCCACTGACGAATATCGATTACTTTTTTTTTTATTTCCGTGCTGAATTTATGGATGTGTGCTTGTTTTCTGTTTCAGACAAGCGTCGCACTTGTAAGGAACGAGTACATTCGAAAGAGTTCGAAAAAATGCCGCAAAACGAGTACATAGAACGCCACAGGAAGTTGTACGGTCGAAGGTTGGATTACGAGGAACGAAAACGGAAGAGAGATGCTCGACTTCCCCACAAACGGGCCGCACAGGCGCGCAATCTTCGCGGCATCAAGGCTAAGATATTCAACAAAGAGAGGCGCAACGAAAAAATTCAGATGAAGAAAAAGATCAAATCGCACGAGGAAAAAAAAGACAAATGCAAGGCCGACAGCGCACCGGAGGGAGCGTTGCCGGTTTATCTTTTGGATCGCGATGTCTCGTCGCGTTCGAAGGTTCTTTCGAATATGATCAAACAAAAGCGCAAAGAGAAGAGCGCCAAATGGGACGTGCCTATACCGAAAGTCAAGGCCCAGTCCGAGTCGGAGGTTTTCAAGGTCATACGAACGGGAAAATCCAAACGAAACTCGTGGAAAAGGATGGTCACGAAAGTCACTTACGTTGGGGAAAATTTCACGAGAAAACCGCCGAAATTCGAAAGATTCATAAGACCCATGGCACTTCGCTTTCGCAAAGCTCACGTAACCCATCCCGAACTCAAAGCTACGTTTCATTTGCCAATCATAGGCGTGAAAAAAAATCCGAGTTCCTCGGTTTACACTACACTCGGCGTTATCACGAAGGGAACGGTTATCGAAGTGAATATTTCCGAATTAGGTCTCGTAACGCAAACCGGAAAAGTCGTGTGGGGCAAATATGCCCAAGTTACCAACAATCCGGAAAACGATGGTTGCATCAATGCTGTATTGTTAATATGAGTACTCTACGTTTTGTAACACGATTTACTTCAATAAAACGGCGGCTGCGACGAAGATCGAACAACGCGACTCATGATTTTTTCCCCCTTATCTACAATCTATCCGTAGAGATGGCTTCTTTTTAATGGCTCAATGGTTCTTACAGTGAATTGCTGACGGCACGGTCCCGACATGCAGATCTTTGTCAAAACCCTTACGGGCAAGACCATCACGCTCGAGGTCGAGGCGTCTGATACCATCGAAAATGTGAAGGCTAAAATTCAAGACAAGGAAGGCAAGTTTTCCTTTTCTATTAATGATAAAGTGGGATAATACCGTTTAAGGCCTTAGGCCACAGTAACGGATATAAAATCATCTGCGAATTTAACAATGTTTTTTCGTATGAAAAAGTGATTCGCTCGTAAAAAACAAACACAAACAAACCGACTTGACAAATAAACTGAACAGTATAAAAATAAATCTTTTTGTATATCTTTAATATTTATATTATTCCTCATTATCACACAAAAGAAAGTTATGTCAGTGCCAAAGATTGAGGATTAAAAAAACTGAAAACTAATTTACTGTAAAGCTACATTTGTAAATTAAAGTAAATTTAAAGTAAAGCTACAAAAATACATTTGTATTCGATCTGTCGATACACAACCACATCGTTATCATTATAGATAAGTATTTATATTAATTTTTTTGTTTATTTTCACCGGCGTACAAACTTTTGTTTACAATGAAGATCAGGTTCTGTATTTGCTTTTAATGTCTTTTTTTTTACTTTATAATGTTTAAATTATGTTTCGAATTTCAGTTAAAAAAAATAAATATCAATTTTATCAAATTTCCATATATTTGGTCTTAAAAAAATTATTCTATCCAGTTCAACTTAATTCTTTAATAGAAGGATCGAGTTGAGAATTTCCTTTGTTTCTTCAAGTCGGTTAAAAATGTTTTTTTTTCACAACAATCAGTCATTGCTATTTTTATGTATATAATTTTCCCGTATAGTTTGTAACGTTTACGAAGACTAATATCCCTCTAACACAAAAAATATATGTTTGATGAAAAGAAAGTGTTCTTTGTTTGACCCTAATATGGCTAGTCTGCAAAACCTGGAATTTTTTCAAAACCTGTATGGAAAAGTCAGAGAATTTCTGAGTCAATAATGCTTAACAACCCCGTATATATATTTTCTAACAGCTTAACATTCATACTAAATCGATGTGTAATTAATTTGATGAACGACTCACTTCATACGAAAAAAAAATTGTTAAATTTGCACATGATTTTATACCCGTTACTTCAGCCTGAGGCCTTAAGGAGTCTTCTCACTTCAAACACTGAAGGATATTTTCGTGAATTTTTTGATAGGTTTAGCATTATAGATATCGATATAAAAGTTACACTTAATAAGTACACTTTCGAAATACATTTTAAAAAATATTTATTGAAGTCACTATTTATAGACGAAAATGCTAGTTAAAAAAACTTCCTAAAACTAAAAAAGTGAAACAAAAAATCCAACGGTTTTATATTCTGAGTGTTAATGGCTATAACGCATATCGTACGATTTTTTTATATTCAAAAATAAAATGGCCGACATTTTTCGAAAAAAAAACGTGTTTTTCAGTTTTTGGCAAAAAAAAAAGTAAATATCAACATTTTTTAAATCCTCGATATTCATGAGGATCGGTTCAGTAGTTTGGAAGGTTTTATCAACAAGCCGTCGAAAAACATTGTTTCCAGAAAAACGCGTTTGAAGTTTGAGCGGAGCAGATGAACGTGCTGAGGTAGTAAAGTAAAAGTCCCAAAAATATAGTTAAACTCCTCCGATCTTCACAAAATTGTGGTATGATACTTTTGGATATGTGTACTTCCGAAAAGTGTTATAAAAAAAAATCGATTTTTTGTAAGTTGTAAATTGAGAAGAGGCATCACTTTTTAATGTTTGTTTCTAGGAATTCCACCCGACCAGCAGAGATTGATCTTCGCTGGCAAACAACTCGAGGATGGTAGAACGTTATCCGATTACAATATTCAAAAAGAATCTACGTTGCATCTCGTATTGAGGCTGCGTGGTGGAGCCAAAAAACGCAAGAAGAAGAATTATTCCACCCCCAAAAAGATCAAGCACAAGAAGAAGAAGGTCAAGCTCGCGGTGTTGAAGTTTTACAAGGTTCGTGTGAAAATTATCGCTAAACGATAACATCGTCGAACTAATTTTTCAGTCAAATGTAATTGCAATGGATACAGCGAAGATTTTTTTCGCGGAATGATGTTTGAATTTTCGGACGTAATATTTGCGTTGATATGTAAAGCGTATGAAAAGTTTTACTTCGTATAAAAACCGCGTTATACGAGGTTTGTTAAAAAAATAAGGTGACTTTATTTTTCTCGAAAAATATTTGTTAATTCATATCTATTTTGTCCCCTTCAAAGTAATCCCCCTCAGATATACGAGGGTCGTTTGATAAGTCCGTGCAAAAATGTGCCTACTCAATGTCCGTGCCTACTCAATTTTTTGGTATAAATCTTATTTATTTTTCAAGATAGTCTTCTTTTAGGATTATACAGATCATCCAACGCTGCTCTAGTTTGTTGGTCCCTTCCGTATAACAGGGTTTGTCTAAGTCTGCAAAATAGCGATTCGTTTCTGCAATCACCTCCTCGTTTGAATAAAATCTTTTTCCCGCTAGCCATTTCTCTATATTGGGGAACAAATGATAGTCCGAGGGAGCCAAATCTGGAGAATAGGGGGATGTGAAACGAGTTGGAACCCTATTTCCATTAATTTTGCGGCCACAACTGCTGAGGCGTGAGCTGATGGGTTGTCGTGATGGAAAAGGACTTTTTTGTGGAATCGTGGATATTTTTCTTGCAGCCCGGTTTACGAACGGTCCGATAACGATGAATAATATGCGCCTGTAATAGTTTTACCCTTTTCCAGATAGTCGATGAGGATTATTCCTTGCGAATCCCAAAAGACAGTTGCCATAACCTTCCCGGCCGAGGGAACGGTCTTCGCCTTTTTTGGTGCTGATTCCCCCTTGCCAACCCATTGTTTAGATTGTTCTTTGGTCTCAGGAGTGTAGTGATGTATCCATGTTTCATCCACAGTGACGAAACGCCGCTTAAAGTCCTGCGGATTCCTTTGGAACAGCTGCAAACCGTCCTTGCAAAACTTGACACGATTTCGTTTTTGGTCAATCGTGAGCAATCGCGGCACCCATCTTGCGGATAGCTTTTTCATGTCCAAATGTTGGTGCAAAATGTTATGTACCCGTTCATTCGAGATGCCCACAGCACTAGCAAACTCACGCACCTTCGCTCGCCTGTCATCCATCGCCATATCATGGATTTTATCAATGATTTCTGGAGTAGTGACCTCAACAGGGCGTCCAGAACGTTCAGCGTCGCTTGTGCCCATATGGCCACTCCGAAAAGTTTGAAACCACTTATAAACTGTTCTAATCGAAGGTGCACAGTCACCATAATGTTTATCAAGCTTCTCTTTAGTCTCCTGAAGCGTTTTGCCTTTCATAAAGTAATGTTTATTCAACATACGAAATTCTTTTTCGTCCATTTTTTTTAATCACTCGACTTCCTCGGTTCAAACGAATGCCAAATACATAGAAATACACCGATCTTGCTGAAACCTGGTATGTTTTCTTCCAAGAGATGCTACTAACTGAAAATAACCTCGATACGCACCAGTAGTGCCATCTCTCTGACTTTGCGCGGACCTTTCAGACGACCCTTGTAATACACTTGCGCCAGCGCTTTTGGCAACCCTCGAAACACTTCTGATATGCGCTTTTTGGTATGGCCTTGAGCTCTCCCAGCGATGCGGTCTTTATCTCCTCAATCGTATTCGCCGAGTCCGGTGAATACGGTGGCTGAGGCATGATTATGGTGTTGAACGAAATTTGAAGTCACCTTATTTTTTTTAAAGAAATCTCATGTTTCCAAACCGCCGATGCAAAAGAAAATTGGATGTCGATTCGTAGTAATAAAAAAAAACGACTCACAGGATCTAACAAAATGTAGTGCCGACGATATGTTTCGATGACATTCTATTTCTATATGAAAACCTGCACGAACTCGACCTCGCGTTTATGAAAATGAAAATTGCGCAATATCTTACTGTTTTCACTGATTTTTGTCAAACTGAAGTATTTCAGCCTAATGTCTAAAGGGAGGAACGTTTGCATTAACAAAAAAAATCTGTATACATTCATCCACATGCTCAAATGTACTGCGATATTTATATAGGTATTCGCCAATATAACCAACAAATTTTGGAAACCTAAATTTGTTTTAGGTTGACGAAAATGGTAAGATCCATCGTTTGCGGCGAGAATGTCCATCGGAACAATGTGGCGCTGGAGTATTCATGGCTGCCATGGAGGATCGTCATTATTGTGGAAAATGCGGATACACACTCGTCTTCGATAAGCCTGAAGACAAATAAAGCGTTATGGGCAGCCTTTCATTGTACCTTCAACTTGAGAGATGAAATAAAACAACCTTGAATAATACAGGACGAATTATTCCGAGAGCATCTGAATACTAGAATATTTTCGCAATACATGGTCATTGAGATAATGGAGAAAAGCACTTTAATATTCGTGTGTGTTGCTGTCCACGAGCCCCTCGAACCTCCGTTGTGCCCACCGCAAGAAAATAATATTCCGATCGACTTCCCCAAAGTTACATTCAGTAAAAAGAAGCAGAATTTGATTTTTTTTAATTCAGTGATTTCGAAAAGCCGTAACTTTGTGGAAATTTGTACCAGGGGGCAAAACGTGCGAAATTGTAAAGAAAAGTTTTTTTTCTTACTCTTCTTTATCTGATGTTTGAGAAACAATAAAAGTGCCTCTTTAATTTTTGACAAAACTGACGATTCGTGGATATGTGAATATGTGTGGAAATTCGAATGAGTGAGATGAGCAGGGAGACTAGAGAGGAGTGGACACAGCATAGACACGTACTTCCAGCGTCTTAAAAAATCCGACTTGCAATAGTCCCAGATCGTGCCACTAGCAGCTCTCCTGACGATAACGTCTCAAATAATTATAATAGTCCAAACTTAACGTGCACAAATCTAAAAGAATTTGATTTCGATATGTCTTTGTGCTCCGCTTTGAGGCTCATTTTAAATATTATTGTGTTTTGTAATGTTGAGGGAATCTTCACGAAATTGTTTTCTTCAAAGCCCAAGGTAGAATTATTTTCAATATTGCTCCCAATCAATCGTCATTAGGGTTAGCCTTCAGTTTCTTTTTTCATGCATGTAGATCAGTTCATGAAAAACATAACCTTTACGCTTCATTCTCCCTGGAGTAATAAGCAGAAAATGGAGCATAATTTATAAGTTATTTTTCTTGCAACTGCAATTTTTTGACAAGTTCCTTTTTTTCTCCAGTGCAGTTGCATTTACAAGCCACATAAAGAGAAATATTGTTTGCATAGCGCAATTTTTTTAAAACTTTCATTCGTATCGGTGAAAAAAATAAATCAACTGAATACACTTTTCCGAAACATATTTCCAATCCACGACAGTCAAGGCTATATTTGTGTTCTGTTTTAATTTTCTTAATTGATTTATTCAGTTGGTTCACCGCTTAATTTCATTAATTATTAGTTGCTATTATGAGTTTGCAACAACGAGAAAGACAGCGAAATAGGAGAGGTAGACGCAACAGTTAGGTCCCCCACCACGAATGTGCTGTCAACAGCAACCGAGAGCACGCCCATGGAGACTAGATACAGGAGGCCACACTCGGCCTTTCAACTCGTCCCCAAAACGGTATCCGCGATAGACGGCGCTGGGGTGCTCCGGAGTACATGTATAGACATACGCAAAACATGAGTTCGATGAAGACGGTTCAAAGCTGATGTACCTAACCTCCATTCATCTTTAAGTGTCAGAGTAATAAAATTTAAGACAAAGTGATACGGTATTGATTAATACGCATACAGTACAGATAAAGCATAGTTTTTAAAATCAAACATTTTAGTTTTTAATTCTTGTGTCATTTTTCAAAGTATAAAACGCGTATGTGCGACCAAAGTAGAGTGCACACTTTCACCATATTGCACACACTGAAATTGAATTACAAGAATGAAAAACTGATATTTTTCAATTATCGAATACGGTATAATATTCGTAACATTAATCATGAAGAAAATACTAATTTCTACTCAGACTCTCAGTGAACAAGGAAACTTATTTTGTCATCAATTATTGAATAAATTACTGTACGGGCGACAAAGTTTTCAGTCGAAATATATAGTATATTTAAACAAAAGACTTACCTTTTCTCGCTTTCAAAAAAGTTTTTCTTCAAATGAACATGGGGAAATTACCGAGCCGTGATCGCCCGAAATTTTGACGTTTGCTGTCACGCTTGGTCTGTCGTAAGGTTAGTCTTATCCGATCACTTTCACCTCGACGACCAATATATTACTATACTTAGCGTCCGCAGCACCCCAGCGCCGTCTATGTTGGAGCCATTTTCGGGGACGCTTTTTTCAGTGGCTTTGCACGGGAGTTTGGTCTCAATGAGCACGCCAAGAGCACACGCATGGAGACTAGAGTAAAGGAGCCCGAACGCATATGGCGGAATCGTCGAAAAGTGGATCACGAAAGTGATGAAAGATCTTGTAGTTCGAAAAATATCCGCAAGCGATACTAGCTCCAGGGACCAAATAGGATAGGTCTGTGAGGACCGGCTTAGCAGTGTTTGTGACATACATACAATGACGTTTTACTGTCAGTTACTATGTATGTGAGCAGTACATATATGTCAGTTACATACAGTTTACGCAGTTTACGGTGTTACGCGTCGTTGACTGATATTTCGGTATTATACGTATTTTTACAATCAAAACAGAAAAAGACCATCCAATAAAGGTAAGAACTGAACCTTAATATTATGTTTATGCAATTAATTCGCGAATTAGCCAAAATATTGACAAGTACTAGGATCGGCATGTGCGGCCACATCTTGATTCATTTTGTCAAATCGTTTGTATTTTTTTAATTGCATGCTATCGTCGCCGAATTTAATTATAATTGCCATTAATTGTAATGCTGTTAGAGATTTCTTTGATATACAGCAAAAATGTAATACATGATGTTTGGACAAAAAAAAACGTTTTTTAGGTTAAATATGCGAATCCTTTAATATAAATACCCCTCGCTCTCATTTCGTTATAATGTACGATTTGAAAAAAATATTTTTCTTGGAAATCCAGTATGCAATATTCACATTATGGCTGTTTAATCGTACATGGCACCGTATAAAAATAAAACATTCACAGTATAGATCACCTCCAAGTCAAAAAATTACTGAAATATTGTCATTTCATAATTTAAACAAAAGCAGATCAATATTACTCTTCAGTATTGCACGCTGCGCTAATAAGAAAGAAATATACGACAAATTGCGGATCGACGATTCAAAATCACCTCGCAGACGGAGCCCGCAGGGGTAGCGCCGCCAGGCGGGTACAATCCGCGGATCGTTCATCGCTTTCATAACCATTTTGCCAGCATTGCGTTTGGGCTCCTTTACTCTAGTCTCCATGAGCACACGGCTAGTAGGTGGAGCTATTCGGACACATACGATCGCAGCGTCTCCCTATTTGATGCGTTTTTGCGGACGTTTCGTAAGCACTGTGTGTTCACTCCTTACCTCTAGTCTCCCTGCTGTGTTTCTATAGATTCGTCCTTCGTATCGTAATTCTCGCTAACCGGTGTTGCGAGTTTCTCTCGTACCCCACACTGTCACATATACCCAAAGTTTATACCCTCAGTGAATTTTTAAACTTTTTCGGATCAATTGTTCAGCGCAGTGCAGGAAACTGTTTAGTAGTATCCTGTTTTTCGTGAAATCAATAACAAAAAATCACACCCAAGTTACCGCCCCTGCCTAACGTTGCTTTTCCAATTATTTGGCGATCTCCGAGGGAAAGAGGGTAGTGGTCTTCGGAAAACAAAATACTGAACCAACAAGTGTTAGATAAAAGTGAAAGATATAGGATCAAGCAAATTCATATTACGAAGGAACTTTTGAAATTTTAACAATTAAAGGAATACAATACTTTTGCATTTTTACAAGTGTTCTTTGTTGAAACAAAGCTGAAGAAATACATTATCAAAAAACATTGTTTAAACACACGGAAGGTAAATAATAAATCAATAGTTAAAATCTTGACCATTCGAACTAACGCGAAGTATTCTTGGGGTATTCCATTCACGAAACCGAATATTTAACAACTGATTTTCGTTTATAATTAAGTAAAAATACATCCCAGTATACTGGTACAAGTTTAGGCCAAGTTACCGAACTTTTAACGAAAAATAATGATTCTAAAAATCTTCTTATGCATATGGCGCTTCATGGAGATGACTCGCTGGCATTATTTCTATATCTAATAATTTATACACTGAACAAATGTAGATGCGGGACATAAACTGCTCACGCGTGCAATAACATCGGATGATTCCGTAACGATAATAAAAACACGGGGTCACCAAATGTTTAAAGAAAATATTAATGATGAAACTTAGAAAAATGTGACGCAGAAGTTTCGTAGCCGCGACTTTTCAGAGATGTAAAAATGTCTAAAACTACTAAATTCGCGCGAAACTTTTCATTCCAGTTTATCGTTGAGTATAACAATAGATTTTGACTCATTTTTGTCAAGCACCACTATCATTTAGCAATTATTCAGAAGGGCCCTGCTTATGCTCCCACAAGATACGGCCCTCCGCGAGGGGAATACCTTAATTAACTTGAAAAAAATACAATATCCAATACAATGAAAGTATTATAGTAAATAATCAACGCTCACGATTTGGCGTATTTTGCGATTTGTCTAGTTCCTCTCTCGATTCTTTGTATTGTTCCAATTCAAGGATTTTGCAATAGAAAAGTCAGCGAAAGTGACTGCGCATCACGGTGTAAAAATCTATAATCTTCGGGATCGTTTCCTTTCGATGTGCCATGCCTATGCTAAAGCCGGACACACATGCCTTCGTAAAGTTTCTGTAAACAAGAACTGTACAGTTTCGACCAATCATGATGCTCAAATTCCGTTGTTCCAGCAAAGCTATTGATCAAAATCTGACCTATGACCTATCCGTACCAATCGAAATCCAGGTAGATGCAGATCCGTATTTAAGGTATTCCTTTCACGAACCGAAATATTAAAAAATTGATTAATTTTTGTCTCTAAGCAAGTAAAAAAACGTCCCAGTATACTGGTAAAATTTCAAGCAAAGTTGGCAAACTTTCAACGAAAAATTACGACTCGGAAAATCGTCTCATTCATACGGCACTTTATATGAAGATATAAAGCGATGTGAAGTTTGCATCGTTGGAATGCAACGAAAATTAGTTTTAATCTTTTTATTGCCTCTTTTTCTTTATCATCCAAAAATGTTTCCTACTTATTTGGGCTGAAGATCATTAATACGGATGCTGAAAAAAGTTTGAGTGATTTTGGAGCCCTGAATTTGCAAAAAAAATTGGGCTACGGAACGTTCGTTACGTTTCAACGATGCAAACTTCAGTATTATGATATAAACCTGATATAAACGGCACTTTATGAAGATATAAACTGCTGAAAACATGTCAAAAATTCTAAAGATTCAATCACGACAATAAAAACAAGGGTTCACCGAATGTTTGAAGAAAGTATGATAATTATATAGTTTAGCGACTTTTCCCTGAAAATGGCCGCCGTCTGTTTTTTTCGCGATTTAACGCTTTTTTGTGGTGTAAATCATAATGTTGTGTTGCGCGGAAACGGTTTTTTAGGTTCCAGATTTTTTACGAAAACAAATACGCTTGAAGAAATTGTAAAAATTAGCGATTTTCAGGGCTTGTATTTTTTTTAGCAATTATTCGTTACATTGGTACATCGTTGGTCATATTTTTCACATTTGATGATGCAATAATAAAAAAATGGGTGAAATCATTGGCGGAAATCGGAAACACAGTATATCACAGCGATGGCTCGAACACTCATTAGGAGCTTCACTTGAAATGTCGTACGAAATGTAAAATTTGGAAAATTCATTTTCTATTTTCAAAAACATTTCGTAGTTTACAAAGATGCCCTCGCCCCCACATAACACCATTATTTATGTTGCTTTATGGTTAAAAATGGCAAAAAATATATTTTAGCGCCATATTTAGAAAAAGTCACTAAACTATATAATTACCCCAAAAAAGTCTAAATCTACCAAATTTGCGCGCAATTTTTTAATTCTAGTTTATCATTGTGTATATTAATCGATTGTAACTTATTTTTCATTAAACGCCATTGTAATTTGCCGATAATTCAGAGGAGCCCCCCCTGTGACCCCGCAAAATACGGCCCTCCGCGAAAGGATACCTCAAAGCCGCACGATGACTCTCCCGAGTTGCATGAAACGTACAGATTACGGAAATGATAACATTTTTCTTTATTCGTCACTTGACATCTACAATCAAGTATTGATTATACCTGTTTTTGTTACGATCCGGGAATTACGTTGAATTGGCAATCGGAATTAACCTCGCGATTATATCGACAGTGAGTACGTGTACACGACCCTATTATTTTATTTTATTAGCATCACACACTATAACGACGATGCGTAGTTGAAGTCTCCCGTTCTAACCAACAATGCCATGTATCAAGTCGCAACATATGTTTCGGAATACAAAAAAAACGTCGAAACTTGTAGCGATCATTCAATACCGTTTGGGATGTTATTTTACGATGCCAATACGCACGCACGAGCCTCCATTTGTTTAAAGATCAATTATTCGTTTAACTTCACGTTGAACGTGGTTTTTTCCAAATTTTGTCAAAATTTACTTTTCAGGAATGGAACTAGTCATTGTCACGACGAAAAAATCGGCAAACGTGTTTTTTTTATCGTTATGCCGGGCTTCGCACCACTAATGCCAGTGTTATAGATTTAGAGTACACTGTTTTTAGCAACTGGGGGATGTGAAAGGAGAACCGTAACGCTAGTTCAGATATGGATCAGATCGGAGTACCGGCGAGTCCCGAAAACCTTCAAGGTTTCGACTTGCTGCTCGGGACGACTGAATTTTTCGGCGGAGTACTTATAGTACTTGTGCTAGTCTGGCTGAAATGTTTTCGCGGTGGTTTTGCATGGTCGGAGGACCCTGACCATCATTTCAACTGGCACCCTCTGCTGATGACTATAGGCCTCGTATTTCTTTACGCAAATGGTCAGTGGAAAAATAGCATGCCCGTGTCGCATGCAGTTTTGGCAACGTTCCATCGAAACAACTTCTGCCAATCTTTACAGGAATGCTTATATATCGGACCAGAAGAAACATGCGAAAGAGAAGCCTGAAATTGATCCACGGTGGCATAATGATATTTGTCGTTGTCTTGACTGTGATTGCTCTGGTGGCTGTTTTCAATAGCCACAATTTGCGACCCGACCCCGTGCCAAACATGTACACTCTTCATAGTTGGGTCGGATTGTCGAGTGTTATTTTATTCTGTTGCCAGGTGAGTCGACGCAGCTTAACTATCTTACGGCGGCATATTTAGGGGGAAAAAATTAAGCGATTTTGAGGAATTTTTTCAACATAAAAATAATCGTTCTATATTTATCAAACTGTGGGTATATTTTAATAGCAAAACAATTTTTAAAAACTTATCAAAATGACAAAGACGTGTAAAAAGAAATCAAAAACATTGCCAGTCATAACGTGTATAGTTATTATTTGATAGTAATTAAAAAATTTTTTAATCCAAATTTGAGGGGACGGCCAGCGATAACAAAAAAATCAACTATTCACGCAAAATAGAAGAATTTGGATTAAAGAGGCAGTTTTTTATGCTAATTTTTCAAAAGAAATTTTCTCTGACAGCTGTTTATTCTCGCTTTTTTGGGTTTTTTTTTAAATGAACCATTAAAACGCACTATCTTTGAATCTTTACGACACACTTATTTACATTTTTATAGTCCTTCAGATTTTTTCAAACCAAAGTGACGACCCGGATCGACTTTACACGTTTCGACATTCATTTGCAAAAAAAGTTGTGTGACGGCTGCCATTATTCGGGAGGTTTCGCTCGTTAAAAAAAACAATCAAACGGCATTTCAATTTGTAGACTGTGAAGTAAACATATCGAAAATTGTATTGTAGGCACCATTTTAAAAGTGAAGTTCCAAGTTTCGTCATTTTTTTCGACTTTTTCAGCTTAAAAAGAACTATGGCAGATATCAGAAATATTTTAAGGAAGTTCATCTGGTACCGAGTTAGTGAAAAGAAAAATTATTACGACTAGCTTAGTCCGATCAATAAGTTTGGCAACGCTGCAACCAAGCGCGTTACCAAGAAAATCAAATTTTTTCTCAATCAATCTCGAAATCAATTTTTTGTGTGTTATTATTTCGTATCCTTTTTTTTTATAACTACAATGATTTTATTTGCGATTAATTTATTTGATTTTATTCTTTAAGCCGATTTAGTCAGTGCATTTCCAGTCACTTCTGTATAATTTGCTGTAGAAGTGTAGTGCACGCTGCGCCGTTCGGAAAGTATTAGTGTTGATTTAAAAAAGCGCGCGGTTGCGACGTTGCCATCATAATATGCGACTGGAGTAATATGGAGGTTAATCTCCAAAAAATCAGCATTTTTCGAGACAGATTAATTTATTCCGAAGTTCACAAGTATCTAATGGATTTTATAAAGTTGTCCAAACGTTCTTTACATATTTTTTTATCCATTATAAAAGTTTCTTTCGAAACTGTTTGTCAATGCTTGCAAATTGCACGTTTATAGACGGGAAAAACACGACAATCCATAAGAGATCATGTTAATTTGGAACATTTTTATTTATCAATTGCTCACAAACAACGTATCCGGAGAGTTTAAAATTTGAACAGGTGACTTTTTAGATACGCATAAGTGAACTCGATTTAAAAAAATCAATATCTGTTTGTTGATTCGATCATCAGATGAACTTCCTTAACTCGGTTGAGAGCTATCGATGGGCTACACCATAAAAATTTGCGATATCCAATGAGAGCTCTGCTTTTCTGAACGTCACATCCGTCGCGAGCCTCCTCGCGACGTCACTCACGGAGTTGACCAGCAGACGACATTTTTCAGCCATTTTACAATCGTCTCTATCCAACACGGCCAATGATTGTGAGCTTGACCACAAATATTGTAAAGACACAGCGCTGAATTACTCGAGTGCTAACGTTATTCCAAGAATTGTTCCGCTGCAACGTTTTCCATCATTTTTTTATTTTCAAAGTCCCTTCACTTACGAAAATATGGAGTAAACGGAAAACTGACAGCAATGTACTACCGCTGATCTCGATATTTTTTTTTCTTCTATTTATTAACACACATTTGATTTATTTGAATAATTTTTCAGTACTTCGCGCACTTTAGCATAATTTATTTTTCACCTAACCTTACATTCGGTTTTCGTCGCATCGCTCGTCGCTCGAGTCGCTTTTCGATTGCAGTGTGAATGTGGGGAAAAACATTTTCGCGAACGCGTCACTAATCGCTCGTCGCTCATCGTGCGTAGTGTGCAGAGGCCATTTTACACACACCTGATAAATCTTCGTCTACTTTCGCTCTTTAGTGGGTGGCTGGGTTCACTTCGTTCCTATGGCCGGGAATTCAAACGACTCTCCGAGCCTCTTACCTGCCGGTTCATGTATACTTCGGTACAGCAGGATTTGTCGGTGTTATTGCCTCCTGTCTGATCGGTCTCAATGAAAAAGCCATATTTTCGCTCCAGTACGTAATGAATTACGCAAAAGTACAAAAATTACGAATTATTTCTACTCTCCTTGTACGCTTGTATCACACGAAACGTTCCATACTAATCGGTTCAATCACTTCCATGTTTTTCCATCAGGGGCACATATTCTCAACTAACCAACGAAGCAGTTCTTATAAATATTATCGGTCTCGTTTTTGTGATTTTCGGAGCGCTCACCGTATACATCGTGAGTCAAGAACGATTTAAACGGGTAGACAAATCCGAGGACAGTCATCTCTTAACGGCGAGAGGTAACTAGAGTCTGCTGAACTTCTGCAACAACTTCCGAGACGTCTACCCAGAAATATTGAATCTCCACTAAAACGAGGGGTGCTACATAAATGTCATATTCGGATGGCAGTATTGTCGTGATCCTTGTGGCTTTTTGTGAATGCTTTTTATCGGTGCTTCGAAATGAAATTCATACGGTTAACATCGGTGAATTGACTATTTTATGGATTTCAGTTATATCAACGTATTATATTGGCTGTTTTGTCATTGCACAATAAACCATTTACGTAAACGAATATTCACGTGAGATTTTGAACTGCTAAGGGATCTATACACTTTCGGGCTGATATTGAGTTCCTCTAGAGGCAATAGTTTATCATTGATGAAATACAACAAAAGTAAAAGAAGGAAACGAAACGGCAAACAAATGCTGCAGGCGACTTTGCTCTATGAATGTTTGTACACGGCGACTTTTATCCACATTGTCAGTGAGTATTGGTTAAGAGGCCTAGGGATATCTACCTAGGGCCACAAAAAATGGCCACATTCCGAATCGTTTTTCTGGGAAACGCTTGGCGAAAAAAAAACACATTTTTTAAACACAAAGGCGCATATCTTAATAGCCTTAAAAAAATACAGGAATACATGGCAGTCAGCAGATGATGATGAAATTTTGTTCGTGACGTTTGGGGGTGGACACTAGCTTAAGACGGAATGACACCTCATCGCGGTCGGTATGGTAGAACAGAATTATAGATACCCAAAAATCTCTGAAACGGCTCTTCAGATCCCGTCGAAACTTTGCCAAACGACGTCAAATAGATAGACGAATAGCTTCCAGCCCCTCAAATTTTTTGAATTTGAGAAAAAAAACGTAGACTGGCTTATCATGCGGAACTCGAGACCGAAAAGATGAAAAATCAGATGTTTGGCTAATGTCACGACTTAGAGAAAAGCTAGACGGCGTAGCCACATAAAAAACGAACAATTTGAGCTCTCAATCACTGCACTTCGTTGCATATCTTAGGAGAAAAGTGGTAATCTAGATTTGTCGTGTAATTGTTGATAATTGCGAGCAAATGTCGCCCGAACTTCGACGTGCTCAGTTCACGAGAATTCCGCGCGCGGCGCTCGCCTCGTGGTCTGCAGCGACGCGCATCGAAGCCCGTGGCAGCGCCAATAACGTCTCTCCACACCGTGGTGTAGACGTGCACCGACACGCACGCACACATGCGTTGCGTAGCGTGTCGAGGCCCGCGGAAGGCGAGACGCAATGTCTCCGCGCGCGCGGCGACGAACGCGCGCGGTGACATCAGTCGGTGGGGCGCAGAAGCTCGATTGAGTTCTGCCCTACCGGTCGGAAGCCGGGGCCGCATCGAAGTTTCGCGTCGGGAGTCATTCCGTCTTAAACGGTCCATCCGAAATCTGAAAACCAAGCGGATTATTCAAGCTAACAGTAAATACGAGTGTTTTGTTCCATTTCAACATCTACCCGCCCTTGTTGAAAAACCCTTTATCTACAAAACGTTCCAGTTTTTTTAACACAAAGGATATGAGGCTAATAGGTCGAAGTCTTCTGCCCCAACGTGCCCGTTTCGGCGTGGATTGGGGATAAAGCACGGTCGTATACACAGGTCTGGGCACTCCGGCTGTAAAACCGTGCTCGAAAATGAAGCCGATGTTGTGAATTTTCGCCGCTAGCGCTAGTGAGGGAGAGGCCTACCTAGTACGCATGCGCGGCAACTGTTTCTTTATTTACAATGCGTTAACCTCTTTCGACAGTTCACTCAGTTCAATATTTACGCCAGTATTTTATTATTTATTCAGTATAAATTTATCGTTACGTGTTTCGAAATATTTATTTTAAAAAAGAAAAATGGGTAAAAAATGTGTAATTCCGGGATGTAAAAGTAGATACACGAGCAACAAAGAACGCGTTTCTTTGTTCCTTTTTCCGCAAAATGACGAGTTACGTGCAAAGTGGGTGAGCGTTATTCCTGCTACAAGAATAAACGTAACGAGCGCGCACTCAATATGCGAAAAACATTTTCTTCCCTCCGACATTGTACGCAATTTCGTGCATAAAGATATAAATGGAAAGATCATTGCTAATGTAAGTAATTCTGTTATACGTTTTCTATTTTTTTCGTGTAAGCGTACTGCAAGAGCATGCTAATTGTAATGTATTTGTAACATGATAGATTTCCCATTATAAAAACAGCTCATAATTAATTTGCGTTGAATATACCCAAACAATCTAAACAAAAACGATGAAAATTTAAAAAAAAAATAATAAAATTAATAAAATATTGATAAAAAATCATTTGGCATGCTCAGCGAGTAGCAATATAATTTTTTCTTGACATAACTGATGTTTCAAATGAATTTGCCGGTTGCTTGTCACCATCCAAGACTGGCAAAATCAGCCATTCCATCGATAGCTGAATAGCGCACGGAGAAAAAGACGGCTGCCCTATATTCCTCTCTTTGTTGCACACCGGCCTCGGAGATTGCAGCGCTCCGGTCTTTGGTGCACAAATTGAGAAACACAGGCTTCAAGACGGTCACGCTGCGTTATATAGGAAGGAGCTTGGAGTGCCCAGACCTGTCTATAAGACCGTGGGATAAAGACTACGCTCGTCCAGAACTCACACAGCACTGCCACCCGCTTTTCCTCTCCGCTGAGACTATTTCCCTGCTATCCCTGCGTTGGTGGCCTCTAAAAGCCCCCCAGCGCTTAGGCCATGGAGGCTCTATGGAGGAGGTCGAACTCTTATGGGAGACATCTGAAAAATATGACCACAAAATCGTTTGATATAGTGAGGCGCAGCGATCGCGCTATTACCATGAAGTTAGTTGCGTGCGAGAGAGACAGAATAAGGAAATACTGAGAAGTGAGTTGCATGTGACAGAGATGAAAGACATCAAAGCATATAAGAAAGTTGATCTCATGCATATTGTTATTTATATTATTGTTAAAACTAAGTAGAGAGCAATCATACAGCAACAATAGTGTGAACATCCTTGAAGCTTTGATGCTAATTCTAAGCAAAGCCGCAATTGAAATACAACAATTATAACATTAAATTGTGAAGGGCACGATCGCCTCGGGGATAATGCTCCGGCTACGAAAACGTGGTCGTGAGTTCAAATCCTTCTTGGCGAAATTTTTATTTGCTTAATGAACTGTACGAACGGGTTGACAATGTTCAATTCTTATTGCAAATCAAAGTGTAATAATATGCACAATAAAATTTTTAATAATAAATTTTCGTTGCAAAATGCCGTGAATCCTCACATGTGCCGAAATGACTAAATGAAACAGAGTAAGAAAGACTTGAAAAATAAAATAAAAAAGAGTGACACGATGAAGGTGTAACTGGACTATAAGAGGAAATATGTGATTTGAGTGAAAAGTACGAACAATAATCAGAAAACGGCAAGGCACTGTGCAAGGAAGATGAACGAAAAAGATTGACCTATGAAAACCTATGAAAAATGAGAGAAACTGAGGAAGAACACAGAGGAAACAGAATATAACATGCAGTACCTTTGGCACCTTAAACAATGTCAATTGTCGTACTGAACGCATATCTCTATCAGTATTGTCATCATAGCTGCCGCCGTTACAGCCTGTTATAGCACAAACTTTACCCATCCTGTTTCAGAATTAAAATTATTAATGACATAATAACATTATTAAACTTGAAAAATGTATAGTAACGTAATTTATTACTATGTAAACAGACAACCAACCACTAGTCACGAGGGACCCATGTGCAAGGTTATGAAAATTGCAAACAATGGAATTGGAAATTAACGTAATTATGCTTACCTCACGATACTGACCTTGATATCGATGCGGAAAAACGTTTGATCTGATATAAAAAGAGCACTCAATTATTTTCACTTCACGATTAAAAATCTCGCTTATAAATCACTAATGCTGCACTTTGTCTCCACTGTTTGGGAATATAGCACATGAAAAAATAATTACTGCGTACTTTCGATACGTCTTTCATCTCTCTCACACGCAACTAACTTCATGATAACAGCGCGATCGGTGCGCCTCGCTATATCAAATGATTTTGTTGCCACTTTTTAAGACACAGTTCGGACTCCTTTATATAGCCTCCATGGCTTAGGCTTTCATTTACGACTGAAGAACTATCGTAAATTTAACCTTGGAACTGAGAGTGAAACATTGTCGTTAATTACATTAGTTTTGGCAGTGAAGTACGGGGGGAAGGAAAAAATTATGCAAGAGACCATTTTTTCGATCATTTCCATACAAAAAAGTGGTATTTTTTACAATTTTCGATTTATCGGGAAAAGCGCTTATAGTTGACTGTCGAAGCAATCTAAGAAGCTACAGTTAAAATTTAAAGTCGATTGGACGAAAATTCTTCGAGTTGTGCTGCGTGCCCGTTTACAAAAAATAGTTTTGAGAGAAACCCGTTTGAAGTCAACGGTTTTATAGACGCTACAACTGAGGAATTTTTTTCCGTAACGCAATGCAACCTAGTGGTAGAAAATAAATACCCAACTAATAATATTGTTGAAAAATATTTCTAAGTCCGGAAATAATATTAATAGTCATCATTCTTGCTATTGAACATGAACATGTTTTTATTTTATTCAATAAGAAAATAACCGATAGACCTGACAATAGCGGCCGTTTCTGCCATTGCCACGAGTGACCATCGCTAAAGATCATAAATAAAGATAAAGAAAAGACTTGTATCTGGATCGGTTGAGTAACTTACCTTATTTCAAGGACATAACAATGTGCTTTACGACAACATGGATAAATTTATTATTTCGAAGACTACTGATTATTATGATACAGTTGTAATTCGCTGTATAGTATCGAATAAATATATTTGGATTATGTTCCTTCACATTCCGAGTCTAAACTAATATGCCAATTCACGGCGATAACATATAAAAGATCACTTTTTGGCAGCACTTTAATTGTTTGGGTCCTATTGAAGATAAAACTCTATAAAAAAAAAAACGGGACACGTACAATATCATGTAGTATTGTGCAGCGAATTTTAAACAGTACGATTAATGGTTTATGCTTAGAGGTAACTATGGATTTCCCGTATATAATCGTTTCAGAACTGTTAAAAAACAAGTACACCACATTGGCTGATAAGTACGATGCATTACTTCGAAAAAAATATTCTCTGCGTTGTGTTTCTTTATCAACTGTCAGTTGAGAATTCACGAGATACAGTGTTTATACAGTCAATGGGACAATACAGTGGCCTACGTGTGATTTTCTCAAGTACTGGTAACGCCCTTGCGCGCGACTAGTAGATTTAACACAGGATGCTTCCGTATATAACCGACAGCCTTTTTATGGGTAACCATCGTAAAATCGTATCCATTACATTGCAAAATCTTGTCGTGCATTCTCAATCCACTCTTTGCTGCTGGAGATCCTTCGTGTACTTCGGTCACATATATCCCCTGAAAAATTAAGAGCATAAGCATTTTGTAGCGGTACATTTCATCCGGCAAATCGATACGAATAACACATTTTCAGCTGCCTTTACAAGTTCTGATACTAATTTCTAAACATTTGTCTAGATGCAATATCAAATAGTAAGAATTCGCTGTTAATTTCGTATCCTTATCACGAAACCGTATAGGGTTCTAATCATTTCTATGTGATTTGAAGGAAAATTCTATTGCGCTGAAATCGCAGTTATTCTGTAGGGTCGAGATTATAATTCCAAGATCAAACTAGTTTTTTGATTAGCGGAAACTATTCTTTTCATTATCTCTGATCATTCTAGTCTTTTGTGATCGTCTATTAGCTTTTGAATTTTACTAAATTATGAGCACAATGTGCTAATATCAAATTTACTTCTGACAGGAAAATCTTGCGAGGTCGATGTCTCCGATTTCGATGAAATTTGATTTTCAAGGGTTGAAACGCAACGTCGAAAATTGGAATTTTTTTTCTGTAGCTCTGATCGCAGAACTCCAAAGAACTGATAAAGTATTTTTCGCATTTTTTAACCGTTTCTGTTGCAGTTCACATTCATTTTCAAACAAATCATTTATTTCTCGATTTCCCCAAAGTGATTAGAATACATTCTGTAATACTCCGTAATATTTCACTTACTTCCAACACCCAAATTCATGTTTTGAATTTAAAATTGATTAATTTTTGTAATGTCGTTGGCCTGATTAAAACGTTCGCAACTTGCGAGGGTTGGGATCCTTCCTAGTATAGAATTCGACCTTTGGACTAACTCAGGATGTCTTGAAGAAATTTTGGTTAATAGGTGTCGAATTTTCGAGGCAATTCAGCAGAGAAAGGGTAAAGAAGAAATCAGTGCAAACTCATTCCAATCGAGATCAAATTCAAAGCAAAAACCAACGCATTCGACACTCCATGTCATTACAATCAAACGCCTCAATCTGATTGTGAGTCTGAATTGTTTCGAGAAGGCTCATATTCCGAAAGTCCGCAACATAAAAATTGTCGCCATAGTGGTTAAAAACATAATTCAATACTACATCAAGGCGATCAGTCCGACTATCCGAAACGACACTCAAGTGCTCACGTGCGACTTCAACAAGTACGGTGACGACAAGAAAGAACCAGCACCGTCAATGAGTACCAAGCAAATCACCATGATCTCACCCTGTGCTGTTTAGCAATCATAGCAGGTATCACAATCAACAGCGATTGTCTATGTACAAAAAAGCTCCGGTCGAGAAATCGAAGCAAGAGCACTGCTGGCGATTCACACACACGAAATTGATGACTCGGGAATTGAGCGACCAATACCGTGCACTGAGAAAAATACAATTAGTGGGCGCAATTGCTTAAGCAGTGGCACAGTTTACAACTGGGACAAATGCAACTATCAAATACTATTTCGATGGGTATTCAGTTGAACTATTGTTCTCGGCCCTCGATAAAATCATACACTACATTCCACTTATTAACTATCGACATAAAATAATTCAAAATTCCGTCGCATGTATTAATGGCGGATGCACCGGACCAAGAAATATTGATTTGTTAACAGGAGCCAGCATGTTCTGGGATTTGTTATGCGCAGAGCAAATTAGGAGCAGCAAGACCCAACCGGTTATTCAAGAAACGTAACTATAGGATAGATCATTGGTGGGCCGTATGTTGTGAAAAGGCAACCAATGCCAATCCGAGAATTTTGTGGTTTCTCCAACGTGGGTGAACTCCAGGATCAATTGGAACGATTTCGTCAGGTTGAAGAAATACAACCGAGTCAATCGTTATTTGAGAAAGAACTCACCTGCGAAGAGCACTTCCGACTAAATTATGACTTCCTTCGGAAGGACTCGCGGTCGGACTGCCTCCTCGAAACAGATATATCGTACAACCTGCGACTCCCTATAATTCTTCCCGTTAAGCATCCTCTAACACGATTAATCGTACCTCATTTTCATCACCGTAATCGCCGCACAGAAATGGAGCCATACTTCAATGATGCCGTGATGCGCCATCGAGAGCATCGCTTTTCTTTCCGCTAGCCACCACATGCATCACTGCTGTCGACGGATGTCCCCCACCTACGGTTTTCTGTGCTCCCACCCTTCCCCCCTTTCCGCTTATTATTTCCCGCGTGATGTGAAACATAACCTCGGTTCGTGGATAATTTCATGCTTTCAAGATGGTGTTAAGGAGTTGCATAAATCTGTTTGGTCTTACATACAGGTCTGGAAACTCTGTTAGTTCACATGGTTGCTTTGCCGAAGCTCGACGCTGGAAGCGCTGCAATCGAGGAGTATTGTGTGCGACAGAGACAACAATACTCACGCATTTGCGTTATAGCCTAACCCGTGATCAAAACAACGCCCCTCGATACTAGTGACACCACAAATTCGGCTCCAATAGTCGAGTCACCCCCACCACTGAAATTTCATTGAGTTCCCACACCTGTATGTAAGACCCCGGTTTCCATTATAATATTATTGCAGAAAGGTAAAGGTGATTTGATGTTGGAGTGGGTTTGCGAAAAATTTGTCGACATGACTAAGCCGTACGCGATACTCAAGTGTCACACCGGGTGCCGGATGTCGAACGGAAGTTTTTATATGAAGCGCAGATGAACTCAATTACGATGGTGTCTATCAATCATTTTGGTCTTGAGTAAGCTTATTATTTGTTCATTTGGTTTTTTAAAATTCCTATCCTTGTCGAATATACGATAAACTAGGGGCGCATGCGCCTCGTTCATGCGGATGAGAGAGACAAAAGCTCTGTCCTTGTTGCACAACGGCTAAGAGCAATGTCACGTAGTGGCGAAAAATGTAAATAAAAGTGGATCGACTTCGTGTGCCGCGTCGCCGGATAAACAATTACGAAAAAATCGACTTAATGCGCATCCGATTTTGATTTTGCCTATCGATTGTTTCTTGCGGAACTATCATCGTAATTTCAATGACAACTTATCGAACAATCTGATTCATGTAATAATTCAGAAAATCCAATAAAACAATGGGCCGTATATGCACAGCTGGGCAGAAAAAGGTCAATCCTATAATCGTTAATCAACGAAGTTAACATATTGCTTAACGATTCAACTTTCAAGTTAAATTTAAAAACCATTAACTGATGATACGTTAACTATTTAAATTTAAATAAAAATCGTTTGGGTACCATAAATTCCCTGATGTGAAATCATAATGAAACTAATTGTGTTGTCTACTGCTTCCATGGTAGCATTGACCGGGTTCTTAATAGACTCAATTTAAGGCCATTGTATAAGGTGAAACTTGGAACATTTTTTAATAGCGCTTCCAGAGCTTTAACAGACGATTTTCTTCTGTTGTAAATATTATTAATTTCTGGGAAATCTCTATTTGAAAATTTCAGATATCTTTCACGCACTCATGTCACGTGGTATAGCTTCTCCTTCATTTCAAAACCATTCGCGATTTTCACGTCCTAGAGGTGGCGCAACGATATTTCAGTATGGCCACTCAAAGTATAGCTTCAAACGTAAACAATTACTGCGTTCTTGATTTCCTGCCAGTTGGCTATTGGATTTACCTCCACGGTAGATTGTAAGGATGCTACTGCAGTGAATAATTTATTATCCACTCTTTTTTAGCTCTGTGAGCTCTGGATTTAGATTTTTTTAAGGTTATGAGAGTCACTCGCAGGTTTCGAGAAGGAGCGATTCTATTTTCCAGAGCATACTTTATACAATGGGCGTCTGAAATGATATTTCTTGATATTGCTCGATTTATTATTTATAAAGATACAAACTTAGAGAGAAAAAATCTTGTGGAGTGACTACAAACGCCTTGATGGCCTAAAGAGAGTCATTTTGAGACTCAACAACAATTTTTTTAAAGACTGTATCTTCAGCTAGCTTATGGAACAACAATTCACTTTTATTATCCGTCTTGCACCCTGGGACACAGCAGAATCTCGAGTAATTTTTCGTTTTTCAATGTTTGTCCATTGTTATCAATGTATTTTGACCAAGTTTATTATACTAGTAGAGCTTCTGCCTTAGGCCGTGAGAGGCGCCAAGACTTTTGGGGATCGCGAATAGTATCACTTTTAGAGATTTACACACACACACACACATACACACGCACATACACCTTCGACTGCCGCGACCACTAATGTAGCGCAGTGGTCGGAGCAGTCGATCGGCAATCGAAAGGTCCTACACTGAGAGAAAAGTGTATAGTATTTACAAAAAACGCGCATAGTAAAAGAGAGTATAGTCGAATTCCCTATAGTTTATTGTCACCGCAATCATAATATGGTTAACACAACTATAAGCGAAGTCTACGTAAACATGCGACTTTGGTGGCGTGTTTGACTATCTAGTATCTCCGAAATTACTATACACGATTGTAAAAGGCTTTACTAGGTGCGCAAGCAAGTTCCCGGGTTTCACACATGGATGGCGCTAGCGACACATGTAGTCGGCATAAAGGTCTGAAATTGGGAGTCTTTATAGCTTGGACATCTGTTAAGAATACCCAGTCGTAATATAAACAAATACCGCAACACAACGACCTTTTTTCTAACCTCGAAAATGTCAAAGTTTGTGCAAAAATAAACAGCATTTGCGGGAAGCGGGAAACCACTTCCGAAATGTTGCTTTTGCGGCAGAACAGAAAGAGTTTCCTGCATCGGATTGTTACGGGCGATGAAAAATGGATATATTTCGAGAATCCCAAACGTAGAAAATCGTGGCTTTCACTTGGCAAAGCATCAACATCGACAGCACGGCCAAATCGCTTCGGAAAAAAGACAATGCTCTGCGTTTGGTGGGACCAGAAAGGAATCGTGTACTATGAGCTGCTGAAACCGGGCGAAACTGTCAATGGGCATCGCCACCGACAACAACTAATCAATTTGAACCACGCATTGCTCGAAAAACGGCCAGAATGGGACACGAGACACGAACGTGCGATATTGCAGCACGACAACGCTCCGTGCCAGCGCAGTTCCATCGTCCAGGACACCATAAAAACACTGAAATGGGATCTGCTACCGCACCCGCCGTATTCGCCAGACCTGGCCCCTTCAGACTATCACTTGTTCCGGTCGATGGCGCATGGCTTGGGTGGACTACACTTGGCCAATTACGATGCAGTACAAAATTCGTTGGACGAATGGTTTCAGTCCAAAGACGCGTCTTTTCATCGTCGCGGTATTCATGTATTGCGAGAGAGATGGCAAAAATGTGTAAATAGCGAGGGAGAATACTTCGAATGAACCATTTTTCGTATTTGTCTAGATATTTTCGATTTTTTATTGGTAAAACAAACCCGGAAACTTGGTTGCGCACCTGGTACAATATTGATATGGTTAATTCAGCTGTATCACAAAATCGGCGCACAAATAATAATGCTGCACTGAGAGCAAAGTACATGGTATTCATGAAAAACGCCCACGTCAAAAGGGAGGATGGTAAAATCCTGTATAGTTTATTGGCTCCGTAATCATAATACCGTTAACACAATTATAAGCGAAAAATATATCTAAACAAGCAACTTTGGTGGCGTGCTCGACTATCTATTATCCTCGAAAAAACTACTAACTATTGTAAAAATATTAACTGAATTAACTACATCGATATTGTAAAGCCTTTTACAGTAGTTAATAGTTATTTCAGGGATACTAGATTTAAAAAACGCACTACCATAATGGCATGATTAGATAGACGCTTTTAGTTGTGCTAACCATATTATGATTGCGGTGGCAATAAGCTATATGAATTTCCCATGCCTACTTTTACCATGGGCGTTTACTTTTTTTCACTTTTATCCGTTATGCCAAATCTACGACCAAAATAACATAAGTACCCGGTAGCATAGTGGCAGCGTGCGTAAACATAGATAGGTAGGTCATAGGTTCGAATCTCCATGTAGGCGAAATATTTTCTTCGATAGGAATCATTTCAGGTCAGGGAATAACAAATCATGATGAACAATCATACAGGTAGTACTCTCAATTGAAATTTTTTGAATTTATGAAATATTATATACATTTAGTAGACATACCATTCAATATGGTAAAAGCCACTACTTTTTGATAGTGTAAGGAATCATCCATTTCATGAAAACCTACTATATTATATAGCATTGGCAATCAATGTATGCTTGAAAGATTGTTGGTTGCGGTTAACATATGAGCATAGTTAACACAACTGTTAAAATATTATAAGCAGTACTATATTTTCGGCAGTAACCATGACTATAAAATATTGTCCCCTCAGAGTGATATGAAATATGGTTGAAATATGGTTGAAGTTGCCATACATTTCTCTCAGTGTAGGTTCGCATCCCGCCTCAAGCATGCCGCGCGTTTTATCGGATTGCTTCCATTCGATCCCGCTCTTTTGCGATTCTAACATATATACATACGTATATTAAAAAATCATAATACATTATCCGTGTATCCTTGTGGGCTCTTTCTGAAATCTTGGTCGATTCCTCCACCTATTTTGAAACCGCATTTCATGACTTCTTCGCCGTTGGTGTTTAATTCGCTTTCTTTGTGTAAAGTTATGGGTATCTGAAATCAAATGAACGCTCTAATATAAAAACTTTGATATCACCAGCTTGCACGATCATGAACTAACAAAGGACTTCGATTTAGGGCTTATGGCACCCTGACGCTGGAAAAAAGATTGAAAGCAAAAAATTCTTTATTACCCAACTATTAAACATAATTTTTCCGATTCCTATGTGATTACAGCGTATATTCAATAACAATTTCGGAAATGTCATTTTTTTATTGAAAAATAGACGAGTACTGCGCTGTCTTTTGAAGCATCTCTCCCGTTGCGCGCACTGATGGCTGTCATTTTTCCGAGGTTCGGGTTCTTGATGTATAGAAACCATTTTTTTTTAATTTGATTCGCATGTGCTCATTTATTATATTGACAACCTGTTTTCTACTAAAATTCATGTGTGATATAAGACGAAAACATATACGAAAATTAGAATAGATGATTTTGGTCGATTTTGACCAATTACTGGGGATCTCCAGATCTCTAGTAATGGCGTATGTGCGAGTGAGCAAGGAGTGCTATTTTCACAACATTCTCAAGCACAATGGTAGCATTGGAGCAGGCGGTAGAGTGTGACTGCTCCAAAAGCACTTGCGAGAACGAGATGACGGAAGAGAGTGGCTTATGACCCTTAGAGCAGGTAGAGCACACGGCTACATCACAGCATGTACTATACACAGAAAATGGAACTATATTTTCTGTGCCAAACCTCAAGGTAGACTGTGTATATATAAATTCATTGGCAGCAGGCAAAGGTCATGGCTTTGAAGTAGTCCTATCGCTTCACACCAGTCACACCACTGATCATACTTGAGAGCTGTACAATTTATATTTTTAACATATGCAGGAAACAGTAATTTGTAATAACTAAAATTTTCCATTTGTAAACTGTTTAATGAATGGTCACATTTAATTAGAGAAATGGAAAAATAGCTATTCCAACGATTCGCGTAGTATTTCTAGGTTTGATATTCGGCAACATTTGTTCTATCTCCGTCTCTTTTTACTCATTCGGACGAGTTTAACCTCCATGCTTTTCAACGTCGATCTGTCGAAACAATGTCAGGTGCGGGAAATGTGAATGTATCCGGGCCACGACTGGTAAAAAAGCGTGGAAAATTTGTGTCGGCAAAATATGTCGGTTAAAAATGAAATATGTGTGGAAATTCGAATGAGTGAGATGAGGTGAGGACTACCGAGTCGTTGACAATCTAATTTTTCAGTTTTTATTTCTTCACGTGCAATAAATTCATCATTTACCACAACGTCTGGCACATTATAATCGATAATACGAATAAACAAGATAAGTAAACATCAATCAGAGCAGCTGTGGGTAAAATAAATTTAGACTCTTTTGGACCCCGTGGACGTGATCGTACCACCTTAAGGGACGAAAATGAAAAGAAACGTCGTGGAAAAGGGAAACCCACTGATGCGGTGATAAAAAAATGAAGTGCATATTATAGGTTAGTAAATAATAAGATGCGGTCGAAGATATCAATAAAGCCATTATGGAAACTTTTGAAATTTATCGGGCTACATCTACCTAGGTGGGTCAAAAAATTGCATTTTCCAAAAATATTTTTATCTGATGGTTTACCTTTTATCTATATTCCCTGTACATTTCATTGAAATATTGTGTGATACAGTGATCTTATGAAATTTTAACCATATACTCTTCACAACTATAGCTATAGCGCATATCAAGGACTTAAAAAAATTTTGGTATTTACTTTTTTTGTTGCCAAAAACGGTGAAAAAAATACGTTTTTTAATTTTTTCGAAAAATGTCCGCCATTTTGTTATTTTTGCATCTATCAAAAATCGTATGATATGCGCTGTAGACATTAACATACTGAATCTAAAACCGTTTGATTTTTTTGTTTCGGATGATCCATTTCCGAGACTTCATCAACAGCGCAGACCTACAATTTTTTTAGGACATTTGTTTAACTACCATTTTCGTCTATAAACAGTGACTTAAATAATAATTTTTTTTACATGTATTTCAAAAGTCTATTTATTAAGTGTAACCACTTTTATATCAATATCTGTAATATAAACATAGGAAAAAAATTCATGAAAATAGCCTCTTTATTGTCTAAAGTAAGAAGACCCCTTAAATATTTTCAAAGCTGTTTATTCGAAATTGTACATAATCTTTGATGTTGCGCAGGTCGTGTGAAATTTTTTATCGCCCAGCCGTGTGATTGCGGCCGTCGGTGTCATCTGAAACAAACGATTTTTTTAAATTCTATTCTTTACGAATATGTTTATCGTTCGGCTCTCTATTTTTTTTGTATTGCTTTATAATTACTATTTGTCCGGGCGGCGAGAAGTGGCAGATTTTATTCCAAAAATCAGAGTTCTCTTTTCCAAACGCCGCCATTTCGTACATTTTTCCTAAAAATGTTTATTAGAGGACCGAACGATAACCAGATTCGTAAAGAATAGGATTTTTAAAAATCGTTTGTTTCAGATGACAAAATCGGCCAAAATTAAAACGACCAACGATTAAAAAATGTCGCCACACGACTTGCGCAACCACAAATATCATGCACAATTTCGAATAAAATGCTTTGACGAATTTTTAAATGTTACTTCACCCATGTGAAATACTAACACTGTAGATTTAACCGTTTTTCTAAATTCAATTCCCAAAAAATCACCTTGAACATGAGTGTTAAAACTAGCATATCATCTTAATAATATTACTACTATACTGGCAAATAGCGCCACAATAAGTCTGCTTCTTTCTCCACGTTACAGCTCGATAAAATATTTTCAAATTAACGTTTAGAGCAAAAAACGAAAAAATATTGTATTTTTGATATAACATGTTGTTGCGTAACATACTGCTTTTTTCTAGTCTACATAATATTTCTCCAAATATATGCAAGACTTGAACTCGATAACCCGGATGACTTTCACGTTATATGCACCTAATTTTGTAAGTGGAATACATATGTGCGCTCCAACTTGTTCTTTATGAATTATCTGACAATTTGAAACGCATTAGAACTCCAACATGAAAAGTTGTAGATTGCTTGATCATCATTATCAGTGTCCTTCCATAATCATATCTCTGAGAGGAACAAAAGGAGACGTTTCTAGCAGACTTATGAAATGAAAATAACTATAGACTTGAAGTTCTTCTAAGGCCTTAGGCCACAGTAACGGGTATAAAATCATGTGCGAATTGAACAGTTTGTTTTTGCGTATGAAAAAGTGATTCACTCATAAAATGAATTACACATCTGCTTAGTATGAATATTAAGCTGTTAGAAAATATATATATATTTTTTTTCGTTGCACAAAATGGCTGACTACTCGAAACTTATCGAAACAGCTTTTTTCCAATTGGCGTGACAAATAACTTCAACAATTTTCACTCGATTTACTAGGTGCGCAACTAAGTTCCCGGGTTTCACACATGGATGGCGCTAGCGACACATGTAGTCGGCATACAGGTCTGAAATTGAGTGTCTATAGCTTGGACATCTGTTAAGAATACCCAGTCGTAATATAAATAAATATCGCAACACAACGACCTTTTTTCTAACCTCGAAAATGTCAAAGTTTGTGCAAAATAAACAACATTTGCGGGAAGCGGGAAGCCACTTCCGAAGTTTTGCTTTTGCGGCAGAACAGAAAGAGTTTCCCGCATCGAATTGTTACTGGCGATGAAAAATGGATATATCTCGAGAATCCCAAAGGCACTTGGGATTCGAAACTTGGCGAAGCGTCAACATCGACGGGACGGCCAATTCGCCTCGGAAAAAAGACAATGCTCTGCGTTTGGTGGGACCAGAAAGGAATCGTGTACTATGAGCTGCTGAAACCGGGCGAAACTGTCAATGGGCATCGCTACCGACAACAACTAATCAATTTGAACCACGCATTGCTCGAAAAACGGCCAGAATGGGACACGAGACACGAACGTGTGATATTGCAGCACGACAACGCTCCGTGCCATCTCAGTTCCAGCGTCCAGGACACCATAAAAACACTGAAATGGGATCTGCTACCGCACCCGCCGTATTCGCCAGACCTGGCCCCTTCAGACTATCACTTGTTCCGGTCGATGGCGCATGGCTTGGGTGGGCTACACTTGGCCAATTACCATGCAGTACAAAATTGCTTAGACCAATGCTTTCAGTCCAAAGACGCGTCTTTTTATTGTCGCGGTATTTATGTATTGCCAGAGAGATGACAGAAATGTGTAAATAGCGAGGGATGATACTTCGAATGAAGCATTTTTTGTATTTGTCTTGAAATTTTCGATTTTTTATTGGTCAAAAAAACCTGGAAACTTAGTGCACACCTAGTACTTGAAATTTAAAAGCTATGTTCCTAATTGCATTTCGCAGGGAAGTACATATGGAATTTCTGATTAATCGAAAACTTTTCAATTTGTGAGCAGTTATAACGAAATTTTTCACTGAAAATTCATTTCTTGAGTGCAAATACATACAACTTCTGAATAAAACAACATTTTGTAAATCCCGTACGTACTTCCCTAGGTATTCTAATGTAGATTGACAAGAAATTTTGTTTTTTGTTCCAGGTCAACAATTATTAATTAATTTTATGAGTGAATCACATTTTCATAGGAAAAAAAATGTTGAATTCACGCATGATTTTATACCAGTTACTGTGGCCTAAGGCCTTAAGTGAATATCTAAATGCTACCATCATTTTCAAAAGATTATTGATTAGTCGATAAATAAACTACTATGCGTGTATCAATATTAGCTGATGAATAATATAAAATCATTCAAGGCGGGTGGTCCTTGAAACTTAGCTATTGTGTTAGAGTACCGTTAAGGAAAATTCCGTTCAGTATGGTAGCTGCTTCTATACTGCCGTCATATGGAAGATGACGGCATCTACGAAAAATCGAAAATGCGTTTTACTATATAAAGAACGATGGGAAGTACTGATTCCCCTGGTACCAAAAACACATTTTCGATGTTTTTTACTGCGGCCTCTTCCATATGACGGCAGTATAGATGTAGGTGTCCAAAATGATTATAGACAAAATATCACGATAAGCAATTGTAAAGAAATATTCATGTTTACACATTACACCTGATTGGAAGGTACTATGAATTAGTTTGATATCGATCGAAGTCTAAGTATAAGGTCTTCTAGTACTATGGAACAAGTCTAAGTATAAGATAAGTCTAAGCAATAAAGTATTTTAACTGCAAAATGATTGCATTGAAGTTCGCATAGTTGGGATGCAACGCAAATTGATTCTTTTTAATCGCTCAGGTTCTCTCTTGCCAATTTAAGCTGTAAAAATCTTTCAAACGTTTTTGCATATTCTTATTGGGGATTTATGACCACAATCTGAGTAAAAGGAATAAATACTTCACATTAGTTTCAAAATCAAATACCAAAAATCGTGCCTCAGGTTTTGCGATGTCGATCTAAGTATTCTATAATTAAAGCATTGCAACTGCAAAATGACGACGGAGTTTGCATTGTTGAAATGCAATGAAAATTGATTATTTTTTACCGCTGAGGATTTTTTTGCCAATTAAGGCTGTAAAAATATGAAACATTTCACATATCCTTTCTAGAGATTTATGACCACAGTACGCCTAAAAAGGCTTAGGATAATGATGACAATAGAGAGAAGAATAATCGTGGCACTCCAACTATGAGGACGTCAACGTCATGCAAAGTAGCCTGGCATAGATCATAGAGAACTGCCAAAGGCAAGATAAGACGTAGGAAATACAGTTGATTTGCATTTCTACGCTTAGTAATTCAACAACTTATTATTACTTTCTCATGACAGTATAGTTTAAAAAGCAGCAAAACTTACACTCAGGCATTCCATAACCGTGCCAGCTTGATGCTGGAATGCCATTTTCGCGCACATCTTGAATACTTTGGTTGTTTATTTATTCGTTCAAACTAAACAAAGTTATCTCCAGTATTTCGATGGAGAATGCTGTCACGTTAACAGTCGATCGCTGTTAGTGTTGGGCAATGCACGGAAAGCCACAACCTACGTACAAAAAAAAGTGAGGTTATGATGTGAATAGATAACACTGTAAGTACAGCGATAATGAATAATTGATACTCCGAAACAGATTGCTGTTTTACTCACCGCGTGTACAATTGTTCACTACGCGTTCGTTCGATCTGATTATTTACAATTTAAAGATAATGTTGCTTCGTTGTGATTCGCGGTAAAGCGCCTGGCGGTCACATATACGATAAGCTATACGAAATAGACCGCGCGATTGGTCTCTGGATTTTCGAACGTTCGATGAATTTAACGTATTCCTTTTACGAACCCGAATACTCAACGATTAAATGATTTTTGTCTATAATCAAGTTAAAATACATGCCAGTATACCGGTTAAATTTCGAGCCAAGTTACCGAACTTTTAACGAAAAATTACGACTCTAAAAATCGTCTCATTTGTACGCCGCTTTATCGGGACGAGACGCTGGCCACATTTCTATCTAATAATCTATACACTCAATAAGTCTAGATGCGTGATATGAACTGTTGACGCGTGGAAACCAATCTAAAGATTCCGCAACGTCAATGACGTCACCGAATGTTTGAAGAACATTTAAATGGCAAGACGTAGAAAAATGCGACGAGCAGTCGAATCTTCGCAGGCTTCAGTTTTCGCTTTTCAGAACAAATAACAAATTGTCTAAATCTACTGAATTTAGACGATTTTTTTTGTCCAGTTGGGTATAATGAGTAATTGTGACTCATTTTTATTAAGCGCCATTGTAATTAAAGCAATGATTCAGAAGGGCCGTCCTCATTCCCCCGCAAAAGGAATACCTCAAGGAATAGATACCTTTAGGCGAGGAAAAAATTGCTGATTTTCGTAATCTTTTTCAAAGGGAAGATCTCTTTACCATTTATTAGAAATAGGGTATGTTTTATTACAACTTGTGGCTGTACAGGGTTTTGTTTTATCATTTAAAAATGGCGGACGTATGGCACGGTCTTCTAAACAGGTTGCGGCGGGTGTTCTCAGATGGCGTGACTCGTAACACCGGCGGGATGTATCTAAAATTGGCTGAGTAGGTATGACCTATAGCCTAACATATTTTATTTTCAATAGAAAAAATGTGGAGACTATAAATACAGGAGCCTAAACTCGGCATTTTAAGTGATGCCCGAAAGTGAAGGCAACAGTGATGGCACTACGATCACGCGAAGGGTTGCGGTGCTAGCTTCACTCGACAACTGACTGAACGCGAATTTTACGTTACTTTGAATTTTGTTTCCTTCATTGAATATATTAAATGATATATATTGAATACTTCAATAATAATATAGTAATACTTTAAATGATCATGTTTGTGTGTGTATGGGTATGTGGTTTTCAAATAAATTTCATATAAATAAGTTGTAGAAAACAGCCCAATGTGATTTTTTTACTCGAGAGCATTTAAAAGTTGATAGAAAAATTAAACTGAAAAAATATTTGAGGACTTAATTTTTTATGTAAAAACTTTTCGGCTCATGTGTGAAACTAGTAATTTAATACGTAAGGCCTATTATTATACTATTTAAAGAAAAAATCAGAGGACTAGACTTAATAGTTAAGGATGTTGAATCCCTATGAAACATGTTAATGTTAATTGTTCAATAAATAGCTTCTTAATCGTCATGAAATTTTTACACGACCTCCTCAATACTTCATGTAAAATCATACAAAATTTTCAGAATTCTATCATCACTACTTCAACCTCCTTAAGGGTTGAAGAAAAAAATTATAAGAAAATTCTGAAAATTTTGTATGTTTTTGTATGAAGTATTTAAGAGGTCGTGTTAAAATTTCACGACGATTAGGAAGCTCGTTATTAAAAAATTAAGATTTTGTCAATAAGAATTTTTAAAAGGAATAAAAAAAATGTTATCAATAAATATCGTTTTGTTTACGTTGCTTTCAGTATATTGTAGATATTATAAAATTGAGAGGTAAAAAAAAAACTTATTGCAAAGTTACATCAGTTTCCATAAAACAACATTTAATTTGTGAATGTTAATTGTTCAATAACGAGCTTCCTAATTGTCGTGAAATTTTTACACGACCTCTGAAATACTTCATACAAAAACATACCAAATTTTCAGAATTTTATCATCATTTGCGATTTGGGACTCAACATCCTTAAGTTGTATTTGCGAGCTGTCGTCTAAAATTAGTATCTTATTTTTTTTAAATCACAAAAACCAAAATAACTTCTAATCCACTGGAAATCGCATAACATGCATGGGGGTTCAATCGATAGGTATTGCGGTCCCCCATCGTTATGTTTAGTTTCTTCCACCCCGTGCGTTACACTCTGTGTATTACTGGGATCCAAGCACAGTAACGTAAAACTCGCGTTCGGTGTGTTGTGAAGCTAGCACCGCGATCCTTCGTGCGATCGCAGCGCCATCCCTGTTGCCTTCATTTTTGGGCACGCTTTTTTCATCGTTTCCCCATTGGAGTTTAGGCTTCTGTATCTAGCTTCCATGAGAAAGAAGATATATCTCAAAAAGTCAACAAAGTTTTTCGTTGGCAATACTGACACTTAATTAAGGTAGTACTAGCGGATTGACTAATCATAAGAAAATCTATAAATGATCGAATCTGAAAAGGGTAGAATATAATAAATTTGGGTATAATAATAAACATGATAAGGAAAATAATTATCTGAGAAGTGTATGTGATAACTGTGTATCATATTATGAAAATAAAGTACTAAAATAGCAATCTGATTTCACATGAGTTGTCACAGGCCGCCATTTCATAATTCTGGCAATATCCGTGGCAACGATGTATTCAGGTGCTTCCGACAATGTCAAGTGTGTGTTTGTTTACCATATGTGTAAGCGTGTCTTTGTAGTATGTGTGAAATGTGCATATTGTAAAGGGAGAGAAGACAGACGCGGCTAGCAGGCGCAAAAATTAATCGATTCAATCGATAAAATCTACTCGAAATGTGCCATAACTTATATTTTCCATGGAACATACGTGACAGTTTTCTTGTTATTTATCGCTTTTCGCATAGCTCCGATCTAATCGCGAACTATTAGTATTTCCGTTCCAACGTTTAATCCGCACGGATTCTCTATAAGGTGCGGGTTGAATGCATTGATTTCGTGAATTAATTACTATTGTATTTAGCCGGTAAGGTATGCAGAATTTTTGCGAACGTCATTCTGGATGTCTATACTATAGCATATAAAAAAATCAATTATCTTTCTAATGAGGAGGTTCGTGCACATACTACCTTAAGGTTACTGGTTAGGGATCTAATCGGATCAGATATTTTATATCATACGAAATATATATAGCATGTTACTTTCCAAAGACCGCAGCGCCGCCATTAATTATCCTAACTTCGGGGACGAGTTGATATGCTGATTGTGAGAACCTCGCCAAAGTTAGCCCCCCCACTTTGACTAATCGAACTTTTTTTTACGAATCGTTTGGTGGTCGTTTGGTAGCGTTTGGTAGTCCCTTTAAATCGTTTGGTAGTTCTCCGTTTTTCGAAAAATCGATAATCAAAAATTGGGCAGTAAGTTAGCCCCCCCACTTTGACTAATCGAACTTTTTTTTTTACGAATCGTTTGGTAGCGTTTGGTAGTCCATTCAAATCGTTTGGTAGTTACCCGTTTTTTCGGAAAATCAAAAAGAACATTCCGATCCATGAGATAGGACGATAGGTGGCGGAAAAAGACTCGATAACCAACGCCATGTATGGCAAAAACGTCGTATATTATCGCGACCAATCACAGCCTTCCGTTTCGGATATGCGTAATTTCTTTCGGTTCGGTCGGAGTTTATTAAAAAAATTTAATTCAAAAATGTTGATTCGTTTGCATTTCGTTTAATTTATTTCCCAGCGACTTCTCCGTACTATCGTTCTTGGATTTAGTTGACTTTGGAGACTAACTATAAAAATGACACATCGTTCTGCCCCTGCGGCTTTTGGCGACCAACCACAGCTCTCTATTCCTGATACGTCCATATTTTGTGTTATCGTATTTGAATGATCGACTACCAAACGTCCCGAATAGAATACCAAAGGCTACCGGATGTTTTCCTATCGATCGCGACCCATTTGAACGTAATCGGACAAGAATCAACGATTAAATCTACGCTAATAAATAATTCTGCCAGTGTGGCTTCTGGCGACCAGTCCCAGCTCTCCATTCCCGATTCGTTGTATTTTGCGTTCGCGATATTGATTGATCGACTACCAAACGTCCGGAATACAATACGAAACGCTGATTTATTTTTCGATCGATTAAGTCTCATCACAATGAATTAGCCACAAAATAATGGGTGAATTTTTGTTAGAAATTCCTTTTTCCGCTGCGGCTTCTGGCGACCAATCGCGGCTCAACATGTACAACTGAACGGTGAGCTGCGATTTGTCGACACAAGTCGCGGCGGACAAGGAACCTAATTACGCACACTCCCTTATTATTTTTGGCTAATCCAGTTCTTATGCGACTTGATCGATAGAAAAGGATATGATAGCGTTTGGCAGTCGATTACTAAATTATGCCAACGCATAATACTTGTGGGTCCTGAACGAAGGGTCGTGATTGGCTGCCAAAAACCGCATTTGACGGAAAACACACAATTTTTTTAAGGGGACGACCAAACGATTTCGATACGCTGCCAAACGACTACTAAACGATTCGTGGATAATAGTTTGATCAGTCAAAGTGAGGGGGGAGGGTGCGAAATTGTGGATCGATTTTTAAATCTCAATTGAAAAAAAAACGACCAACTACCAAACGACTTCAATGGGCCGATACACGGTAGCGAGCGACTACCAAACGATTCGCAAAACAAAGGCCGATTAGTCGGAGTGTGGGGGGGGGGAGCAGAAGACCGATTAGTATCGAACCATATAACCCCCCCGCCCTCAACTTCGACTTATCGGCCATTTTTTTTTTCGAACCGTTTGGTGGTTGTTTGGTAGCGTTTATCAGCACATTGAAATCATCATTTGGTAGTTTTCCGTTTTTTTTTAATCGAGATTTAAAATTCGGTCCATCACTGGGAACCGCCCCTAATATGTCTAAGCGGCATTTGTCTAAGCATTTGGAATAATTATTTGATTTAAGTGTGCGCAAACTTATTACTAATGAAGAATCAAATCAAAGGACCTCAACAGGAAGTCGCAGAAGAGAGATGACCCAACGGCGGGCCGCCTGGATGGAAGAGCGCACACGAGATGGAAAGCCTCGATAGCGTTAATCCCTCAGAGAGGTTTATCGATGCAAAAGCCTTGACAATATTTGGTTTGGTTATGAGTTTTTTAAAGCTAGATTCGAGTTCAGTGCTTTCAATGCGTATCAATGTTTCCTCTTTGCAGGCTATGGATCGAATCATCTCTCAAAACTGTATGGACAACAAGATGTTCCAAACGAAACTGAACGAATATTGCGGCGCAGATAGGGTAGAAAGAAGGACGGAACACATACGTTGCGTAGATTGGACATTTTTATTCAGATTTTTTTATGACGCGTTTTAAACAGAATGAAACTCGTGATGTGTACGATACTCGTCGTAGAGCCAATACGGATAATTCTAGGGAGTAAAAAAAAATACCAATCATAGTTGCTCGAGCATGTGTTAATTAATTTTTTCTTTTTTTTTCTTCTCTGTACACGGGCAATCCGATACTTCGTTCGGATATGCAAATTAACGCGCGTTGCCACGTATGTTAGCGTTCTCACTACGTCCCGGTTAGACTCACGCAATACCTCACTTTTAAGGTACAGCCGTACAGGCGTAATCTTAAAATCGTTAATCTTAAAACATTACGAAGGTATGGAATAAAAAAAACGAAAAACAATAAATTATGAACGTGGCTCGGTTATTCGCGTTTGCTCGTCAACGATTTTGTCACACTTTGCTTTTTCGATATCTTCTAGAGGCTTCTTTTTCGTTTGTTGTTGTCTTTTCTTCAACTATAATTACTTAGTGGATTGGGTGTGGGGCAATTGAGTAGTCGTCCCGGTGCTTATCGGGTTGGACGAGAGAAACGTCTTGTTGCCTGCAAGAAAATGCGACAATAAAAGCAAGGTAATAAGGCGACTTGTTAGCAGTGTCGGATTAGCCGTACAGCAAGAGTAACAAGGGTAACAAATGACCCTCGAGGGATAATTTGTATCAAAGGCTGAAATACGTAATTTATAGCCAATAGGATGAGTAGAAACTTCGATGGGTTTGATTTAAAAAGAGAACCCAACTCCCAAAGAACATTGCACTCCCAATTTTAGCCCCGTTTGGAGAAAACGTGTTTTATATCCTGAATCGAAGGGTCTCGTGATAGAATTTGCTATTGGCTGACTCAATCTGTCACTATCCGTGAGTGGCGAATCTGAATTGCTCGGTCCAGAACGCGTCGGTCCGCTGGTGATTCTCCCAATGCTTGTCCGCGATGTCGGCCCGTTGAATTTGCTTGCGTCCTCGAAAACCTTGCTGCTGTCCTTCAGCACGTATTTTCGAAAAGTGAATTTTTGTTTTCTGCTGCTTGACCTTGGGGTGTACGCCCAGCAGTCTCCCGGTAATAACGATCAAAGACCCGTGGATTTTGCTCATCGCCGATGTCTAGTCTGCAAACGAAAAAGTCAATGAATTCCAATGCGATGCTGCTTATGAAAAGTAGCATGTTTCAGAATTCTTACGAAAACAAGCACGTTTGATATCACCGCGAAAAGAAGCAGATTTCGATATTCACCGCGAAAATTAACATGTTTGAATAACACTGGAATTGTTTCCGACTTTTCTTCCTCGCCTTTTTACTCCAAAATAACGAAGTAATTTTTATTTGCCATTTTATACCGTTTTATTTTTGGTTCGGATATATATTATACATATTTCATTGCTTGAATTTTCATTTTACTTATGATAAAAGCAAGCGAAAAATATCTCGTCCCTTTGGGATAAAAAATGAATGGTCGAAAAAATTAAGAAAAAAATATCGGAAACGATTCCAGGGTACCCAGTTAACAATGACAACTTTTTTTGACGATCGTTTTGACGATTTTGTGAACTGTATCTATGCTTCCACGTTCATGTGTAAGCTGTTGAATGAATGTTCACATTTAATTAGCAAAATGGAAAAATAGTTATTCCAACGATTCGCGCAGTATTTCCATTTTTGATATGTGGCTAGATTGGTTCTATCTCCGTCTCTTTTGACTCAACCAGACGAGTTTAACCTCCATGCTTTTCAACGTCCATCTGTCAAAACAATGTCAGGTGCGGGAAATATAAAGCATTATATTCGGGCCACGACTGGTAAAAAGCGTGGAAAATTTGTATAGGCGAAATATGTCGGGTACAAATAAAATATGTGTCGTAATTCGAATGAGTGAGATGAGGTTAGGACTACAGTCAGCTGATGTCTTGCTGTCGCGTCTCTTTATCGTAGCAAGTGGTTGTCACGCAAGTTGATTAGATTTCTTTCGTTTTGTGATTTACATTTTTTTGCCGTTACTATTAAAATTTATCCGTCGCCGTGACCTACGAGTCTGATGTTTTTTTCCGTTTCCTCCGAGAGGTTCCAATCAATTTGGATAGAGTACTGACGTACCGGTTTTTTTCTTTCGTTTTCTGGAAATATCATTCGAATGGATCCACAAGGCAACCATTGATACGTGAAATTCATGTACGTTGTATATATATATATATATGTTGAAGCATCGGGTTGTGATCTATTTCGAAACGTACTTTGAACAAACGAACAAAAAAGTTCTTTAATCTTCGTCCTCCTCCGATTCGGATTCCTCTTCGGCGTTCTGCAGCCATTCAATGAATGTTTTCATTAGATCCAAAAAGAGCATGTTTCCCTTACGCGAGGGTCCCTCTTTGTAGCACTTCAGAATCATTTACTCGGCTATACTACGTCCTCTGATGACACAAAAAGCCGACGAATACGGTATTAGTTCAATCAGAACGCGCGATCGTATTTTCAGCGATAAAAAAGAGCGCACGATAGAGGGCGTACTTTTGTAGAATAACAAAACGATCTTCTGGAAGACTTTCATGAAGTTCATGTTCTCGTAATAAAAGTCCTGAACTTCGAATATAAGAGCGAGCTCAGAACTGGCAGTCGATGGGAATGCACCGAATAACGGTGTATAGGTTTTTAAATGTTTGAGCGCGTGCGCTGCGCCCAAATCTTCCTCCTTGTTCCACTCGGCTTGTCCCATCACAATGGACCATATCTGCGGAAAGGTGAAGAAATATATCGTGAATTTCGGACGAGTTCAGGGAGGGGATTTTTATTCATATTCGATGATTACCAGTCCGATGCCTTCGTGCTCGGGAATGCCACACCTAAGCGCTATTTCCTTGAGAATAAGCACAATGTCCTTGATCGGTCGGTTGTCAGTCAAATCGTCTAGCAACAGCTGTTAAAGATCGCGTTTGGGTTCCTGACTCACTTGAGCCTTGTGGAGCTGAATGATGTCGGTCAATCCGCTCGACTCGAACACCGAACGGAAATGTTCCTCCGATGTCTTGTTAGGTGGCACAAATTCCACTAACCTGCCAACAGTTACACGACCCAACGATTGCAAACTTTTCTCTCGTATTCAGGCTACGAGTGAAATTTTCTTGTTGTTCATTTTTGTAAACACGCAGGGATCACGTTACGCTTAATAAAAAAAACCAAACGTACGAGTAAAAGCAAGCAATGAGTTAATATCGAACAATTTCCGGGCCTTTTTAGATTAAAGGAAAAGCTTGCATTGGCGAAGGCTCATTATTTTTTAATGAGCGTTTATTTTCTATTTACGTTCATTATGTTTATTGGGAGAAATCCTGACCTAAAGTACATGAGAGTAACATACAATTGGACAACTATAGCTATGTTCGTGGGATATTTGGCATACAATTGCCACCCTTCCGCCTGGTAAGTGCGTACTTGGGTGGAATATGTCTCGCCTACAAATGAAAAAACGAAAAGGCACATTTTCTCTCACATGAGAAGTTTACAGGAAGACGAATTCTGTCTCCCAAAGAAATGAACACAGGGTTTGGAACAAGCGAATGCTCCCAAAGTATATGGTTACAGGGCAAATTCTGTCTCGCAAACGAAGGCTAGGATGAATTATGTCTCACCTTCGAATCCAGGCATGAGAGACGTTCTCGGGACTGATATAGTCCTGCACTTGGCACTGTTGGCCTCGTACCTTATCAGCTGTGCCTCACTGCGTTTGCACATTCATGAATTACTACAGACTGTAATGCACATTACCTCCTCGAGTGGCCCGATTCTCCAACCCGCCATTGCAATCTGGCTCATCGGAAATTACTCACAAGATTCACCGACGCTCATGTCCGCACGATCGTTGGCGCAAGGGGAACGATGCTGCGCATCTGGACGTCGTTTTCGACCACGCAGATGAATCGTTGTCGCGGTCCCCGGCGACTGCGTGCCTTAGAGGATTTCGCTTCGCGCGTGGTGAAGGAAACAACGAGGGTCTTGGCGCGACGATTCTACAGAAGGACCGTCATACTATCTTGTATGCCCTCGTTTCCGGTGCCCATCGCACCGTCACGATCTACTGGGCTCGATGGCGCGTGTTGTCTACGGCGCACGATGTCCGCGGAGATCGATAGTCCTTCGATGCGTCGAGAGCACATGGCCATCCGACGCGGGCGAGCGCGTGGGCCGTTCGTGAGCGATCACTTTTGTTGACTCGCGGCGATCAATCGAGGTACGGTCGTAACCCGTTAAATGTGCTCTCAATTGGTGCACTGCGCGCGATTACGATTCACTTCTGTTTACCGCCAACGTGTGTTATCCACAGCGCAAGATGTCCACGGACCTCCATAGTCCTTCGATGCGGCGAAAGGACGTGGCCATACGACGCGGGCAAGCGCGTGGGCCGTCCGCGAGCGATCACTTTTATTGATTTGCGGCGATCAATTGAGGTACGGTCGTCACACGTTAACACCCGTATTCATAGATGATCCTTGAGGAATAAGGATTCCTTATTCTTTGCTCTGAACAAAGAACAATGAATCCTTCATTCTCAAGGTACATCTTTGAATATGGTTGTAAGGCTGGGAATACACGTCGGATTTTTTCCGTCCAACAATCCGATCCGACTATCGGATCGGATGTGTATTGTATGCCCAAACAAATGTATGGCACGAGCGCCTTCAGATAGTCGGATCCGACTGTCGGGCGGAAATAATCGGATGGATCGGATTTGATGAAAAATTATCAAAGACCGTTGGAGGGAGGATTTGATGATACTTTGACTAAATTCTAATGGTACTTGATTTTAGATCATTTCTAGCTGAGATACAGTGAATACCGCAAATCGTGTTTTTCCAAAGGCGTTCTTGGAAAAGCTTTGTCACCGGCTTGTTTGTGGATATTTTCGCGTACAAATTTCACGGAATGTTCTTGAAATGACACTTTGTATAGAAGGTTTCAATAAATGTAGACTATACATACTTATAAATAAATAAAAATTCACAAGTTTTTTTTCGCGTTGAGACCCCTACCCTCCCGTTAAACGGGAGTAAGAACGTGGCCTCCTGGTGCGAGCTAGCACACGCCTTGCGCTCCGCTTCCTTCGATCGGCGATATCTCATTCATTAAAATGGCCGTCCTGCGTTTTCGGCCCGTTGTTTGGTAGCGTATCGAAATCGTTCAGAGACAGAGTTTTCCGCTAAGCAAAATTATTTGTTTTCCGTACAACAAAATTGGCCAGAAAATTCGGTTTTTGGCAACGAATCAAGACCCTCCATTCAGGACCCACAAGTATTATGCGTTGTCATAATTTAGTAATCGACTACCAACAGTTCCGGATTTAATACCAAATGCTATCATATGCTTTTGTATCAATCAAGTCTTATTAAGAACTGGATTAGCCAAAAATAATAAGGGACCCTGCGTAAATAGGTTCTTGGTCGGCCACGATTTGTGGCGACCAATCACAGCTCACCGTTCAATTGATCATGGTGAGCCGTGGTTGGTCGCCAGAAGCCGCAGCGGAAACAAGAATATTACTAATGACTGACTGACCACAAATCGATGGCTGAAAATTCAGCCATCATTTTGTGGCTTATTTCATTGCAATGAGACTTAATCGATTGAAAAATAAATAACAGCGTTTGATATTCGATTCAGGACCCTTAGTAATCAATCGCGAAATAACGTCAACACAAAATACATGAGCGTCCTCAGTGGACGGTTCTGATTGGTTGCCAGAGGCGGCAGAGGCAGAACGATTCATTAACGCAAATTAACTCGTTTTTTAAAATCCAATTTAATTCTAATTTGTCTGGATCGATAAAGAAATATCAAAACAAAATACGCGCGAATCCGGAATGGAGAGCTGATATCTGACGCCAGAAGCCGCACTGGCAGAATTATTTATTAGCGTAGATTCACTCGTTATTTCTTGTCAGTTTACGTTCTAATGGGGCTCGATCGATAGAAAAACATCCGATAGCGTTTGGTATTCTATTCGTGACGCTTGGTAGTCGATCAATCAAATACGATAACACAAAATACGTGCGTATCAGGAATAGAGAGCTGTGATTGGTCGCCAGAAGCCGCAGGGGCAGAACGAAGTGACTTTTTCAGACTCCAAAGTCGAAAGCATTGTAACAATTTATCGTTATTTACTTGTGATGCTATGGTGTCAAAATATATGTGTGGATAAATTTAATTTTCGTCACCTGTCTTCGGAGATTAGCAGCTTTATTATGTTATTAGCCGCATCGATAGAAACGTATTAAAAGCTGTTAGAATCGCATCTTATTAGCATGAAAGTTTGCGACCGTACCATTTATGTCGTTCTTCTTGAAAGCAATCGACAAATTGAATATATATATATATATGTGTGTGTATGTATATATATATATATCGATTTATTTACAAAATCCTCAAACGGCTCGACGAGGGTGAAGGTACAAAAAAAGACAAATACTTAACAGTTTGGGGCCGATGTATTTGTAGATCTCGTTGACCCGGCGAATAAAAGAAGAAAGGAGAGATCGATGGAAACAACCGGTGAATCGAATAGATATCGATTTATTTACAAAACATTCGGACGATTCACTGAGGGTGAAGATTAAAAAAAAAAAAAGACAAGACCATAACCAAAAAAAAGACAAGCCCATAACCACTCTTCATCTAGTTGGGCCTTTTTCATATTAATAACACCATCCACTCGGCTATTAAGGTAGAACGACTGCGCGCTCTTGATTTCTATAGGTTTTGTTCAAAATTTAACCAGACATTGTTCATATCATTATGCATGTTTGAGTGAAATTTCAGAACAGTCGACTATTTAAATTGGTAGATAATGGGTTTTAAACTTTAAACTTTTAACACTGCAGTGTCTGCATTGACCGAAAGTGAGGTCACATAATTCGTCGTACCATTCTAATGTGTTTAAAAATTTTGAAAAAAACATTATGTTTGGATAGCAAAGTAGTTAGGGAAAGAGTGACAAAAGTTTGGATTGCCTTTACTATTCAGTTTTGCTAAAAACGTTCAGTAAAGACAGAATAATTTTTTCCCCGATAATAAGAAGACATATGGCAACACTACAGAACAGTATTGTTCAAGATTTCGAGAAAAAGGTAATGATCGTGTTCCTAAAGGTACAAACTTTGATCATAAAAAAAGAATTGCACTATAAATTTTAATATTTTTTATTGATTATGTTATCTTCATTAACGAATAAAAGTGTTAGTTCATTTGTAACTAATTGAAAACTTTGTTCGATTAAAAATTACTTCAAAATAAAAATTTGTGTTACAGTATTATTTTAAAGATGCCGCGCAAACTCACGTCATTGGATACGTGGAACAATGCGGTATTGCCATTTGTCTTCTTATTATAGGGGACAAATATTTGTTACGAGAAATTATTCTGTCTAAATTTCAATGCAGACCCCGCAGTGTGAAAAGTTGCATTGTAAAACCCATTGTCTCCCAATCTAAATAGTCGGCTGTTCTGAAATATCACTCAAACATTCGTAATGATATGAACAATGTCTGGTTAAAATTTTAACAAAATCTATAGAAATCAAGAGCGCTCGTACTACTTTAAAAACGTGCTTGTTCAGTTATTCGGAGCTGTCGCGCTGGTTCGGCTCTTCGAGGCTGTTTTCAGCTTTTTTCATCGCGTCTAGAGATTCTAAACAACGCTGCAAGGTTTACCGTACATTGGTGGCCCACGTAATTGACAATTCGTCGAGTCTCTGCTTGAACATCGAGAGTCTCCATGAGCTTTTTCGATTGGGCTTTGCCGTGTCTGTTTAAGCTTGTCAGCAAGAGAACGATCCCACTGGACCGAGTCAGCGAGGTATGCCAGCATCTCCATCAACGAAGCTGTGTCCTCCGTGCAAAAATTTAATCGTCGCGATGAAGCCGTCGCTATGTCCGGGCTAAAGCTCTTCCGAGTTTTGACGAATTCCATGATGAGAGTTTCAACTTCGGGTCACTTACTTGAAACTGTTGACAGTTTGAGCTAGGTCGTTAGGAATTAGCTTCTCTTTGGCCACTGGTGGACTGTTGGTACTGTGGGATAAGCCTTTGCTGCTCCATGAAACGTCTAGACCTCCCAGAGCCTTGTTCGTACTGACTATGCCAAAAGGGGCTGTACTGGTTGCTGGCTTTGCACCGAACAGACCACCTGTTCTCGTACCGCACCGGAAGTTCGTTTAAAATTTTAATTTTTTTAATTCTTAAAAAAGCGTTAAACAAATTCTGTGAGGTAAGCTTACGAGGAGACATCATCGGTACGCCAAAAATGAGGGCTCCTGTAGCAGTAGTGCCCGTTGTCACCTCGAATTGTTACTGGAAGTGGACGGCGTCCTGGAAGTGAGGCCAGTGGCGCGTGCGACGGACGACGCTGCCGGAGTTTCAAAGCGGAATTACAAAGCGGCTGCCGGAACGATATCCGTGCTCCCTTTGCAGGTTTTAACCCTTTCAGTCATGCATTTGTCATCTGCACCGATTTTGATGAAAATTGGTACTCGGGGGTTTTCGCCGTTCGCTATACGAGTATGAGACCTAATTGCCTCTGCACACTGCGCGCGAGGAGCGACGAGCGATGAGCGATATCCAATGGGAGCTCAGGTATTCCAAAAACCCCCTGGGAGAGTGAAGCTCCCATTGGATATCGCTCATCGCTAATCGCGCGCAGTGTGCAGAGGTCATAAGCGCCGTTCACTATCGAGTATGAGACCTACCTATGCACGAGGTGCAAATGTGTGGGACATATGGAGGGTACAAGCTCTGTCAAAATATACAACCAACAGCACCGTATAGGCATTGGATGTTACTATACGCTTCGAAACTTTTGCCTCATACGTGTGCCTACAGAACTACTCCCATTGGATATCGCCCATTGCCAACCGCGCGAAGTGCAGACCGCGCGGTTGGCAATGAGTCGGAACTCTTTTTCTGAAGTCCATCCGCCAAAACTTGCAAAGTAACAAAATACCGCTACTCCCGTTATTAAAAAGCATCTCCGTTGAAAAAGAAACCGTAGCATAGTACGCCTAAAAAGAAGCACAGTAATATTTTTGCGGTTCATCAATATTGTTTCTGGTGTGAATAGTGAAATATAATGTAAAACGAAATGTAACAATCATAGCTTCGCGCTTTTGTTTGAAAAAAAAGCCAGTCAAATAAAGTAATCGAAATGTAATATATTCTACGAAAAGTGCTCGTTAAAAGATGCCTCGAAAATCGAAAGTGTCAAAAGAAGAGGCCGTAAGGGCTATAGAAAAATATATACAAGAATTTGCCACATCAACATTGCCGCCTTACACGTCGCCCATTTACACCATAATAAGTGAAGAACTGCAACTAGCATGGAACGCACACAACGTCTACATAAACGTTCGGGAAGACAGACGAGGTATTTTGTCCACAGCTCGTTCAAATAAACGTATCGTCGTTCCAAATGACCTTCCTAATTATACCATCAGTGAAAATTCGTTTGAGCAGCCAGCCACCGATGATCCGGATTATGGCTTCCTGGAAAACCCGGAATTAATGTCAATCAAAACATGTTTCCATTTGATTTTAAATGCGGAATTGTGGAATCAAATCAAGCCGACCGTGTCTACAGAGTACGGTAAAGAAAGAAGACCTTACGATGTGCTCATTCCGAACGAGTGGACCGATATCATCTTTGATACATTCTTCAAGCGGTACCGTTTGCCATGTGCCTATGTATTCAAGCGAGCCAAAGTGTATTCGTCGGGTGACAGCGTGTATTATCTAACAATTCATGGCAGATGTAAAAGTGGAAAGTGTTCAAACCCTTTCTTTGGTTTCGTAGAAAAGGAACCGGATATTGGTGAAGGTCTCGAAATAGAAGTGACCACCCGTGACACGTCCCTCGATGATCACGAATCCGTTAAACGTCCTCTTCGCGGTGCGAAAAGAAAGGTCATTGGTAAAGAAGTAGCACTTGAGGGATGCTCGAACTATAGAAAAAGGATGGCAAGGGAAATAGGGGAAATAGGGGAAATTGAGCCTGCCAATCTATATAAATCGAGTGTTCTTCAACAAGCGAAGAAGGAGTACGTCGATTCGCATTTCGATGTTAAGCCGAAGGATGGTTGGGATTTAATACGAACCATTGAACTACTGACGATCACGCCACCGTACACTGGTTCGATACAAGCAGTTGCGTCCAATCCACTGTTTGTTTTCTATATGACAAGTCCACAGGTGCATGCCTACAATGAGTACTGCCGCCTGCAAAAATGGTCAGTGATAAATATTGACACAACTGGAAGTATCATCCGAAATATCAAGAGGCCAAACAATACGGAAACGGGGCACATCTTTCTATCGGTGATAGTAATTAACTTAAACAAAAGCACTCTCATTGTTTGCCAAATGATATCAGAGAAACAGACTACCGAATTCATTGAATATTGGTTGAAGTCATGGATACGACATGGTGCACGCAAACCAAAAGCAGCCGTCTCCGACTATTCTCGTGCCCTTCTATCGGCAATGTCGTTGGCTTTCAATAACCAAGCGATAAAATCATACGTACATGACCGATTCATCGCTGTTTCACAGGGTACGAAAGGCCAAGTTTCAGAGCCCAACACGTACATCCGCGTAGATGTCGCACATCTTGTACATGCCGTTAGCAGATGGAAATGTTTCGACAACATCAGCCACCCATGCATACGAGTGTTTTATATACGATGCATAGCTCGGATGGTGGATGCTGAAACTTTCGAAGAGATGACACGACTACTTTTCTTTACGATTGTCACTGCAGTTAACGAGCACGAGGATTGTCAAATTGGGGCAAACAAAATAACACCAAGAGCTGCACGTGCGAAGCTAGAAACTGTCATCGCCGAATGGCCGCAGGAATGGGCCGATAAAGTACTTAAATCGGCATGGGGCCGATTTAAGTACTTTATCGGCCCATTCCTTTACCGATATTAAATCTCCGTCATCCTGATCGTCATCCAGAATATACTCCATTTCGTCAAGATGCGTGACATCTCCGTTACTTGGTATATCGATGATTTTTCTATTAATGGCGATGACAGTTTCTAGCTTCGCACGTGCAGCTCTTGGTGTTATTTTGTTTGCCCCAATTTGACAATCCTCGTGCTTGTTAACTGCAGTGACAATCGTAAAGAAAAGTAGTCGTGTCATCTCTTCGAAAGTTTCAGCATCCACCATCCGAGCTATGCATCGTATATAAAACACTCGTATGCATGGGTGGCTGATGTTGTCGAAACATTTCCATCTGCTAACAGCATGTACAAGATGTGCGACATCTACGCGGATGTACGTGTTGGGCTCTGAAACTTGGCCTTTCGTACCCTGTGAAACAGCGATGAATCGGTCATGTACGTATGATTTTATCGTTTGGTTATTGAAAGCCAACGACATTGCCGATAGAAGGGCACGAGAATAGTCGGAGACGGCTGCTTTTGGTTTGCGTGCACCATGTCGTATCCATGACTTCAACCAATATTCAATGAATTCGGTAGTCTGTTTCTCTGATATCATTTGGCAAACAATGAGAGTGCTTTTGTTTAAGTTAATTACTATCACCGATAGAAAGATGTGCCCCGTTTCCGTATTGTTTGGCCTCTTGATATTTCGGATGATACTTCCAGTTGTGTCAATATTTATCACTGACCATTTTTGCAGGCGGCAGTACTCATTGTAGGCATGCACCTGTGGACTTGTCATATAGAAAACAAACAGTGGATTGGACGCAACTGCTTGTATCGAACCAGTGTACGGTGGCGTCATCGTCAGTAGTTCAATGGTTCGTATTAAATCCCAACCATCCTTCGGCTTAACATCGAAATGCGAATCGACGTACTCCTTCTTCGCTTGTTGAAGAACACTCGATTTATATAGATTGGCAGGCTCAATTTCCCCTATTTCCCCTATTTCCCTTGCCATCCTTTTTCTATAGTTCGAGCATCCCTCAAGTGCTACTTCTTTACCAATGACCTTTCTTTTCGCACCGCGAAGAGGACGTTTAACGGATTCGTGATCATCGAGGGACGTGTCACGGGTGGTCACTTCTATTTCGAGACCTTCACCAATATCCGGTTCCTTTTCTACGAAACCAAAGAAAGGGTTTGAACACTTTCCACTTTTACATCTGCCATGAATTGTTAGATAATACACGCTGTCACCCGACGAATACACTTTGGCTCGCTTGAATACATAGGCACATGGCAAACGGTACCGCTTGAAGAATGTATCAAAGATGATATCGGTCCACTCGTTCGGAATGAGCACATCGTAAGGTCTTCTTTCTTTACCGTACTCTGTAGACACGGTCGGCTTGATTTGATTCCACAATTCCGCATTTAAAATCAAATGGAAACATGTTTTGATTGACATTAATTCCGGGTTTTCCAGGAAGCCATAATCCGGATCATCGGTGGCTGGCTGCTCAAACGAATTTTCACTGATGGTATAATTAGGAAGGTCATTTGGAACGACGATACGTTTATTTGAACGAGCTGTGGACAAAATACCTCGTCTGTCTTCCCGAACGTTTATGTAGACGTTGTGTGCGTTCCATGCTAGTTGCAGTTCTTCACTTATTATGGTGTAAATGGGCGACGTGTAAGGCGGCAATGTTGATGTGGCAAATTCTTGTATATATTTTTCTATAGCCCTTACGGCCTCTTCTTTTGACACTTTCGATTTTCGAGGCATCTTTTAACGAGCACTTTTCGTAGAATATATTACATTTCGATTACTTTATTTGACTGGCTTTTTTTTCAAACAAAAGCGCGAAGCTATGATTGTTACATTTCGTTTTACATTATATTTCACTATTCACACCAGAAACAATATTGATGAACCGCAAAAATATTACTGTGCTTCTTTTTAGGCGTACTATGCTACGGTTTCTTTTTCAACGGAGATGCTTTTTAATAACGGGAGTAGCGGTATTTTGTTACTTTGCAAGTTTTGGCGGATGGACTTCAGAAAAAGAGTTCCGACTCATTGCCAACCGCGCGGTCTGCACTTCGCGCGGTTGGCAATGGGCGATATCCAATGGGAGTAGTTCTGTAGGCACACGTATGAGGCAAAAGTTTCGAAGCGTATAGTAACATCCAATGCCTATACGGTGCTGTTGGTTGTATATTTTGACAGAGCTTGTACCCTCCATATGTCCCACACATTTGCACCTCGTGCATAGGTAGGTCTCATACTCGATAGTGAACGGCGCTTATGACCTCTGCACACTGCGCGCGATTAGCGATGAGCGATATCCAATGGGAGCTTCACTCTCCCAGGGGGTTTTTGGAATACCTGAGCTCCCATTGGATATCGCTCATCGCTCGTCGCTCCTCGCGCGCAGTGTGCAGAGGCAATTAGGTCTCATACTCGTATAGCGAACGGCGAAAACCCCCGAGTACCAATTTTCATCAAAATCGGTGCAGATGACAAATGCATGACTGAAAGGGTTAAAACCTGCAAAGGGAGCACGGATATCGTTCCGGCAGCCGCTTTGTAATTCCGCTTTGAAACTCCGGCAGCGTCGTCCGTCGCACGCGCCACTGGCCTCACTTCCAGGACGCCGTCCACTTCCAGTAACAATTCGAGGTGACAACGGGCACTACTGCTACAGGAGCCCTCATTTTTGGCGTACCGATGATGTCTCCTCGTAAGCTTACCTCACAGAATTTGTTTAACGCTTTTTTAAGAATTAAAAAAATTAAAATTTTAAACGAACTTCCGGTGCGGTACGAGAACAGGTGGTCTGTTCGGTGCAAAGCCAGCAACCAGTACAGCCCCTTTTGGCATAGTCAGTACGAACAAGGCTCTGGGAGGTCTAGACGTTTCATGGAGCAGCAAAGGATTATCCCACAGTACCAACAGTCCACCAGTGGCCAAAGAGAAGCTAATTCCTAACGACCTAGCTCAAACTGTCAACAGTTTCAAGTAAGTGACCCGAAGTTGAAACTCTCATCATGGAATTCGTCAAAACTCGGAAGAGCTTTAGCCCGGACATAGCGACGGCTTCATCGCGACGATTAAATTTTTGCACGGAGGACACAGCTTCGTTGATGGAGATGCTGGCATACCTCGCTGACTCGGTCCAGTGGGATCGTTCTCTTGCTGACAAGCTTAAACAGACACGGCAAAGCCCAATCGAAAAAGCTCATGGAGACTCTCGATGTTCAAGCAGAGACTCGACGAATTGTCAATTACGTGGGCCACCAATGTACGGTAAACCTTGCAGCGTTGTTTAGAATCTCTAGACGCGATGAAAAAAGCTGAAAACAGCCTCGAAGAGCCGAACCAGCGCGACAGCTCCGAATAACTGAACAAGCACGTTTTTAAAGTAGTACGAGCGCTCTTGATTTCTATAGATTTTGTTAAAATTTTAACCAGACATTGTTCATATCATTACGAATGTTTGAGTGATATTTCAGAACAGCCGACTATTTAGATTGGGAGACAATGGGTTTTACAATGCAACTTTTCACACTGCGGGGTCTGCATTGAAATTTAGACAGAATAATTTCTCGTAACAAATATTTGTCCCCTATAATAAGAAGACAAATGGCAATACCGCATTGTTCCACGTATCCAATGACGTGAGTTTGCGCGGCATCTTTAAAATAATACTGTAACACAAATTTTTATTTTGAAGTAATTTTTAATCGAACAAAGTTTTCAATTAGTTACAAATGAACTAACACTTTTATTCGTTAATGAAGATAACATAATCAATAAAAAATATTAAAATTTATAGTGCAATTCTTTTTTTATGATCAAAGTTTGTACCTTTAGGAACACGATCATTACCTTTTTCTCGAAATCTTGAACAATACTGTTCTGTAGTGTTGCCATACGTCTTCTTATTATCGGGGAAAAAATTATTCTGTCTTTACTGAACGTTTTTAGCAAAACTGAATAGTAAAGGCAATCCAAACTTTTGTCACTCTTTCCCTAACTACTTTGCTATCCAAACATAATGTTTTTTTCAAAATTTTTAAACACATTAGAATGGTACGACGAATTATGTGACCTCACTTTCGGTCAATGCAGACACTGCAGTGTTAAAAGTTTAAAGTTTAAAACCCATTATCTACCAATTTAAATAGTCGACTGTTCTGAAATTTCACTCAAACATGCATAATGATATGAACAATGTCTGGTTAAATTTTGAACAAAACCTATAGAAATCAAGAGCGCGCAGTCGTTCTACCTTAATAGCCGAGTGGATGGTGTTATTAATATGAAAAAGGCCCAACTAGATGAAGAGTGGTTATGGGCTTGTCTTTTTTTTGGTTATGGTCTTGTCTTTTTTTTTTTTTAATCTTCACCCTCAGTGAATCGTCCGAATGTTTTGTAAATAAATCGATATCTATTCGATTCACCGGTTGTTTCCATCGATCTCTCCTTTCTTCTTTTATTCGCCGGGTCAACGAGATCTACAAATACATCGGCCCCAAACTGTTAAGTATTTGTCTTTTTTTGTACCTTCACCCTCGTCGAGCCGTTTGAGGATTTTGTAAATAAATCGATATATATATATATACATACACACACATATATATATATATATTCAATTTGTCGATTGCTTTCAAGAAGAACGACATAAATGGTACGGTCGCAAACTTTCATGCTAATAAGATGCGATTCTAACAGCTTTTAATACGTTTCTATCGATGCGGCTAATAACATAATAAAGCTGCTAATCTCCGAAGACAGGTGACGAAAATTAAATTTATCCACACATATATTTTGACACCATAGCATCACAATTAAATAACGATAAATTGTTACAATGCTTTCGACTTTGGAGTCTGAAAAAGTCACTTCGTTCTGCCCCTGCGGCTGCTGGCGACCAATCACAGCTCTCTATTCCTGATACGCACGTATTTTGTGTTATCGTATTTGATTGATCGACTACCAAGCGTCACGAATAGAATACCAAACGCTATCGGATGTTTTTCTATCGATCGAGCCCCATTAGAACGTAAACTGACAAGAAATAACGAGTGAATCTACGCTAATAAATAATTCTGCCAGTGCGGCTTCTGGCGTCAGATATCAGCTCTCCATTCCGGATTCGCGCGTATTTTGTTTTGATATTTCTTTATCGATCCAGACAAATTAGAATTAAATTGGATTTTAAAAAACGAGTTAATTTGCGTTAATGAATCGTTCTGCCTCTGCCGCCTCTGGCAACCAATCAGAACCGTCCACTGAGGACGCTCATGTATTTTGTGTTGACGTTATTTCGCGATTGATTACTAAGGGTCCTGAATCGAATATCAAACGCTGTTATTTATTTTTCAATCGATTAAGTCTCATTGCAATGAAATAAGCCACAAAATGATGGCTGAATTTTCAGCCATCGATTTGTGGTCAGTCAGTCATTAGTAATATTCTTGTTTCCGCTGCGGCTTCTGGCGACCAACCACGGCTCACCATGATCAATTGAACGGTGAGCTGTGATTGGTCGCCACAAATCGTGGCCGACCAAGAACCTATTTACGCAGGGTCCCTTATTATTTTTGGCTAATCCAGTTCTCAATAAGATTTGATTGATACAAAAGCATATGATAGCATTTGGTATTGAATCCGGAACTGTTGGTAGTCGATTACTAAATTATGACAACGCATAATACTTGTGGGTCCTGAATGGCGGGTCTTGATTCGTTGCCAAAAACCGAATTTTCTGGCCAATTTTGTTGTACGGAAAACAAATAATTTTGCTTAGCGGAAAACTCTGTCTCTGAACGATTTCGATACGCTACCAAACAACGGGCCGAAAACGCAGGACGGCCATTTTAATGAATGAGATATCGCCGATCGAAGGAAGCGGAGCGCAAGGCGTGTGCTAGCTCGCACCAGGAGGCCACGTTCTTACTCCCGTTTAACGGGAGGGTAGGGGTCTCAACGCGAAAAAAAACTTGTGAATTTTTATTTATTTATAAGTATGTATAGTCTACATTTATTGAAACCTTCTATACATAGTGTCATTTCAAGAACATTCCGTGAAATTTGTACGCGAAAATATCCACAAACAAGCCGGTGACAAAGCTTTTCCAAGAACGCCTTTGGAAAAACACGATTTGCGGTGTTCACTGTATCTCAGCTAGAAATGATCTAAAATCAAGTACCATTAGAATTTAGTCAAAGTATCATCAAATCCTCCCTCCAACGGTCTTTGATAATTTTTCATCAAATCCGATCCATCCGATTATTTCCGTCCGACAGTCGGATCCGACTATCTGAAGGCGCTCGTGCCATACATTTGTTTGGGCATACAATACACATCCGATCCGATAGTCGGATCGGATTGTTGGACGGAAAAAATCGGACGTGTATTCCCAGCCTTACAACCATATTCAAAGATGTACCTTGAGAATGAAGGATTCCTTGTTCTTTGTTCAGAGCAAAGAATAAGGAATCCTTATTCCTCAAGGATCATCTATGAATACGGGTGTTAACGTGTGACGACCGTACCTCAATTGATCGCCGCGAATCAATAAAAGTGATCGCTCGCGGACGGCCCACGCGCTCGCCCGCGTCGTATGGCCACGTCCTTTCGCCGCATCGAAGGACTATGGAGGTCCGTGGACATCTTGCGCTGTGGATAACACACGTTGGCGGTAAACAGAAGTGAATCGTAATCGCGCGCAGTGCACCAATTGAGAGCACATTTAACGGGTTACGACCGTACCTCGATTGATCGCCGCGAGTCAACAAAAGTGATCGCTCACGAACGGCCCACGCGCTCGCCCGCGTCGGATGGCCATGTGCTCTCGACGCATCGAAGGACTATCGACCTCCGCGGACATCGTGCGCCGTAGACAACACGCGCCATCGAGCCCAGTAGATCGTGACGGTGCGATGGGCACCGGAAACGAGGACATACAAGATAGTATGACGGTCCTTCTGTAGAATCGTCGCGCCAAGACCCTCGTTGTTTCCTTCACCACGCGCGAAGCGAAATCCTCTAAGGCACGCAGCCGCCGGGGACCGCGACAACGATTCATCTGCGTGGTCGAAAACGACGTCCAGATGCGCAGCATCGTTCCCCTTGCGCCAACGATCGTGCGGACATGAGCGTCGGTGAATCTTGTGAGTAATTTCCGATGAGCCAGATTGCAATGGCGGGTTGGAGAGTCGGGCCACTCGAGGAGGTAATGTGCATTACAGTCTGTAGTAATTCATGAATGTGCATACGCAGTGAGGAACAGCTGATAAGGTACGAGGCCAACAGTGCCAAGTGCAAGACTATATCAGTCCCGAGAACGTCTCTCATGCCTGGATTCGAAGGTGAGACATAATTCATCCTAGCCTTCGTTGGCGAGACAGAATTTGCCCTGTAACCATATACTTTGGGAGCATTCGCTTGTTCCAAACCCTGTGTTCATTTCTTTGGGAGACAGAATTCGTCTTCCTGTAAACTTCCCATGTGAGAGAAAATGTGCCTTTTCGTTTTTTCATTTCTAGGCGAGACATATTCCACCCAAGTACGCACTTACGAGGCGGAAGGGTGGCAACTGTACGCCAAATATCCCACGAACATAGCTATAGTTGTCCAATTGTATGTTACTCTCATGTACTTTAGGTCAGGATTTCTCCCAATAAACATAATGAACGTAAATAGAAAATAAACGCTCATTAAAAAATAAATCTAACAATCATAACTTCACGCTTTTGTTATTAAAAAAAAAACCCAGTAAAATAAAGTAATCGGATTTTAATATATTCTATGAAAAGTGCTCGTTAAAAAATGTCAAAAAGAGGCCATAAGGGCTATAGAGAAATATATTCACGGATTTGTCACAGCCATATTGCCACCTTACACGTTGCCCATTTATACCAGAATAAGTGAAGAATTGCAACTGAAATGGAATGCACACACCGTCTACATAGCCATTCAGGAATACAGACAGGGTTTTTTGTCCACAGCTCGTTGAAATAAAGGTATCGTCGTTCCAAATGACCTTCCTAATTGTACGGACCTCAGCGAAAATTCGTTTGAACATACAGCCGATCACGAGTCCGCTTCCCAGCCTCGTAGTCAGTCGCATTTCATCGAGAAATAGCTCACAGGCTACAGCCATACGCACGCGAAACACACATGTACCGGTCCGTGTACGCGCCGTCCGTGTAGAACTGGAGCTACATCACGCTCGTGTTTGTATTTTTCTCCAAAACTACGAGACAGCGATTCGAACCCACGTCCTCTCGATTTGCTGATTACAGAGGTAAGCACGCTAACCACTAGACCAGCACATCGGGTTGCGATTTTGTATCTAATAATTGTCTGGTAAGCACACAAAAATAAATTTGTCTCCACTGCGTTATTTATTGCAATCACTTGAGAAGTAAATTCTCAAAAATGATTCTTACTTTCTGATGAACAATGCATTGGAACGTAAAGCGACAGAAAGGTTTAAATTAGTCGATACCCATTGCTGTTATACAATACGATCGAATATTAAAATTTCATTCGAAAAAATCCTTTGTTGCTTGCAGTATTCGCAAAACTGGTGCGACGTTACAAGTATTTGGAGATGATGTTTGAAAACGAGATAAAAAAACTGCTAGTCTTCATGAAGGATTCTCTTCTTTTGAGAGAATTAAACTGGCGAGAATGACCGCTCCCTGGATTTCCACCCGTGCCGTACCACCTACCGTCCTCTCGGTTCTCATCAACAAACATCTCGTCAGGGACAACTGGCTCTTGACTTTCTCATGGAGGTCTTTGTCACGTGGAAAACGGAGAAGGGCTCGGCCAGTTTGATGACGGCGTCGAATCGCGGCGCGATGGAGGGAAGGTATAGCGTCGTCAATTTTACTTAGCTATTTTGAAATTCAACTTTTCTCGAATCCGCCTTCGCCAATGCAAGCCTTTCCTTTAATCTAAAAAGGCCCGGAAATTGTTCGATATTAACTCATTGCTTGTTTTTATTCGTACGTTTGGTTTTTTTTATTAAGCGTAACGTGATCCCTGCGTGTTTACAAAAATGAACAACAAGAAAATTTCACTCGTAGCCTGAATACGAGAGAAAAGTTTGCAATCGTTGGGTCGTGTAACTGTTGGCAGGTTAGTGGAATTTGTGCCACCTAACAAGACATCGGAGGAACATTTTCGCTCGGTGTTCGAGTCGAGCGGATTGACCGACATCATTCACCTCCACAAGGCTCAAGTGAGTCAGGAAGCTAAACGCGATCTTTAACAGCTGTTGCTAGACGATTTGGCTGACAACCGACCGATCAAGGACATTGTGCTTATTCTCAAGGAAATAACGCTTAGGTGTGGCATTCCCGAGCACGAAGGCATCGGACTGGTAATCATCGAATATGAATAAAAATCCCCTCCCTGAACTCGTCCGAAATTCACGATATATTTCTTCACCTTTCCGCAGATATGGTCCATTGTGATGGGACAAGCCGAGTGGAACAAGGAGGAAGATTTGGGCGCAGCGCACGCCCTCAAACATTTAAAAACCTATACACCGTTATTCGGTGCATTCCCATCCACTGCCAGTTCTGAGCTCGCTCTTATATTCGAAGTTCAGGACTTTTATTACGAGAACACGAACTTCATGAAAGTCTTCCAGAAGATCGTTTTGTTATTCTACAAAAGTACGCCCTCTATCGTGCGCTCTTTTTTATCGCTGAAAATACGATCGCGCGTTCTGATTGAACTAATACCGTATTCGTCGGCTTTTTGTGTCATCAGAGGACGTAGTATAGCCGAGTAAATGATTCTGAAGTGCTACAAAGAGGAACCCTCGCGCAAGGGAAAAATGCTCTTTTTGGATCTAATGAAAACATTCATTGAATGGCTGCAGAACGCCGAAGAGGAATCCGAATCGGAGGAGGACGAAGATTAAAGAACTTTTTTGTTCGTTTGTTCAAAGTACGTTTCGAAATAGATCACAACCCGATGCTTCAACATATATATATATATATATATACAACGTACATGAATTTCACGTATCAATGGTTGCCTTGTGGATCCATTCTAATGATATTTCCAGAAAACGAAAGAAAAAAAACCGGTACGTCAGTACTCTATCCATATTGATTGGAACCTCTCGGAGGAAACGGAAAAAAACATCAGACTCGTAGGTCACGGCGACGGATAAATTTCAATAGTAACGGCAAAAAAATGTAAATCACAAAACGAAAGAAATCTAATCAACTTGCGTGACAACCACTTGCTACGATAAAGAGACGCGACAGCAAGACATCAGCTGACTGTAGTCCTAACCTCATCTCACTCATTCGAATTACGACACATATTTTATTTGTACCCGACATATTTCGCCTATACAAATTTTCCACGCTTTTTACCAGTCGAGGCCCGAATATAATGCTTTATATTTCCCGCACCTGACATTGTTTTGACAGATGGACGTTGAAAAGCATGGAGGTTAATCTCGTCTGGTTGAGTCAAAAGAGACGGAGATAGAACCAATGTAGCCAAATATCAAAAATGGAAATACTGCGCGAATCGTTGGAATAACTATTTTTCCATTTTGCTAATTAAATGTGAACATTCATTCAACAGCTTACACATGAACATGGAAGCATAGATACAGTTCACAAAATCGTCAAAACGATCGTCAAAAAAAGTTGTCATTGTTAACTGGGTACCCTGGAATCGTTTCCGATATTTTTTTCTTAATTTTTTCGACCATTCATTTTTTATCGCAAAGGGACGAGATATTTTTCGCATGCTTTTATCATAAGTAAAATGAAATTCAAGCAATGAAATATGTATAATATATATCCGAACCAAAAATAAAACGGTATAAAATGGCAAATAAAAAATACTCCGTTATTTTGGAGTAAAAAGGCGAGGAAGAAAAGTCGGAAACAATTCCAGTGTTATTCAAACATGTTAATTTTCGCGGTGAATATCGAAATCTGCTTCTTTTCGCGGTGATATCAAACGTGCTTGTTTTCGTAAGAATTCTGAAACATGCTACTTTTCATAAGCAGCATCGCATTGGAATTCATTGACTTTTTCGTTTGCAGACTAGACATCGGCGATGAGCAAAATCCACGGGTCTTTGATCGTTATTACCGGGAGACTGCTGGGCGTACACCCCAAGGTCAAGCAGCAGAAAACAAAAATTCACTTTTCGAAAATACGTGCTGAAGGACAGCAGCAAGGTTTTCGAGGACGCAAGCAAATTCAACGGGCCGACATCGCGGACAAGCATTGGGAGAATCACCAGCGGACCGACGCGTTCTGGACCGAGCAATTCAGATTCGCCACTCACGGATAGTTACAGATTGAGTCAGCCAATAGCAAATTCTATCACGAGACCCTTTGATTCAGGATATAAAACACGTTTTCTCCAAACGGGGCTAAAATTGGGAGTGCAATGTTCTTTGGGAGTTGGGTTCTCTTTTTAAATCAAACCCATCGAAGTTTCTACTCATCCTATTGGCTATAAATTACGTATTTCAGCCTTTGATACAAATTATCCCTCGAGGGTCATTTGTTACCCTTGTTACTCTTGCTGTACGGCTAATCCGACACTGCTAACAAGTCGCCTTATTACCTTGCTTTTATTGTTGCATTTTCTTGCAGGCAACAAGACGTTTCTCTCGTCCAACCCGATAAGCACCGGGACGACTACTCAATTGCCCCACACCCAATCCACTAAGTAATTATAGTTGAAGAAAAGACAACAACAAACGAAAAAGAAGCCTCTAGAAGATATCGAAAAAGCAAAGTGTGACAAAATCGTTGACGAGCAAACGCGAATAACCGAGCCACGTTCATAATTTATTGTTTTTCGTTTTTTTTATTCCATACCTTCGTAATGTTTTAAGATTAACGATTTTAAGATTACGCCTGTACGGCTGTACCATAAAAGTGAGGTATAAAAGTGAGTCTAACCGGGACGTAGTGAGAACGCTAACATACGTGGCAACGCGCGTTAATTTGCATATCCGAACGAAGTATCGGATTGCCCGTGTACAGAGAAGAAAAAAAAATAAAAAATTAATTAACACATGCTCGAGCAACTATGATTGGTATTTTTTTTTACTCCCTAGAATTATCAGTATTGGCTCTACGACGAGTATCGTACACATCACGAGTTTCATTCTGTTTAAAACGCGTCATAAAAAAATCTGAATAAAAATGTCCAATCTAAGCAACGTATGTGTTCCGTCCTTCTTTCTACCCTATCTGCGCCGAAATATTCGTTCAGTTTCGTTTGGAACATCTTGTTGTCCATACAGTTTTGAGAGATGATTCGATCCATAGCCTGCAAAGAGGAAACATTGATACGCATTGAAAGCACTGAACTCGAATCTAGCTTTAAAAAACTCATAATCAAACCAAAAGATTGTCAAGGCTTTTGCATCGATAAACCTCTCTGAGGGATTAACGCTATCGAGGCTTTCCATCTCGTGTGCGCTCTTCCATCCAGGCGGCTCGCCGTTGGGTCATCTCTCTTCTGCGACTTCCTGTTGAGGTCCTTTGATTTGATTCTTCATTAGTAATAAGTTTGCGCACACTTCAATCAAATAATTATTCCAAATGCTTAGACAAATGCCGCTTAGACATATTAGGGGCGGTTCCCAGTGATGGACCGAATTTTAAATCTCGAATAAAAAAAAACGGAAAACTACCAAATGATGATTTCAATGGGCTAATAAACGTTACCAAACAACCACCAAACGGTTCGAAAAAAAAAATGGCCGATTAGTCGAAGTTGTGGGTGGAGGGGTTATATGGCTCGATACTAATCGGTCTTCTGCTCCCCCCCCCCACACTTCGACTAATCGGCCTTTGTTTTGCGAATCGTTTGGTAGTCGCTCGCTACCGTGTATCGGCCCATTGAAGTCGTTTGGTAGTTGGTCGTTTTTTTTTCAATTGAGATTTAAAAATAGATCCACAATTTCGCACCCTCCCCCCTCACTTTGACTGATCAAACTATTATCCACGAATCGTTTAGTAGTCGTTTGGCAGCGTATCGAAATCGTTCAGTGGTCCCCTTAAAAAAATTGTTTCTTTTCCGTCAAATGCGGTCTTTGGCAGCCAATCACGACCCTCCGTTCAGGACCCACAAGTATTATGCGTCGGCATAATTTAGTAATCGACTGCCAAACGCTATCATATCCTTTTCTATCGATCAAGTCGCATAAGAACTGGATTAGCCAAAAATAATAAGGGAGTGTGCGTAATTAGGTTCCTTGTCCGCCGCGACTCGTGTCGACAAATCGCAGCTCACCGTTCAGTTGTACCTGGTGAGCCGCGATTGGTCGCCAGAAGCCGCAGCGGAAAAAGGAATTTCTAACAAAAATTCACCCATTATTTTGTGGCTAATTCATTGTGATGAGACTTAATCGATCGAAAAATAAATCAGCGTTTCGTATTGTATTCCGGACGTTTGGTAGTCGATCAATCAATATCGCCAACGCAAAATACAACGAATCAGGAATGGAGAGCTGGGATTGGTCGCCAGAAGCCACACTGGCAGAATTATTTATTAGCGTAGATTTAATCGTTATTTCTTGTCCGATTACGCTCAAATGGGTCGCGATCGTTAGGAAAACACCCGGTAGCGTTTGGCATTCTATTCGGGACGTTTGGTAGTCGATCATTCAAATACGATAACACAAAATATGGACGTATCAGGAATAGAGAGCTGTGGTTGGTCGCCAAAAGCCGCAGGGGCAGAACGATGTGTCATTTTCATAGTTAGTCTTCAAAGTCAACTAAATCCAAGAACGATAGTACGGAGAAGTCGCTGGGAAATAAATTAAACGAAATGCAAACGAATCAACATTTTCGAATTAAATTTTTTTAATAAACTCCGACCGAACCGAAAGAAATTACGCATATCCGAAACGAAAGGCTGTGATTGGTCGCGATAATATACGACGTTTTTGCCATAGATGGCGTTGGTTATCGAGTCTTTTTCCGCCACCTATCGTCCTATCTCATGGATCGGAATTTTCTTTTTGATTTTCCGAAAAAACGGGTAACTACCAAACGATTTGAATGGACTACCAAACGCTACCAAACGATTCGTAAAAAAAAAAGTTCGATTAGTCAAAGTGGGGGGGCTAACTTACTGCCCAATTTTTTATTATCGATTTTTCGAAAAACGGAGAACTACCAAACGATTTAAAGGGACTACCAAACGCTACCAAACGACCACCAAACGATTCGTAAAAAAAAAAGTTCGATTAGTCAAAGTGGCGTGGCTAACTTTGGCGAGGTGTTGTGAGATTGGACTCCTGTATCTAGCCTCCATGGCACAAGCAAATACGATGCTGGTGACACCTTGTAGGTAGTGTGAAAGCTTATTCTCCCTCCACTTTGTTAGCCTCCAAGTCGCCGGTAAGGCGTGTTTTTCTATAGAACTCGATCTTCGTAAGTATGGTACATGTTCGACTTCGTTGATACAATATATCCGATAAACTGTGCATATTGTTTATGTTAACGTCGTATCGTATAAACGTTTTATAAAACTCAAAACACATGTTTATAGTGTCGTGTAAAGATAAGTGTTAGGTCGCCAGGCCTTTGGTATGTGAAACAATCAAACAATCGTACAAAAAAGGACAGAAAAAATGCAGCAAGTCGAAGCGATCGGTGAATTACCGTAAGTAATTTCTATAAACGATAACCTAAAAACTCATTTATTTTTCTTGATTTCTTGGGTAAAATATATCACCATCATCGCTTACCTCCGCTCATTTGCACGCGAATATACAGAAAATTATCTTAATACACACGTTGGAGGTTAGAAATCATAATAGTTGAATTATAGCGCGAAAACGTTACTGCAAATGCTCAATGTGCCGGTTAAGGACATGTACATGGTCAACATAACCCCACAAATTTTTAAGCAGAGTGTTCTCACGAATCGTTACGTATTCCTGAAAAACGAAGCATGAGGCTTTGTAGAGTTCTCCGGCGCAGAGCTTGACGATTTTCGTTTGCCCTAACAATTTTTAATCTCTGAGAAGTCTCCGTTAGAAAATTTGAGCTATCTCTCTCGCAGGCCATATATCATGTGGTACATCTTAAGCCTTAAGGGGGGAGATAGAAAAATTCCTAATTTTCATGATTTTTTTTTAGAGGAAGATTTGCTTCACCATTTTTAGCACTTAGGGTATATTTAGTATTTTTTTTTTTATTAATCATTAAAAGATCAATTTTTATATTTCGATTAATATTTAAAAATGGCGAACGTACAGTCTTCTGAACGGGTAGCACCTGCGTAATTAATCAGAAAAACAACCAACTAAGATTTTTCCTTCAACACTCATACACAAATCATGAACCAAGGAAAAGTGAAAAATGTTGAAAATCGATGAAATCGTGCGTATGAAACATAAAGATTGAATTTTTCAAAAAAAATATGGCGACGTTTTGCAATTAAGATGCTTTTTTTTTCATAACCATTTAGGTTCGGGTTTTAGACAATAAGGTTAGAAAGATTTATACGAAATTTCATCAGAATCGGTCGATTCGTTTCTTAGCCCCAAGTCACACCAGTTATGAAAATGCAGTTTAGTAAAACGTGCCATACTTCCGCCATTTTTAAATATTAATTACAATTTAACAAATATGTAACAGCCAAAAGTAGTAATGAAACATCACTTTGGTGTCCTCCTCCGATTTTGTTGAAATTTTTTTATATCTCGCACCATCAAAATGTTATCAACCAGGGTTGTTACGCATATGGAAAACCGGCAAAACTCAGGGACTTTCTTCCCCCCTGGAATAATCAGGGAAAAGTCGGAGAATTTTGGAAATTCTCTGGAACGTGCTCACAATTTACTTTTCGAAAGAATTACGAAAAATGAAACTGACTTGAGAAAAAACTGGATAGTATAAAATTCAAAATTTTTGTATATTTTTAATATTTATATTATTCCTCATTAAACACAAAAGAATGTTGCGTCAGTCCCAAACATTGAGAATTAAAAAAACTGAAAACTAATTTACTGTAAAGCTGGATTTGTAAATTAATGTAAATTAAGGAAGATCATCTGATGATCGAATTAACAAACAGATATTGATTTTAAAAAATTCGAGTTCACTTATGAGTATCTGTAAAGTCACCTGTTCAAATTTCAAACTCTCCGGATACCTTGTTTGTGAGCAATTAATAAATAAATTTTTTCTAAATTAACATGGTCTCTTATGGATTGTCGTGTTTTTCCCATCTATAAACGTGAAATTTGCAAGCATTGACAAACAGTTTCGAAAAAAACTTTTATAATGGATAAAAAAATATCTAAAGAACGTTTGGACAGCTTTATAAAGTCCATTACATACTTGTGAACTTCAGAATAAATTAATTTGTCTCGAAAAATGCTGATTTTTTGGAGGTTAACCTCCATATTACTCCAGTCGCATATTATGACGGCAACGTCGCAACCGCGCGCTTTTTGAAATCAACACTAATCCTTTCCGAACGACGCAATGTGCACTACACTTCTACAGCAAATTATACAGAAGTGACTAGAAATGTAATGATTAAATCGGCTTAAAGAATAAAATCAAATAAATTAATCGCAAATAAAATCATTGTAGTTATAAAGAAAAGGATACGAAATAATAACACATAAAAAATTGATTTCGAGATTGATTGAGAAAAAATTTGATTTTCGAAAATTGATTTTGTTTGCCTTTCCAGAAAAACGCTTTCTTTTTTGAACTTTCTTCCATGGTCGAAAAAGAGATCGACGATGAACCGTGGACGCGAGTGAAAAATTTCGGACTATGCTAGTCGTAATAATTTTTCTTTTGACTAACTCGGTACCAGATGAACTTCTTTAAGGAAAATATTAATGATAAAATTTAGAAAAATGTTACTTAATGTTAATGTTAAAAATGTTACTGGAAAAATGTTTTCGTAGCCGCGACTTTTCAAAGAAATTGTGAAACTATCTAAATCGACTAAATTTGCGCGATATTGTTCATTCCAGTTCATCGTTTGGTACAATAATTGATGGTGACTTACTTTTATCAAGCACCACTGTAATTTCTCAATGATGTGGTTGAAGTTCCTCATGATTTTCGTGCCTCAAATCTGGCAAGGGACATTTAGGAAATAGAAAAAATCACTTTCGTTGCATTCCAATGATGCACGAGTCCAAAACGTCAAAGCTTAGTATTACAAATTCACATTAAATAAAAGTTCAAAACGGAAATGCGAAACCTTGAGTTGGCTCATTACTCAATTATTACCGATCAAATTTTCAATTGGAAAACCAAACATTAACATAACAGGGGTACTCCTATCGAAAAAAATCGGGAATTATGCCCCAATCGCCATTTTCAAATGTTAAAGAGTTTCGAATACGTACCGTATTTAACTTCTGCGTTATTCTCACTTATAGGTCATATTTGATGTACCCCTTGAAAAACGTCTAACTGAAGCTTTAAATTCTTCCAAAACTAACTTTCGGCTAATTTTAAGTCGATTATCCCCTTTGTTAATCTCTGGTGCTGATTACGAATCTGAACTAAAAATTCAGGAATTCACAATGACGAGCAAATATGGCGAAAGAAAATACAAAGAATGCAGATTGATTTAGATGAAACTCGGTACTCAAGCTTCGTATATTTCCACCTATTTGTTGTATTATGCTCCATGTTATTGAATTCACCATGAAAAATTCCTTCATTTTGAGTTCAGCATCACACTCGGCGTCCCCGAAAACCCCCAAGTACCAAGATTTATCCAAATCGAGCAATTTTCTGCATTTCGTCCGCCATATTGCATCCGCCATTAATTTTTTTTGAATTTTGTGTTTAGATTCGTAATAAGCGACCTCGAAAATCCCAGAGTACCAATTTTTATCTAAATCGAGTTAAATCTTCAATTTCGGCCCGCCGTTCTAGCGCCGCCATTTTGAATTTTCAAATTTAAAGTTCAGATTCGTAATAAGCGACCTCAAAAATCCCGGAGTACTAATTTTCATCTAAATCGAGTAAAGTTTTTGATTTTTGTCCGCCATATTGGGGCCGCCATTTTAAATTTCCAAATTTTTTACTTCAAATTCGGATTCAGCGAGCCCAAAAATCCTCGAGTGAGGCTCGGCTTTCAAATCAGAGCAAGGTAAATAGGGAAATAAAGGTTGACGCACTATTGCGTCAATGCGACACAGGGCACGGAATTATTTGACGCACTATTGCGTAAATGCCAACGAAGGGGTTAACGCGCTCTCGATTGCATGTACAAACCAACAAGACAAACTTCAACGATCTCTTCAACTTCTGACAGGGCTTCAAGACTCAGCCTTTGTACTTATAACAGAGTGAAGAATGAACCACTTTCAAATACAATTTTTATTTTACATTCTACACCCACGCGCACGAGTAGAAAAACCATGGGCCGATATAAACAAGCACAATTTCGAAAAACCATTCCCTCATGTTTTTCGTCCACGATGATCGCTCAGTCTCTTTTCTGCACACGTGAAAAGGAATCGCAGAGATGTGACTATACAAATATTGCAGATACTGCAAGGGCCTTTGGACTGTTATATGCGGCACTACGAGTCGCTGCGATAAGGCCCTCATAGTACACGAGATAAAAAATGCGACTCCGCTACTCAAAGAGGGAATAAATTTCTTCAAGAATTACTCAGAAGCTTCTCTCCAGAAAGTCTACAAGACCAACCCACCTCCTCGAATGTACGACCTCATCGGAAAGCTGGCGCCCCTATTGGTAACTGAAAATTCGTACAACAAATGTACGATCCCAAAATGGCCAAAAAAAAGGATTGGGGTAGAATATCCATAAGTCAAATTTCCGTAACCGAATATCCGTAAGTGGATATCCATAAGTCGAATGTCCATACGTACGAATGTCCACAAGTCGAATATCCACAAGTGCCAATCTCCATAAGTGAATATCCATAAGTCGAATATCCACAAGTCGAATATCCATGAGCACGAATATCCATAAGTGAGTATAGAGTAGAAATGAGCGCCAAAAACAAACCCCAACAAACAAACTCATTTTTACTCTATACTCAGTTATGGATATTCGACCTATGGATATTCGTACTCATGGATACTCGTACTTATGGATATTCGACTTATGGATATTCGATTTATGGATATTCGACTTATGGATATTCGACTTATGGATATTCGTACTTATGGATATTCGACTTATGGATATTCGACTTATGGGTATTCGTACTTATGGACATTCAACTTATGGATATTCGTACTTGTTGATATTCGAGTTATGGATATTCGACTTATGGATATTCGTACTTATGGATATTCGACTTATGGATATTCGTACTTATGGATATTCGTACTTATGGATATTCGACTTATGGATATTCGTACTTATGGATATTCGTACTTATGGATATTCGACTTATGGATATTCGACTTATGGATCTTCGACTTATGGATATTCGACTTATGGGTATTCGTACTTATGGATATTCGACTTATGGATATTCGTACTTGTGGATATTTGACTTATGGATATTCGACAGCAGTGATAAAAAATCGCCATTTTCAATATTTCTCCATGTGTTTCGAAATATGTAATTTTCTATAACCAACCGTACTATTTTCTGACCCGTTTCACCGAAGAACCTGGATGCCACGATAGCTTGGGACCTGACGTGCAATTTCATGCTGTACGAGTATAGAAATTGTGCGGAAACGTTCGCGTCGCAGCTAGCCGATACGACGTCGACGCAAAACCTCATAGAGGACATCTGGAACTTTTATTATTTCGAGAGGACGACACTGATAAAGTGTTTGAAGCTTATGGCCGAATATCGCAACAACAATCATCCTCACAGCAAGCAATTCGAGCGTTTCTTCGCTTCCTTTTCGGGGAACGAACTTTTGACGTCGGTTCGCGAGCAGATCGAGAGCCTGAAGTTCATAAGCCCGCCGAGCCGCGCCGTCCACTTCGGCGATCATCATCTTCATCGATTGTACAACAGCAGCCTGGTGGAGATGAGGGAGCTGTTGCACGTACTTACGGTATTGCTCGACGAGAGGCAACCGAGCGCGAGCGAGTTCGAGGCCATCTACGGGAGCATATGCGGCGAGCCGAGGCGCCTCGTCAGTACGAAGAGCCACGAGGACAAGGAACTGCTCGCGAAGAAGCTTGCGGAGATACACCACTGCAGAACGGCATTGCTCGTCGTTTGTCTGGACGTCACTAGGTACGAGAGTGGGTACGAATTGGTCAAACAACTGCGGAGCAGTATGCAAGACACCCTGGAGCACAAGTGTCTCAAGGACAGCAACACCCAAGATGGCCCCTTCCTGCTGGCCTGGATGCTGGCGAATTACGCGATCGAGCCGGACAATCCAGAAACTCTCAACCAGTTCCGACCATTCGGCGTCAGGGCCATTCAATTGGACGTCTTTCGTCAATTGCAGACCCTCATGGACACTGAAATGATACGGGAAGACACCAAGTATGCGCGGGTAGTGCGCAGCAGCGTTTACAATCTTTTGACCCTCCTGTGTTCCTTCGTCGACGATGCCAGGGTCAGCAACTTCAACTGTATTTTCGAAGCGGTTGGTTCGACTTTGAGATATCCCGAGATTGCCGATTTGTTCTGGAAGGAGAAGGGCCAAGATGCGGGATTGTGGCCCTTCTATAATCGAGCCGTTGCACTTTTCCCGTATAGATTCGAGCCGCTTACCGTTGTCGCTACGGGACTCGCCAGCGCCTCCAAATCCAGTGCGGCCAAGGTAAATACGACGATTTTACTTTCAAGGAGGTTAGAGCGGTCCAGCTGAGTCGAATTACGGTTTATGAATTTTTATCTCGATGGATCTCAAGAAATGCATACGAGGAATAGGAATTTATTCTGAATATGCTAATTTTTTCCCAAAATATTAGGACTCGAAATTAAATCGTAGCGGTTTTTTTTTAAATAAAAAAGAATATTTATTTTGAATGAAAATGAAAAAGTACACGAATGAAAGTATTTTTTTCGGATGGCCAGGTCGCTCCTTGTCATCCAAGCCGAATTCACCAGCTTTGAAACGTGCAAACCACTTCCGACACGATTGCTCAGCTAGAGCATGTGCACCGTTCACTTTCACTAAAATACGATGAGCTTCAGCAGCACTTTTGTTCATTTTAAAATAATGAAGTAAAACTCCCCGCAAAAACACCTTATTCGGCACAAATGTTGACATATTCAATAAATTACAAAGTGTTGTTATTTACGATTCAAAAAGAGGTTATGTACAGCAAATGACATTCAATGATAGCTGTCCCACGATGAATAGATTGCTGTCGGTAACAACGAAATACTGTGCTACCTACGCCATCTCTTGTAAAACGCTACGAACTAATTCCAACACCTGATATATAATTGAAGGTCAAAATTATGAATTTTTATTCTTTCATTACACGAATAAGAAAAACTTGTGTTACAACTAAAGCTGAACAGAAAAACGTTAATCCGTTTACTTCATTAATCGTTACTTCATTAATCGTTATCACGCTACTCAAAAAGTTAACTTCGCGAATCGTTATCACGCTACTCAAAAAGTTAACTTCGTTAATCGTTATCACGCTATTCAAAAAAGTTAACTACGTTAATCGTTGAAGCGTTAGTTTATCAAAAATTTACCGCAAGTTAAAGTTATCCGGTAAAGTTAACAATCTATATGAAATTGTAGGTAATTCTCATGTTCCACCTAGAACGTATTGAAAAAAAAAATGTAATTCTAAAATTTTTTTAAACACTTGCTTGAATACGAAATAAAATATCATTTATTCAATATTACGGAATGTTTTGTCCCTTTATCAATATATCGAAAACTAGATATCAATTTAAGACCAAAATCTTTTTCCTCGCAAAAAAAAACTCTATCGAAATCCACTCATATTTGCTCTCTAGTTTGTTGATCCCTTCCGGATAATAGGATTTGTCTAAGTCTGCAAAATAGCCATTCGTTTTTGCAATCACCTCCTCGTTTGAATAAAATCTTTTTTCCACTAGCCATTTCTTCATATTACGGAACAATTAACAGTCTGAGGGAGCCACATTTGGAGAATAGGGGGGATGTGAAACGAGTTGGAACCTTATTTCCATTAATTTTGCGGCCACAACTGCTGAGGCGTGAGCTGGTGCGTTGTCGTGATGGAAAAGGACTTTTTTGTGGAATCGTGGACGTTTTTCTTGCAGCTCGGTTTTCAAACGGTCCGATAACGATGAATAATATGCGCCGGTAATAGTTTTACCCTTTTCCAGATAGTCGATGAGGATTATTCCTTGCGAATCCCAAAAGACAGTCGCCATAACCTTCCCGGCCGAAGGAACGGTCTTTGCCTTTTTTGGTGCTGATTCCCCCTTGCCAACCCATTGTTTAGATTGTTCTTTGGTCCCAGGAGTGTAGTGATGTATCCATGTTTCATCCACAGTGACAAAACGTCGCTTAAAGTCCTGCGGATTCCTTTGGAACAGCTGCAAACCGTCCTTGCAACACTTGACACGATTTCGTTTTTGGTCAATCGTGGGCAATCGCGGCACCCATCTTGCGGATAGCTTTTTCATGTCCAAATGTTGGTGCAAAATATTATGTACCCGTTCATTCGAGATGCCCACAGCACTAGCAATCTCACGCACCTTCACTCTCCTGTCATCCATCACCAAATCATGGATTTTACCAATGATATCTGGCGTAGTGACCTCAACAGGGCATCCAGGACGTTCAGCGTCGTTGTGCCCATATGGCCACTCCGAAAATTTTGAAACCACATATAAACTGTTCTAATCGAAGGTGCACAGTCACCATAATGTTTATCAAGCTTCTCTTTAGTCTCCTTAGGCGTTTTGCCTTTCATAAAGTAATGTTTAATCAACACGCGAAATTCTTTTTCGTCCATTTTTTTTTTAAATCACGCGACTTCCTCGGTTCGAACGAATGCCAAACACATAGAAATACACCGATCTGGCTAAAACTTGGTATGTTTTCTTCCAAGAGATGCTCCTAACTGAAAATAACCTCGGCACGCACCGGTAATGCCATCCGTCTGACTTCGCACGGACTTTTCAAATGACCCTCGTAGATACCTGTGCCATCAATTCGATTTTTCTCTCTGCCCCAGATAGCAGACGCCCTGGAGAGGTTGGAAACGGTGACGTTAGAGATACCGCGAAATCGTGTCAACAGCGGAATGACCGGTTCAACGCGACAGCCGTTGAGACCCTACAGCCGCGAATGTACGATGCATCGTAACGATTTCACCATCGAGGCGGACTGCGAGCGCCAGCTCGTGGAGGTCACGTCCGCCGATACAGAAGTCATCACGTGGCGCAAGAGATCCCGCTACGGTGACGCTTTTCACTACAAAATCGAGCAATTGTTTTCGCGCGCCGGTGGCGGTATAACGAACGTAAGCGAGCTCGAGACCTCTCTACCGGAGCTCGTGTACCAGGGCTTTTGCCTGCTCGTCGAGCTGCTCGCGGCCGATCTCGACATCACCCCAGGAATGGTAATACCCACGGAAATGAGTCTCGAAGTAATAAATCGTTTCTCGTATGCCGTATTGCCGCTCAAGATCTACAAGGTCGTAGCGGCCTGCTGTCGCGTCACGTCGAAGCTCGTACTGAAATATCCCGAGGAAATATTGTCGCGAATGCGACTGGGCGTCTATCCGCGTTTCAACGACACTTATCAGAGTACGAGGGACCTGGCGCGAGCCGTCTCGTTCGACGGTGGCCTCGTCGCTTCGTGGCTCTCGGGTATCGAGACGATAGAGCATCGTTACACGATACTCAGTACTTATCTCGACACCCTGTCGAATTACCTCGCCATGAAGCACAGCAAGGAAACGATGTACAACGTGGAAATACCCGGAATGGTTTTCCTTCTGCAGACGGTGCTGCCGAAGCTCGACTCTTGGTACTTCGCCTCGGAAGCTGAGAGAGTCGATCTCTGGTTCAAGAGCATGTCCTGCCTGCATCGAGCTCTAGACTCGAATTTGCCGAAGGGCGAGCCGCGCAAGGAGCTTCAGCTCGTGGTCGCTTACAGCCTTCTGTATCTCGAGCCACGCCACGCACTTCTGAAACTCGTCAGAACGGGCGAACGTAATTTGCAGTGTAAAATGATGAACGAGACCGACTGGCTGAGCGGTAAGGGCTTCAGAATCATCAGGAGCGTGCAATTCGCGCTCTCGCTGGTCAATCGATTGCTCATGTTTCGTCACAGCCTGGGCCTTGGACACGACGAGAGATCGCCCCTCGAGATCGATCTCTACGCCTCGCCGTGCGTGCCGAACGGTCTCCTCATCGTACCGACCATAGTCGATTACCTGTACGTGTGGTTCAGTCCCGCGTTGCAAGCCATGGCCGTGAGACTTTTGAAGAAATTCGCCCAGAGCTTCTCCATGTCGCTGCTCGTTTGCATGGGCATGGACGGCACTGCGATACGCGAAACTTTCGCCTCTCGTCTCATGTCGCCAACGTGCTCGGCCGAGGTTAAAGTCGCCATACTCGATCTCGTCGCGGTGTGCCTCGAGCGCCAGCCGGGCTTGACCGAGGCTCTCTTCAACATAATGCACCAGGCCGAGAGGCATCGAATATTTCCACGGCCCGCCGACGAATTTCTCACCGAGGGCTGCAGCCGATTCCTCGATCTTTATCTTCGTCGCATCGAAGAGGAGGAGAGAATCGTCGACGATAGCCTCTATGACAGCACAATGAGCCTGCTGCGAGCCATGTGGTACAATCGCAACGAAATACTCGTCAATTACTTTCGCAAACGTGAGAAATTCTGGAGTCAGCTGTTCGCGCCGCTTTTGCGACCATTGGTCGCGCGTGCTCGAGGCTACGCCCAGCTGATAAACATCATTACGTTGGAACTCTTCGAGACGTCGCCACCCTCGATGCAGGAAAACGATTTCGCTGTAAATCTCGAGAAATTGCTGCTCAAGTCCGATCATTGGGAACGCGTGACGAAGTACGTTCTCGTCAATCGCGACGAGTCGACCGAGCGTCACGTTGAAGAGATCGAGACGCCTCTGTACGAGGCTAACATCGAGGCTTGGTACAACTTGATCGTTACACTCACGGATCCAAGGATCAGCAACGATCTCGTGCGTCGTATCGAAGCGAAGAGGATACGCGACATGACGAGACTCACGTTGGACGCACTCTCCGCTAGGATAAAACAACCGGTTTTCGAGATCGTCGATGCACGCATCACCATGCTACTCGCTTCTCTCGCTCTTCGTTGCGTCACCACGTGGAAGAGAGATTGCGTCGAATCGAGCGAGGAATTTCTCGAGCACGTTGTTCAGCTAATGCAGAATATGATACACTCGTACGCCGCTTACGGTTTCGCACTGCGGCGCACCCTGTTGGCCCTCGTGCTCGGCTGCATTCAACTCGTCAAATCCACCGTCGCAAACGACAGCGCCAGCCTCGAGTATCTACTCGCTCAGGCCTGCGATATAGCCTGCGTCGAGCTCGGCAAACTCGAGGAATTCGCACGCGCGCGAATCAACGATAAGAGCAACGACGAACACGAGGACGCGGAGATACTGCCGGAAGCTTCGAATTTCGACAACGAACAACATTTGGCGAACGCGCGAAAACGGGGGGACGGTAACGCCGAATGCGCGCCAGGAACACTCGCTGTGAGCATGGTCACGGAATTGCTGAGATGCGATCTCAATGCGAGCCCCAGACAGAACTCGAGACTCGGGCGTAGATCTACGTGCTTTCAATTGCGACAAATGATACCGCAACTCATGGCATATCTAGGTGTGACGCTGCAAAATTATCGGTGTCTCATGATCAGTAATGCCGGGCTCGAATTACTAGGAGCTGTCGCACGATCGCCTTACTATAATCCATCACCGAGTCCCATCGACGATGAGGAATCGATCGCTAAACTGTGGCTGGCCCTTGTACCACCGAATTGTCTGCGAAACAGCCTGCTCGATTCGCTTTATGACGTGAGTTTGTTTGGGTTTGTTTGTAATTGTGAATTTTTCGTTCGTGTAATTTCGTCATGGTCGCCGTCCACGAACAGCTTTGGGGGTAAGGAGGTACGATCATTATTACTACGAAGCCGAATTTCGGATTTGAAATTTTTATATGATTTTGACGAATACTTTGTGCGCCTATTGCCAAAATTTCAGCTATTTCGACCGATTAGTTTTTTCGCGTTAAAACTGTAAGTTTTATCGCGAAAGTCGAGCAAGGAAGTTTCGATTTCCGGTTGAAAATGGTCAGAAAGACGAAATAGCACCCACAAACGTAGCAACAAGGAGCTAGAGTAAATAAGTGGACACAGGATAGGAGAATACGTAGTACCAGCGTACTGGAAATCCGTTCTTTCGTTAGTTCTGTGTTCTGCCACAAGCGTCGCAGAGATCTGAAACGTCCACCAATAGCAGTATAATATCGTTCAGCGCTTGCGCAGCACAATGCTCTTTCCCATTTCCATCGTGGCCTCCTGCCTCGTGTCATAATCGTGATATTGTGCTCTGTTAAGCTTACGTGCGTTTAGTATTGTTTTGCGTTTATAAAGTGTCAATAATCTCCTTACTCTTTAGACTTGGTGGATTTCATTATTCAACGTTTCCTTCAATAAGTAAGGTAAAGCATTGCTTTTATTCTTTTGTATATTCCCCACCGCGACGCATTGTCGACGGCAGCCGAGAGGTTAGCAGTCTCTTTGATCTACATATGTGTGTGTGTGTGTGTGTGTGTGTGTGTGTGTGTGTGTGTGTGTGTGTGTGTGTGTGCGTGTGTGTATGGCTTGGATGTTTTCGACCGCAGCGCCGCCACAAGAGGTACCGATTTCGTGTCCACTTCTAAAGCACGCTGTGTCCACTCCTTCACTCCAGTCTCCATGCATAGCAACGTCGCGAGTAACAGCTGATGCGTTTGGCGAACATAACCCAGCTGTGTTTTGAAACTAATTTGAATCGAAGCCGCCACAAAATATGCAAACAACAATTTATGGAGTTTTATCATTTACCACGTATCAATAATATGTATAATTATATACTGCCTATCGTGTTAATTCCGCTGAGGCAATTCAAGCCTATTTTAAGGATGTTGAGTCCCTATGAAACATGTTAATGTTTATTGTTCAATAAAAAGCTTCTTAATCGTCATGAAATTTTTACACGACCTCCTGAATACTTCATGTAAAAACATACCAAATTTTCAGAATTCTATCATCATTACTTCAACCTCCTTAAGGGTTGAAATAAAAAATGATAAGCAAATTCGGAAAATTTGGTATGTTTTTGTATGAAGTATTTAAGAGGTCGTGTTAAAATTTCACGACGATTAGGAAGCTCGTTATTACAAAATTAACGTTTTGTTAAGAACAATTTTTAAAAGAAATAAAAAAAATGTATCAATAAACTTCGTTTTGTTTCCGTTGCTTTCAGTATATTGTAGATATTACAAAATTGAGAGGTAAAAAAAACAATAATAACATCAATAAGAGCAGCTGTGGGTAATATAAATTTAGACTCTCTTTGGACCGCGTTTGGATCGTACCTCCTTAATATGTGAAATAAATTATGAAAATCCATCATGACGCTTCGTTTGAGGTAGCCCTCCTCGGAGGGCCCTAAGCAGGGCCCTTCTGATTCGTTGGTAATCTACATTGGCGGTTGATAAAAATAGAATAGATTAAGTGCAAGCTCTTACTATTTTGAAATATAATGAAGATAAAAACCCGTCATATCGCCCGCGACTTGATAGTTTAATGTAAGTATCAATATTCTAAAAAAAAACCATAACTTTATATCAAGAAAAACGGAACGAAAACTTTTATCGCGATTTTCTCGAAACTACTTTTTTCGACCTTGTCTCAGCGAATACTCAAAAACTTATCAAGCGATTTTCAATTTGTTTAAAAACATTTTTGTAATCGCAGTGACTGAGGTTGTACGTAGCCGATTTTTTCAATTTTGATCATTACTATTTTTAAAGATTGCTCGAGTACGAAAAAGGGCCTTGAAGATAGAAAAAAATGTCCAAACTGTCGGCATTCTGTAAAAAAAAAAACCAAAATAAAAAACGGCTACGCATAACGATAGCTACATTCGTATAGATATCGATAAATTGTTGACTTTTTATTTACAGATAACCTACGTAAAGATATCGGTGGGACAATGAAGAGAATTTTTTTCCGTCGCCAAATCAGGGTTAATTTCTTTTTAATTTAATAAAAATTGGTATAAAACTAGATGAATACATACTTCATAAAATTAGTATAAACCCGATCCTTTCATAATTAGTTATTTCTTTGAAAAAAAAAACGCTATTGACGACAAAGCACCCGTTACGTAACGCAATAGGGGGGGGGGGGAGTTCAGGCCAGGCGCTACGATTCTACTACGGGGGGGGGGGGGGGCGTAAAAAAGCGATTCACTCTTAAAATAAATTACACATCTATTTAGTACGAATATCAAGCTGTTAGAAAATATACATATTTTTTTATTCCGATGTACAAAATGGCCGACCACTCGAAACTTCTCGACACAGCTTTTTTCCAATTGGCGTGACAAATAAGATCAACAAATTTCACTCGATTTACTTCAAATTTAAAAGTTATGTTCCTAATTGCATTTCGCAGAGAAGTACGTACGGAATTTCTGACTACTCGAAAACTTTTCATTTTATGAGCAGTTTATGAGCATTTATAACGAAATTTTTCACTGGAAATTCATTTCTTAAGTTCAAATACCTACAACTTCTGAATAAATGAATATCTTTTAAATTCCGTACGTACTTGTATAAGTAGTCTAATGTAGATTGACGAGAATTTTTGTATTTTGGTCTAGGTAAAAAATTGTGGATGCTAAATGTCACGCCGCGCAGCGCCTAAAAAAAGATAACAAAAGAAAATATTAGTAGTCGGCCATTTTGGACATCGAAAAAAAAAAGAATTCTAACAGCTTGATATTCATACTAAATAGATGTGTAATTAATTTTATGAGTAAATCACTTTTTCATACGAAAAAAAATTACCAAATGCGCACATAATTTTATACCCGTTACTGTGGCCTAAGGCCTTAAGCCAATAAAAAAAATCAATTTTTTGAACATTCTACAGTGTTGCTACCGCTTAAAAGAGGGCAGAGATACTTGTGCTGATAGAAAAAGTTACGTTATGCGTTACGTTGTGCACGAAAATAAATGATTTATTTTCCAGGACCTCACGAGTCAGGGGTCGTGGCGTTGTCGTGATTGGTGGTCCGTGTATACTCTTGGACTAGAGTTCGTGACGGGTCTGGTGAATGGCGTTTGCGTAACGAGCGACGATCCGAACTGCGATTCGACCCCTTGCTGCCCGGCCCACGTAAAGTCAATCATACTGTTTCTCGGCTCGCACGAAAACAATTTGCTACAAGCTGCGACACTGCTGAGACACACGGCCGACTCGGTGGCTGTTGATCTGGTGCAATCACTCGTTGCGCTCATTTCGGCGCTCAGCCTTCGTCCGAACCTATGGGAGTCGTTGCAACCCAGTGTTTGCGACAATTTGATGGTAACGTTATTTTCACACGATTTTAGCGAATTAAACGTTTTACCGTTTACGGGGGGAGGTACCTTTAGGCGAGGAAAAAATGGCTGAATTTGATGATTTTTTTTTAAAAGGAAAAATTTCTTCACCATTTTTGAGACTTGGGGTATGTTTTATTACTACTTTTGGCTGGTACGTGGTATTTCAATTTTGAAGCATACATTTTTGCTTACGTGAAATTGGCTTGAAATTCTGTACCCGGGGGGTTTTGGGGTAGTCAACACCCGCTAGGTGAAACATAAAAATTGAATAGGTATGTTTTAGTAGTTATTGAAGTCTTAGGAACCTTGAAACGCATTTACAACCGCCATGTTTAATCAAAAAAACACTTTTGAATCGTCGAAATCTGAATTGAATTAGGTGTAACAAACACTGTTACACTGTGCCGCAAACGGTTAAATTTCTTTTCTTCTAAACTGTTTTTTCAAGTCTGGTGTGACGTATAGCTAAAAACCTAATCGACCGATGCTGATGAAATTTGATAAATCAATCTTTCTAACCTTATTTTCCAAAACATGACTCTAAATGTTTTTGAAAATTAAGAAAACGTATTTTTTATTGCAAAATGTAGCTTTCTTATTCTTTTTTGGAAAATTCTTTGAAAATGGAAAATTGAAAATTCTTCGAACATTCTTTGAAGATTGAAAATTCTTCGCAAATTGAAAATTTTTCGAAAATTCTTTCAACATTGAAAACTCTTCGAAAATTCTTTGAAAATTGAAAATTGTTCGAAAATTTTTTGAAAATTCAAAACATTTGAAAATTGAAATTTTTTTGAAAATTCTTTGAAAATTGAAAATTCTTCGAAAATTCTTTGAAAATTGAAAATTTTTCGAAAATTCTTTGAAAATTGCAAATTCTTTGAAAATTGAAAATGCTTTGAAAATTGAAAATTCTTCGAAAATTCTTTGAAAATTGAAATTTTTTCAAAAATTGAAATTGTTTCGAAAATTCTTTGAAAATTGAAAATTCTTCGAAAATTCTTTGTAAAATTGAAAGTTTTCCGAAAATTCTTTGAAAATTGAAAATCCTTCCAAAAATTTCAAATCCAAAAGTTGGATTCGTAGTAATGATCGTACCTCCTTAAGTGTAACAACTTTTATATCAATATCTATAATATTAACCTATCGAAAGAATTCATGAAAATTGATCCCACGCGATGGTCTAGTGGTTAGCGTGCTTGCCACTAAACCTGCGGACCGGGAGGTACCGGGTTCGAATCCCAGTCGCGTACATTTCGTCGTGAAATTTTTTTCTTCGGCATTTCGCGGCGAAATAAGACTAGTTCCACGACTGGGGGGCGAACTTGATGACCAGCTGCATTGGTTTTCCGCTATGACAGAAATGTCATGATGAATATGATACAGAGGGGCAAGTCGGCTGCGGCCGCAAGGAGGAGGGGGGGGGGGGAATAGGGACAAAAAAGTGAAGAAAGGAGTGTAGAAAAAGAAACAGTGAAAGAAATAATAGGTAACAAACGCGAATAGCGTGTACCTCGGGAAAAAAACAAAATTAAAAAAGATTAAAAAAAAAGACTTCATAAAACAATTCGATAATCGAAAAAACACGTTTTCGTCTTCCACAGAAATGCATGTACCTGGTGTACGACAGCACGGTGAATCTCTTGCTACGTCCGCGAATTCTCAAGTTCATAATCGACGGTGTGAGCGTAGAGAGCGCCGAAGAGTTGCAGTCCTGCGACGAGAAGCTTCTCAGTGTGGAACTAAAGCTGCTCGTGAACAAGTTGATCATTGTGAATTGGTGGTGCGCGCAGTGTTTCGTGAGATTTTCACCGAGGCTCAACGCCCTCGTCGACACGATATACACCCAAGATTTTTGGTACACGCCATTGGCAGAGATGAATTTCGGACCACCGCAGATGTCGATGAACTCAGCGCCTCAGCTCACGTACGGCACGATAATAAGCTCGACGCAGCTGTTCACGCAAGCGCTCTACTCGCGACCAACGTGCGGCACACCGGCGAGCGTCGCTCCCGGCGCGGGACGTCGATCCAACTCCAGCACCGACACCATGGATTCGGCGAAACGCGAGTGGGAACGCGCTACACCGGAAAACTCGCGGAGAATACACGCTAAAGATCTGCGCCGAATATTGCAGATCGGCAGACCGTCGACCTGCGAATTTTCGAATTACGTTACGGGCCACGACGTGACCGTTCCGTTGCTCGGCAATCCGCGTCTTTTGACCCGTCCGTACGATCCTCTGATCTGCGAAAATACGATATTGTCGCGAGCCACCCAATTCGGCCATCACGGTACCAGACACGCGTCGAAAACCAGCGGGCAGGTACACAATATCGGGGCGTCCAGCAGCGGACAAAACGCGAGCTCCATAGGCCTCGCGAGAAGCGACAGACCCGAGACGAATCCTTGGTTCGCCTCGATGAACGAGAAAAACGCTCGGATCGCCCTCGAGGTCAATCTCGTCCTCGTGCTCTGTCAGACCCTCGAAGGCGTCAAGAGCCCGCGATTGGCCCTGCGGGATCGCCAATTGATAGCTCGCGAGACGGCAAACGAGATCGGCGTCTTCTTCGATTTTCTCGAACAGCGCGGCGACAGCCTCGAAGAAACGACCCACGAGGGCGCTTTCGTCGGCAGCGGTTTTCAAGCCAGCTTCAACGACGTCGTCCGAACCGTCGCCGTCAGAAGCCAACCTGCGAACGGGCTCAACGCGAGACTGTCCCGTGACAGTAAAATCAACAAAGTGCCCGTGTGTCACTGGAATCACGATTCCAAGCATATATCTTCGGCCGGAGCATCGCCGGAAACTTTCCTCGACGAGGATATCGTCACAACTGGAAGTCTCGCTTCTCCCGCCAATAGCAACGTACGCTTTTTACCCCTGCTCGGCAAAATGCTCAAATCGATGCTCGAGTCTCTGGACTCGGCGCAATACAGCTGAAACATTGCCCAATGGAAAAGCCTGATTTTGCGAAAGGAACCAACGATCAATTCGGTTAGACTGACTCGTCGAATCAAACTTTCTCAAAAATGTCATATTTTTCATACTTTAATAGTCTTGGCCGAAGTTTCGTCAGACACCTGTTCTAGCTTCCAAGTCGAAAGAAAATAATCACGATCCAAGTTACGTTTACATTGCGAAAACCCTGCACATCTCCAAGACTCTCGAATTTCAAATGCCAACCATCAAAGTATGAAAGACATAGCGGAGCAGGACGAAAAAAAGGGACGACTTGAACCGAAAGTATGTCAGTAGCGTAATTATGCTCGTACGACGCAGGCGCTGGAATCATCGCCACCTTCGAAAGGAACCAATAAAAGTGTTGAATATTGTTTTCCGATATTCGTTCAGTCAATGAATGTAACTTTTTTTTTTCTCCCTCTCTCTCTCTCTCTAACGTTTTTCTTCCTCCCCTTCTCGTTTTTTTCTTCTATTACGGTACAGTAGAAAAATATAATTCGAGGTGCTCGATAATATTATGCCTTACATCGTCATTCCCGACTGTCGATGCGGACGTGCTGAGCTCGCAGGGTCGCAAACGACGCCCGTTTCGCGATCTCGCGTCTCTCTTGTGGTCGCCCTTCAGCGAGAGTGCGGTAGCAAGTATCGGAGGTAGAATAATGGCGCGTCTGTGTCTCTGATGGATCCGACAAATTCGAGGAACGAAATTTCGGACAAATATGACGCTAAGGTGGCAAATTTGATAGAATTGTCTCGGGCGACGGTGAGTAGCCGTGACGGGGAGTATCGTGGCTGTGATTGATCGACATTCCATCGGCGTTCTTACGATTTGGCGAGCTATTGGTGGCTGTGCCGACTGACGATTCCGTTGTCGTCGTTCCGGTGACGAACGTCGACGACGCTGAAATTGGAGCTGAACCCACCGTCGACGAGGTATTGACGGCATTCGTCCCACCCGCGGTACTCGTCGTCGTCATCGCGGTCGCCAACGTCATACTGTTCACATCACCCAGCGAATCGTCGGTTATCACACCGTCCCACGTATCCAACTTCGCCTCTTCGCCGTGATTGTTCGCCAGTGCGTTCGTCGAACCGCGCTGTCGCTTTGCGTCACCGTACAGCAAACAATTGACGTTCGGCGAGCTGCTTCGATCGCGCACGCCCTCTTGCTCCTCCAGAAAACGGTCCATGTAGTCCCTGCTTGCAATTCCAATGACAAAAACGTTTATTTTTTCATGCCTGACGTACGGTGGGGCAAGAGTTTCGTAATAAGGACCGATATTCGCGATTCTTTGTTCATTAATATTTCAATATCAAAGAGGCTACGTCTACCTGGGTGGAAGAAAAAAAGTGTTTCCAAAAATATTTGTCTTCGATAGTATCACCTTTTAGCTATATACACTGAAAATGTCAGTTCGATTTTTTGCATTTTTCAACTCTTCCATCATAGACTTGATGGAATTGCTGGTAAAGACGATTTTCACTTTATCGGCTCAGTAAAGCGCTTTAAAGTAGCACGCGGTGCGCGCGCTCTAGTACGGCTACACGCTGCGCCCCTGGCAGGTATTGAGCACAGCTGTTTTTAATTTATACCTGAGTATACACGTATGCACGTATACTTCCATGCATTTGCTGTATAGTAGTAGTCTCGTTTCGATGTGCGAGTAAAAGGGGCACGATTACGATATCTCTGGCGCCTTAATTTGACCGTGGATTATTCATATTTTGCCCAAAAGAAACACTTTTTTTGGAATAAAAAAATTGCGATTTTGGCTTCCAATGATTAGTTATTAAGCGATTTAACTGGTTTATGTTAATGTAGCTTTCTTCGGAATGCGCTGGCAAGAAAAAAACAAGAACAGAAACATAACTTAAAAAAAACACACAACAAGAAAAGAAAAAATAATTAAAACCAAGAAAAATTTTAAAAAAGCCGGGGATTCTAAAAAACTGGCTCGAGCAAAATAAAAGCTGAAAACGCAACCGATAATGAAACAAAAAGAAAACCGGGGCTTCCAAGAAACCGACTCGGCCAAAGAGTTAACCCATAAGAGGTTAACCGCGGGTTTCAAAGTCTTAATGAGAAAACATATTTTTTGAAGTTTGCTTGCAACTTGGTATAAATATGCTCCAATTCAAATGATTAAACCCAAACAAGCACGCGTACACGCCCACACAAACACACAGCGGAGAGGGTTTTGAGTAGATACAAATGTGGGAGTAATGCTCCACGCTTCCTAATCTCCGCCATCGCAAACACGCACACACCAAACAGCCCTTTTCAGGGCCAAAGACAGGGAGACTAGAGGTAAGGAGTGGACACACAGTGCTTACGAAACGTCCGCAAAACAAACAAACGTCCGCAAACGCAGCAAATAGGGAGGCGCTGCGATCGTATGTGTCCGAATAGCTCCGCCTACTAGCCTCGTGCTCTTGGCGCGCTCTCAATTGCTCTAGACAGCACATTCGTGGTGGGCGGACCTAACTGTTGCGTCTATCTCTCCTATTTCGCTGTCTTTCGCATTGTTGCAAACTCATAATAGCAACTAACAATTAATGAAATTAAGCAGTGAACCAACTAAATAAACCAACTAAGAAAATAAAAACAGAACACAAATGTAGCCTTGACTGTCGTGGATTGGAAATATGTTTCAGAAAAGGGCATTTGGTTGATTTATTTTTTTCACCGATGCGAATGAAAGTTTTAAAAAAATTGCCCTATGCAAACAATATTACTCTTTATGTGGCTTGTAAATGCAACTGCACTGGAGAAAAAAAGGAACTTGTCAAAAAATTGAAGTTGTATTTGCAAGAAAAATAACTTTTAAATTATGCCCCATTTTATGCTTATTACTCCAGGGAGAATGAAGCGTAAAGGTTATGTTTCTCATGAACTGAACTACATGCATGAAAAAAGAAACTGAAAGCTAACCCTAATGACGGTCGATTGAGAGCAATATTGAAAATAATTCTACCTTGGGCTTTGAAGAAAACAATTTCGTGAACATTTTCTCAATATTACAAAACACAATAATATTAAAAATGAGCCTCAAAGCGGAGCACAAAGATACATCGATATCAAATTCTTTTATTATTTGTGCGCATGCGTTAAATTTGGACTATTATAATTATTGGAGACGTTATCGTCAGGAGAGCTGCTAGTGGCACGATCTGGAATTATTGCAAGTCGGATTTTTTTAAGACGCTGGAACTACGTGTTAGCCTACGCTGTGTCCACTCCTCTCTAATCTCCCTGGCCAAAGAATACCAATGCCACGGTCTTACATACAGGTCTGGAAACTCCCGTCGTATGGGTAGTTCGCTTATGGATGCCAGACGTGTAGTTCATATATTGCCCAGTGTGATCGCTGCGATCTAAACTCCGGCGCGATCACGATGGGTGGGGGAAGTAAGATAGAGACAGCGTTAGCTTTTCAATCTCTGTCTCACCTTAATGTATATGACTCGTTTTTAATATTATTGTAGACTATTATAACCGCGGTAAAACGCAAATGCTTATTTTACAAAACCTCCGACCCCAACCCTCTGCCCGCAAGCGGGTGTGAAAAACATGAGCGATTTTGAGTTATTTGAACGAGATATCGAATTTGGCTCAGTGGCAAATCTCTTGTATTACCGTAGCATTTTGTGTTCAAATCCACTTGTCTTTTTTTTAAATATATAAATACGGTAGCTATGTTTATTGGAGACCATTGTAACACGCAGTAAACCGTGCCAACTTTATGACACCTGGAATTGCGTGTTCCCACTACTCGCGCAAAACATTGTCATTAGGCACCCGGAAAAACGACACCTTTGCATTGTCGGCTTTGCGGCTGGTATTGCAATAAGGAACCGCGCGCCGTCTTGGCATTTTTGCCAATTTTTCAAAAATCTTTTCTTCTTTTATGAGAGCACAATATCCGACACGGGGATTTTGAGGTTAGGTTTGAGAAAACGCAGTAGGCGGATAGATCGCAGAGACGAGTAGTGACGGGATTACGAACTAATCCAGTGCTTCAATAAGCGTACTACCCCCACCACTTGATTTTGTGACGAGTGTCCAGACCTGTATGTAAGACCGTGACCAATGCAGACAACCTCCACGTGGTCTATTCTGGATAACGCTAATGATCTGCAGCCAACTTCGTTAAGGGCATGGGTCACACGTCCGGTCGGTAAAAATCCTAATGCCAACTTCTCTCTCAAACGAATCACATTCCGGGCAAACGAAGAGAAAGACGTTGTTCGTCGTTCAACAGAGCGGAAAGTGTTTCTTTTCTTTTTGCCAAAAATCAACCATTTAGGAGAACACTGGGAATCTGAAAATCAGCTACCTATCGCGCACTCGTGGCCGCTCGGTCGGTGTGACACTTGGCCTCAAATCAACGACAAAGCACGACGAAACAATGTAAAACACGCGGAAAATTCGATTTACATCGAAAATCAGAAAAATACATTTTTTCTCTTCGAAGCGCTGTAAATCCAAACCTAAGGCGCAAAACGAAAAAAGTTATTCTTGTTTTTCGTATTTTTTTCGGCCATATTTCATAATTCAATGGTCAAATTGAGGCGCCAGAGATATCGCAATCTCCCCGTAAAAGGGCACTCCACCGGTTAGTATAGTATAGTAAATTTACAGTACAGTAAACTTTAAACGCGTATCTCTCGAAACGACTTTTTGTCATCTGGCGTTGGTGATTTGGGAGAAACGGCTCAACCAATCGGGCTAAAATGTTTATTGCATATTTAGAGTATATAGAATTCAGAATGCGCCCGAACTAGGATTATCAAAAATATTAAGTTTAACTTCAATTTTAGATACTAATTTTATATACTTTATACTTTAACCAGAAATATGACGAAACAAAAACGTGTTTCCCGAACACTTTTGCAAAAAACGACGCCGTTTTGTTGTTTTGCAATGTGAAATAATAATCCTAGTTCGTGCAATAGCGACACTCGTACACGTTAAGAATCTTTTTGGATTGTTTATTACTGATTACCTGGAGAGCGCAGATCATCAACGCCAGCAACATACTTTTTTTCATGCCTTTACACGATTACAAATTGTTGAATAAATATACATTTATATGCAACAACAAAAAATTAATTTCTATTCGGTAAGAGTGTAGCTTTGAGGGAAAAAAGGTTTGTACCGATAGACATTTGAAGGTTGTTGACGATTTCACCTTTTTAAAAGCGATCTTCATTTTCCAATAGTTACGTAAAAATGACGACTTTTTTTAATAGATTTTGTATACGCGAGATTCAATTCGTCGCCACGGTGTGGAGAAAAATGATTATAAAAATCGACCATCGACTTTTAGATTTCGGATGGACCGTTTGAGCTGGAGAGTGTCCGGCGCCAAACATTGCGAAAAAATGTCGTCATCTGCCGGCGGCCATGTTTTTGATGCTTTTCTGTATTTTTTGGTGATTTTTTTAACGGTTCTATATATGTACCTTTGTGTTTAAAAAAATGCGTTTATTTTTCACCAAAAGTTTCCCATAAAAAATGTCGGAATTTGGCCATTTTTTTCGGGCCTCTGGGTAGATGTAGTCCCTTTAATGAGTACTAGCAAGAGAAGCTTTTGTTTTTTACTTTATGAAATCGATCAAAGTTCGGGTCAAATGTACGAGATAAAAGTTGGCCGCACTTCAAACGTCGCATACTGTATACTCACGTGATACCGGGGTGAAGGGCATATTTCTTTTTCTCCATTCGCGCCTTGTAAGTAAATATATCGTGTCTCTCGGTTTTCTTCCAAAGGTAATAAAACTGCACGAGCTCACCGACCGATCGCGTTTTCACCTGAGAAATTTCGTACTTATACGATTCCTGACACAAACAACCGACGTATACAATACTCATAAATATTGCTAAGACGTGTCATTTTTTAAAACATATTTGCACGACAGATGGTGAAAAATCTATCCCAAACGACACTTGAAAATCGGTTGGGCTAATTTCTGACTAAGAAGGGAACCTCTTCCCCCTGCGATTTCATTGACTTTTTAAATACTGAGTGTCTCCCCGTCCGGTTATCGGACGAATAAGCGTATGTTATTCCTGCGGATAACGGCTCAGTTAATATTGTTGTGATTCGTGGAAGCTAGTATCCGGACGAATAACATATATATAATTGTCCGGATAGATTGTGTTAAATTGTTAAACAAACTATCCGGAAGAATAATTGATATGTAGTCATCTGAAGAAAATCTTTATAATTTTGTTTGGGTTGGTTGATCGTGTTTGGGTTTGGGTTGGTTAGTTGTGTTTCGGTTTGGGTTGGTTGGTTTCGTTTGGGGTTTGGTTCTTTTTTTGGGTTTGTTTTTTGGGGTGTTTTGTTTGGGTTTGTCATTCTGGGTTTGGGTTGATTTGTTTGGGTTTCTATTTGGGATTTTTTGTTTGCGGCGTTGTATAGCGTGAACCGCGTGAAATTTGTCGATATCCGGATGAACAACATACGCTTATTCGCCCGATAACCGGACGGCTAGCCTCAGCGTTTTTAATTAGGTAGCCTTCATCGAAATCTAAAAGACACGTGTTTCAATTATCGACGTTTGAGGAATTAAATTTACTAGGTGCGCAACTAAGTTCCCGGGTTTCACACATGGATGGCGCTAGCGACACATGTAGTCGGCATACAGGTCTGAAATTGGGTGTCTTTATAGCTTGGACATTTGTTAAGAATACCCAGTCGTAATATAAACAAATATCGCAACACAACGACCTTTTTTCTAACCTCGAAAATTCCAAAGTTTGTGCCAAAGAAACAGCATTTGCGGGAAGCGGCAAGCCACTTCCGAAATTTTGCTTTTGCGGCAGAACAGAAAGAGTTTCCTGCATCGAATTGTTATTGCCGATGAAAAATAGATATATTTCGAGAATCCCAAACGCAGAAAATCGTGGCTTTCACTTGGCGAAGCGTCGTTATCGACGGCACGGCCAAATCGCCTCGGAAAAAAGACCATGCTCTGCGTGTGGTGGGGCCAGAAAGGAATCGTGTACTATGAGCTGTTGAAACCGGGCGAAACTGTCAATGGGCATCGCTACCGACAATAACTAATCAATTTGAACTACGCATTGCTCGTAAAGCGGCCAGAATGGGACACGAGACACGAACGTATGATATTGCAGCACGACAACGCTCCGTGCCATCGCAGTTCCATCGTCCAGAACACCATAAAAATACTGAAATGGGATCTGCTACCGCACCAGCCCTGGCCCCATCAGACTATCACTTGTTCCGGTCGATGGCGCATGACTTGGGTGGGCTACACTTGGCCAATTACGATGCAGTACAAAATTGGTTGGACGAATGGTTTCAGTCCAAAGACGCGTCTTTTTATCATCACGGTATTTATGTATTGCCAGAGAGATGGCAAAAGTGTGTAAATAGCGAGGGACAATACTTTGAATGAACCATTTTTTGTATTTGTCTTCAAATTTTCGACTTTTCATTGGTCAAAAAAATCCGGAAACTTAGTCGCGCACTTAGTATTCTTGAAGTTGGACACCTTCAGTGAAATTTTCGCGATTTCATATGTTTGCAGACGAGATGTTTCATTCGCACCAATTGGTGAATAATTATTATGCCGAATAATCAAAAGCGAACTTTTTTCAACTCCGACGGGATAAATCAACTGAAATGTATAAGAGTTGAAATTTGACATCTGTCATAACACGAAACCTATTTGTTATATTTCAACGAAACTATTTGCACTTAGGAGAGATAAAAAGAGGACATACGTATTTTTGTGTTTTCGGGAGAAAGAAATCTTGTGGACCAAAGGAAACACAACCAGATGGAGATGCTAGAAAATGTATACATAGGGAGTCGATCGCTTAAATGGGGTTCTTTTTCGAGCAACGCTAAAAAAATACTCTCTTATTCTTACCAAATCTGTCTGTTTTTAGCTCTTTCAAATGTTTAGGCGGTCATCGCATGTTACGGGTAAAAAAATCAAAAAATTGTTTTTTGCACCAAGTGCAAAAAATGTGTGCGTGTTATATGGACCCGACATATTTTCCTGTTTCTATTTTAAAAATTCTAAGTACTGGGTCAGGTAGAGGGGTATAGGCCACGTCCCTTTCAAGGGTCAGGTAGCGGTAGATGTTGCATTTAGCCCTCGGGACCATTCGAAAACAACGCTGTGTTTAAAGTTGAATAAGCGTAAGTGAAATTGAGCAATTTCCATTCTGCAAAATGGAACTTCCACCGGAAAGTAAGTACACTTATTATATCAGTCAAGTTGTTCGTATCAACGAGACACCGAGCAACAAAATATATAAACACCTACTGTAAATTAACATGCCCGTGGCGAAAAAAATTATGTGCAGGTTGAGTAAAAGTTGATAATTCTATAGAATTCTGCGACTGGTCAAGTTTCACGTTATTCTTTACCCTTTTCGCCCCGTAGGACGGTGGGCAAACTGGCCCCCGCGGTACCATGCTGGATCATTGGTGGGATCCTCGTGACTACGGGAAGACCGTACCACTTCTAATTGACGAGGTACCCGGGCTCACCCCCTAAAGGGGTCAGCCTACACGGGTGTCCCTACCTGCTCGGGTTCGGACAGATTAAGGGACTATGCCAGTGTGACACTTAAAAAAATCGATTCTTTGCCCTTTTCGACAGTTTATACTTTCAAGAATATCCTGTAAAAATGTCAAAGCCGTATCTCTAATTCTCCCCGAATGCCAGCCTTCGAAAGAGCAACCGCTCGTAGATATAAAATCGATAGTTAAATCTTTAAACGCGTTTTTGTCGAAATGAGCATTTTCAAATTTGCTGCCATTGTAACTCAAAGAGCAATTATCCGATTGACTTGAAATTTGAACGGAGCACTCTTGAATATATTTACTCTACAATGACGCAGGATATTTTAGATCGGATGAAAATTGACGATTTGGCATTGAAAAAAACGACCATTTTATAGGCAAGAAAATGGACTTTTTTTTACAACTACGTCATTTTGTTAGATTATGATATTTTTCGAAAATCCTACGTCATTGTACAGGAAATACCTTCCAGTTTAAAGAATTTTTTTTCTTTTTCGGTTCCAGCTACTCAATCGGCCGGAATCATGTCAGCAGTGGAGGAACTTTTTTTGGCGCCCTCGAAGGCAGCGAATAATTCGGTAGCATCTCAATATTATTCTATGAAAAAATTATGTAATATAGGTCGCATATAGCCAAATATATTCTTAATTTTCCGAAACATTTAATTGAGTACTTTTTTTCCAAAAAAATCCCAAAAATCACCCAAATTTTCAGCGTTCACACTGGTACAGCCCCTCAATGTCATTTGATTTTACATGCTGTACCTGGCACGTGGCCTTAAGCAACACTGGCCCCGTGACCTTAAGATCGGATACTCCGACCACCGCGACATATGCTAGCCTACCCGTTTACATTCGGAAGACAGGTCCTTGTGCAACTACTGGTCAAAGCAAGTGACTTTCCAGCACTCTAACAACTCTGCAGGTTGCTACCGGAGCTAATAACAACGTAGCTCCTCCGCCGGGCGCCCGTAGGAGCCCTGACCAGCATACGGCCAACCACTGCCATCGCTAAGCCAACCACTATCGGTTAGTGACCGCCCCGTAGGACGGAGGGCAAACTAGCCCCCGCGGCACCAATCTGGATCATTGGTCGGATCCTCGTGCCTACGAAAAACTCGCACCACTTCCAATTGACGAGCCATGCTTTCGTCGACATTGGTCTGTCAGCGCTTCGGGCTGGCGGTGTAGCTACTCACCGGGGTGAGAGCTCACCCCCTTAAGGGGTTAGCCTACACGGAAGTTCCTCCTTGCCCAGGCCCGGATTCGGACAATCGAGTTTCTCCTGTATGAGAAACCAGCGATAAGTGGTGGCTCACTTATCAACCCAGCACCCAACCAACACCGCCGCGCCTCGAGCGGTTGTGATTTCCTATGTGGCCTTTTCATACATATGCACTCACTTATCAACTGCCTAGCGTCATCGGATCGCCTCGCTCGCAAGCTGTCCATGTGCGGACGGCAAGTGAACTACTCGATAACTCAACAACGCCTTAACCCCTTCGTTAGCATTGACGCAATCGTGCGTCAACCTTTATTTCCCTATTTAACTTGCTCTGATGTGAAATCGGAGCCTCACTCGGGGGTTTTTGGGCTCACTGAATTCGACTTTGACGTCAAAGTTTGGAAATTCAAAATGGCGGCGCCAATATGGCGGACAAAAATCAAAAACTTTACTCGATTCAGATGAAAATTAGTACTCCGGGATTTTCGAGGTCACTTATTACGAAGGTGAACTTTAAATTTGAAAATTCAAAATGGCGGCGCTAGAATCGCGGACCGAAATTGAAAATTTTACTCGATTTACATAAAAATTGGTACTCTGGGATTGTCGAGGTCGCTTATTACGAATCTGAACACAAAATTCAAAATTTTTAATGGCGGATCCAATATGGCGTACGAAAGTGCAAAAAACTGCTCGATTTGGATAAATCTTGGTACTCGGGGGTTTTCGGGGATGCTGAGTGTGATGCTGAACTCGAAATGAAGGAATTTTTCATGGTGAATTCAATAACATGAAGTCAGGTGCCGAGCTAATGAATGAGCGACGACCTAAAATCACACGCATGTGCAACTTTGAGGACGAATTTTACCCCGTAAAACAGCTTCCCCCCGGTATACAAAAATCCGTGTCTTTTATATTTCGCTCTACACTAAAATATCGCAAATTCGAGAGTGAAGAGAATTCGTAGTCCCATACGAGCAGCTGTAAGACTAGCGTAGTTAATCTACGATCGTTCACCTTATTTCTCTGTATGAGATGAAAGTCCTTGCCATAAGTCCGTAGACCGGATTCAAAGTTGTGACATTCCTCCTCGGACCAGAGGCTAATGGCGTCTGTGGGTGGCAATACGTTCATTCTTCGTCGTCTCAGTGCTTCCTCCAGGTTATAGCCGCACTGTAACAAGAGATATAGTGCCTGTTCGTCGTCCCTTATGTGTCCACCGGTTGGCGGTGTATTGCTCTTGACGATGGACAATTGTGCGCGCTCGAGAAATTCTTCGACCTCCTTCTTGGATATGAAACAAGGATTCCACAGTATCTTATCCTCGTTCTCGTAGGGCAGAGCATCGTCGTACTTGCAAAGACCCTCGGGTATCGTGGCCTGGTAATCGCTACCGACCATTATCGTTTTTTTCCATTCCTCCTCGTCGGGACTGTAATCACAGTCGTCGTCTTCCTCCTCGCTCTGCGGTCGCGATACGCTTCTCAACAGTCTCGACGAGCCACCACCGCCGCCTCCACCGCCGCCCCCACCGATCCCGCCGCCGCCGTTGCCGCCCCCGCTCGCGCCGCTACCGCCGCCGTCACTGCCGCCAGCGCTACCGTTGCCACCCTCCCCACCGCCAGCACCCTCGCCACTCACGCCACTCTGCGACGATGGATTTTCGTTGTTACCGGTCGCACCGTCGTTCACTCGAGGTCGGACCTCGCTATCATCACCGGGATTACCACCCACCGTTCGTCTGCGATTACTCAAACCGGCATCAACTTCGATACGAGACTCATCGAGGCCCTCGCGATTCGTCGCCTCGTCCCCTTTACCGTCCCCTATACACATACGCTTAGCGTCCATCTTTATCATCTCGAGATAAAACTCCCGCAGGCTCAGCTGCTTGAACATCTTGTCGCCGGGGATTTTTGGATTAACGACGCTCGCCTCATCGTCCTCGTCGTCCTCGTCGTCCTCGACCTCCTCGACCTCCTCGTCGTCCTCCTCGTCCTCGTCCTCGTCCTCGTACTCTTCCACCTCGGTCTCGCACTTCTCGGCCGACACCAGCCTCTCCTCGCCCTGCATCACGCTCAACTGATCCAAACTGTCCGAGTTCTCCGCCGTCATCTGAGTGCATCCGTATTTGGCCAGCAATTCTTTCAATGGCATATCACCCTCCTGCGATATTCTCAGTTATATTTCTTGTTAACGCGCCCGTAAAAGCAACACCCGATTACATCGTAAGTGGCATTGGGCTTGAGGCATTCCTTTGAGATGATGATAGAAGAGGTCAAAGCCTAACGAAATAACACATTTTACTGTTCGCACCGAGTCTCACGATTGTCGGATTTTTCAAGAGCATCGGATTTTATCGGCGAAAACGCCAGCGGCTGACGCAAAATGACAAAATTTATAGCGGAATCTTTATTTACCCCGGTGTTTACTGAATCATAGGCCTATGTATTACTCGGCGAACATGAATGGCAATAAAGATTCCTACGTGGCTGTAAATTTTTGTCTCTGCGCGGACAGGCTGCCTTTCCTGGAAGATCGCGTAAATGTATGTACCTCAAAAACTACAACTCGGTAGAGCTTACTAATGCTTGTTATTTTGGTAGTTTTTGACCTCCGCTGTCACTACTTTGAGGGGAGGGTAGGGGTTCACAGTTTTGAAAAATCGATTTTTGTTGTTGTCTTTTCTTATAGTTAAACATTTCAAGAATATAATCCCAAAATGTCCACTTTTCCACTACTTTTTCAAAGTCCGTGTTCACTGCCATTTGAAAACTACATGACCGATTTATTTCAAACTTGGTACACACTTTGTACGTATAAAATACCTCCCCCCCAACGGTTAGTTTGAGATTTTTTGTTTACCTTGAGGGGGTTTTCCACCCCCAAAATGGCGGAATTTTTCGTGAAAAATAGCACCTTTCACTTTACATGATGACCAAAAATTTAGAAATGAAACTAAAAAAACTATCAAAGACCGTTGGGGGGAGGATTTGAACATACTTTGACTAAATTTTAATGGTACTTGATTTCAGATAATTTCTAGCTGAGATACGGTGAACACCGCAAATCGTGTTTTTCCAAAGGCGTTCTTGGAAAAGCTTTGTCACCGGCTTGTTTGTGGATATTTTCGCGTACAAATTTTACGGAATGTCCTTGAAATGACACTTAACAATGTACAAAAGGTTTCAACAAGTTTACTCTATCCATATAGATGAAGAAAAAAATCGCAAAGAAGTGTTTGTTTTTCACGCTGAAACGCCTACCCTTCCCTTAAAGGTATACATTGAGCTGAGGGCTACCCTGTGAATAAGAGCATCAGGGGGATTCTCTGCTGAAGAGAGTTTTGAAATTTTGATTTTGCCGGTATATAGTGAGTTGAATTCTTTGCAAAAATGCCAGCTTATATTTCGGAGGCAATCTTGCGGGATCTTTTGACTCAATCATAGACGCAGAACTTTGAACGTGTTTCAACAAATCGATAGTCGCTTGAAGCTACTCGAAATCGAAGAGCAAGGTAGAATGGTGCAGTAATCGCAGATTGAAGTAAACTTATGATTACGATGGAACTACTGGTAAAACTTTAACCCTTTGAAGCATACATTTCTCCTCACGTGCAATCAGCTCAAAAATTTGTACTCGAGGGTTTTCGGGGTCGCTGATTACAAATCTGCACTCAAAATTTGGAAATTCAAGATGGCGGATACAATATGGCGGACCATAAATGCAAAAATCGTTTGATGAAAGCGAAAGTTGGTACTCGGGAGTTTTCGGGATCGCTGAGTACAAATCTGCGCTCAAAATTTGAAAATTCAAGATGGCGGAGCACAAATGCAAAAATTGTTTGATGAAAGCAAAAGTTGGTACTCGGGGGTTTTCGGGGTCGCTGGTTACAAATCTGCACTCAAAATTTGGGAACTCAAGATGGCGGATCCAATATGGCGGAGCACAAATGCAAAAATTGTTTGATGAAAGCAAAAGTTGGTACTCGGGGGTTTTCGGGGTTGCTGGTTACAAATCTGCACTCAAAATTTGGAAACTCAAGATGGCGGATCCAATGTGACGGACCAAAATGCTCAAAGTAGCTTGATGAAGATGAAACTCCATATGCATGGGTTTTTTGAGTCGTTGAATTCGAATCTCAGTTCAAAATTGAACAACAAAAAATGGCAGTTCCAATATAGGATAATGAAACACAAATCTGGCTTGGTCACTGGTACTAATCTGAGCTTATAATTTAAACGTAAATCCCAATTGTTTCGCGGCCTACCACACCTAAAACGATTTTAGTCTTTAGGTACAAATAAATATGAAAAAGTGAAAAAAAATTAAAAAGCAAAAAAAATATATAAAATATAAAAGGCAAAAAAAAAATATGGAGCTAGAAACTCGCTACGTCCTCTCCGTTAGCTCCGGGCAATGCTAAAAGCGTAATCCTATTATAAATTCAGTATAACAGAATCAACATATTGAGCAATTCCGATGTTTTAGTAATTCCAGTAAAATCTCCAGTTTTCGTCCGAAGAATTGGATTCGCCATTTTGAATTTCTGGATTTTGAGCTCGAACTCGTAATCAGCGATCCAAAAAACGTCTCTGAATTCATTTTTTGTGTATGGTTTACCTGCTAGATTAGGCACAATTACATTTATTGTCTAAAAAACGTGTTTTTTTTGTATTGTAGTGGTGATCAACATCCCCTAAGTGCAACGTAAGCCCTTAATAGCCCCATCCTACATATACATTTACATTCGTCGTTATACGCTAAAAATTTGTTTGTCCAAGAAAAACAGAGCGGAAGTAGGTGACATACCAGTATGTCACTATGCTTCAAAGGGTTAAATGCGTTTGTATCGGAAGAATCTTTTTTGGAAACGGCGTACGGGATTTCTCGACATCTAATAAACGGATTGACTTGAAATTTGGTACACTTGTTCAGTGTTATAGTAGTGTAGACTTGACCGACGTTATCCGTCTTATCATTTTTCATTCGATATAAAGGTATTCATTTCGTGAACGCGAATATTTTACAAGTTACGGATTTTTATCTATAATGAAGTAAAAATACATCCCAGTATGCTGGTGAATTTCCAAGCCAACTATTGAAGTTTAAACGAAAAATTACGACGCGAAAAATAGTCTCGTCTATACGTCTAAAAACTTCTCACGCGTGTAAATTTTTTTAAAGATGCAGTAGCGATAACAAAAACAGAAGGTCACAGAATGTTTAGGAAAAATATCGATAATAAAACTTAGAAAAATGTGGTTAGCAGGAGTATTTTTGTAGCCACGACTTTTCAGAGACAATCCAAAAATGACTAAGGCTACTAAAGTTGCACGAAATGTTTTATTCCAGTTTATCCTTGGGTAGAATGATTGATTGTGACTCGTTTCCATTCATGGTTGTTACGCATTATTGGCTCAGAAATTCCTTGACTTTTTCAGGTTTTCCACACAGATTTTGCAAATATTCCAGGGAGATTGGAGTGAAATAAAGAATATACTTTTTTCACGATCAAATGTATGAAAATGTTAAATATTAAAATCAAATGAAAAAAACTGAAATTCGAAAGATAATTAAAACGCTGTAAAGTAAAAAAAACACATTAAGATCAAATGCAACAACCCGTTATTCATTATAAACGGAAATTTTTATGTCAATGCCAATGAATGAAAATTTTTTCTGTAGTGACTAATTTTTCATAAAATATATCATTGAGTTTTTACATTTTTATATTTTCATTACGTAAGTTAGAAAATCTTTCGTGTTACTACCAACTTGAAAAAGTATAACATTATCGATAATTATGAAAAAAAAATTGCATCAGCGAATGTTTTATATAATGCTCTGCGTTCGCCATCCAAGAGTCGTAATCATTTATCAGACCTTGATTGTTCATTATTAAATATATATCGTTTACGATCGTCAAGATGGAGCTTTTTTGCTTCGAAATGTTTACAGGTTTAGTTTGCGTTAATCCGTTGTAAAAAGTGGTTTATATTGGTGCTAACCAGACAAAAAAAATTACATGACCCGTAGCGTGAATGTCTTGCCCATCTAACCGCACGTTAAATTACATACATCAAACTATTTTTTATCTCTGGTGTTTGGTCGTGAAAAAATGTCAAAAAAAACGTAAGTGCTCAGTATAGTCTAGACAATAGAATATATTGTTTCAAAAACTTAATCTTGAATTGTGGCTAACGCTCCAACCTCTTTAACGCACATACGAATAAATGTCCAAACTATTTTCCAATCATCCTCTTTATCCCGTCAAGATTAATTTTTTTCAAAAATCCTGATTTTTGGTGTCCCACAGTCGATTACCTCCTTAAAGTGCCAATCAATGTACAATTTGACCGACAAAGTGAATAAGCGTCAAATCCTTCTTAACCCGTCAACATAAATTTTTGTCAACCCTGATTTTTGCTTTTCCTCTGTCGCCTGCCCCCTTAAAGGACCGTTCGACGTACAATTTGTCCGACACGATAATCAAGCGTCAAATCCTCCTTATGCCGTCAAAAATAATTTTTCCCAATAACCCTGATTGTTGGTTCGCCACTGGTCGCCTACCTCCTTTAAGTGCCGATCGACGTACAATTTGACCGACAAAATAAACAAGCGTCAAGTAAGCCGTTTGAGAGTTGGCGTCCTCAACCTGATAACTTATAACGATGGGTACGAAATAAAGAATTGCCTACGAGACCTTTTGTAAATTGGATAATTCGTTGTGCGAATCTTCGCTACCTTCCAGTGCTTCTTCCTCGTCCAATGTGCGCTCGTCGTCAAAGTCATTTATCATCTCCGTAGCTGAACCCATGCTGTAGCTGCGATCGGACCTGGAGCAAAAATTGGCCGCAATTGGCGCATTCGTTTACTTCAGTCGGCATGAAAAACGTTTGGAGCGAGAACGACGCGCGCTACTCGCCTTGTCTACGCTTACATGATTTTCGAAAATTTCCCGGAAAGCCCATATCACAGAGTTGTCGCAACGAACAAAGGGTAAGCCCCGATCTTCCTGACGAGCGAAGATGTACGATCGAGAAGAAGCAGTGTTGCTTCGGTGGACGAATTAGTTTGTTCACCTTCACAGCCGAGACTCTCAATCAGGTTGCGACTTCAAAGAAACACCGAAAATTCTATCGCGATCATCGTTAACGTTTTATCGCCCGTTCGAAACTCGGCGATCAAAAGTATTGTTACTTTTTTCCCGCTCGCGCCACCGATAGTATTCTTTTCAATTGACAACGCAAGTTCATTCGTCAACAATCGACGAAATGACGTTTTTTTCGTCAATTGTTTCGGTCGGAATAACCTCTAAAATTCAAAGCTTCGAATTGGAGCGATGAAATCTCATCACGAACGTCACAGCGCCCGGCGGTTAATCAGTCTTTAATCCTTTATTTGGATACACTCGAATGCAATATAAAAGTAAATTGTAGCAGTCAGAAGTGCGTTCACGTCCGCTGAGATGCTGTGCTACAGCCGCTGCCGCTACGGCGCAATACACAATAAGATTTATTTTTCACTTTTGAGGGCTTCGAGCGTTACGTTGGTACCACCGCTGTCGTGCCGGCGAAGTTCCTCAAGTTCTATCTTATCGTCTGAAGATATACAGTTTTCTTACAATTGTGATTTACAATGTTTTTTTTACTTTGGTGTTTATTTTCTTGTATATAATAATAAACTTCATTGCATATGATAGTTCATTTTGTTTACGCACGATCAAATAAGTCGTGGCTCGCATAATTTCGAACCGCGTTCGGGCCAATCAGATCGACTATAAGCATGTTATGAGCCACGGTCTTGCATACAGGTCTTGAACCTCCGACGATTTGTCTAGGACGGCTAAATAAAAAAATGTCTTTCTCGTAGCGACCGCAAGTTAGGCGCCACCAGTATAGTAGTGCCGCCAGTGCTGTTGAAGAGAGATGGACACAAATTGCCGATCTCTTTTTAATAACCTAAGCGCATTTTACGATTTAATACGATTTATCACGTTAAAGTAATATCAAAGCACACACCTTATATTGTTATTCCATCGTTAAATGTTCACAATCTCGAATATCATACACCAGAAGCGCAATAACTCTCAATCCCTAACCGAGTGCTATAAACATGTTTCAGTTTTGCTTTTTGAGTTCAAACCCGAGAACTGTTTAATTTTTTTTCTGATCTACAACTAAGGTTTGTAAATCTTGCTACTCACTCCTTTTTCAGTATGATATAACGTTCAATAACGTTGAATTTTCAAAGCGATGACTATAAATGATTTATACCTACTTTTCTTTTTCGGGTACTCGAGTTCCATTGCGCCAAGGTAAGTATTAATAACCCTTTCATGACGTGATGTTTTTTACTTACAAGCTGGGGAATGAGGGACAATTACAAGGAGAAAATAAAACATTATTTGTTAGTGTTCGCACCGAATTTTTTATTACTTCTACTGCGTGTATTACTATATATATATGGGCCTGTGCGATCGACGCGCCATCCCCGTTATTCGCTTTTTCCGATACAGTCTACTCACTGTCACCCTATTGGAGTTTAGTCTCATCCATCTAGTCTCCGTGGTTTCCATCATTGCTGCAAACTTTTCCTAACCCCTAACCGTCGTTTGCACTGATAATTAATATCCATTATCCTCCCATCAGTCTGTATTGAAACCTAATTTCGGTGCCTCTATTAAGATGGCGAAAAAAAATGCAATTTTATTATTAGCTGATGGCGCCGAAGAAATGGAAGTCGTTATTACAGTCGATATTTTGCGTCGCGCCGGCGTAAGTTAACTCCTTTTTTATGGGCCGATTCTAGTTACGTGCTATCGAAGTTTGACGCTTGTGTTATTAAGCTCGTTAAATCTAAATATTTCAGAAATGCGTAGAAACTAATACCCAACAACACATTGTAAACAAAATGAAATTGGTTGTTTACATTGAAAACGTCGGGACCAGCATATATAGAAGCATACACATGCGAATATTAAACAAAAATTAACATTGAAAATTGACAATGTGTATTTGTTGATCAATCGTCCAACGATTTGTCTTTTTTCTCTTCATTACATTATAGAACCAAACAGCGAGAAACAATTAGTTCCCTAACTTTGTAGAACAATAGTTTTTCTTAACGAATCTGAACGAGTCGAGTTCTTAGATGCTTAGCATGTTTGGCTTTGTTTGGGTTTGAATTGAATTAAAATTCAATTCGATTAAAATTCAATTCAATTAAAATTCAATTCAATTAAACTGCAATCAAAATTCAATTCAATTCAATTAAAATTCAAAAATTCAGTTTAATCATTTGAATGCGAATAATTGAATTTGCAATTTAGGTGCACATCATCAAATTTTTAGAGAAAATTCGGTTAATTTAGATTTGACTAAGAAATCTGCAGCATTGGTATGCACGTACATACTGCAATATATTAAGATAAATAAGAGTAGATTATTCGCCGGATAGAAAGCCAAGTGAAGTAAACATTTCTGGATATAGATTGAAAACTGCATTCCACTGTGTATTGCATAAACAATTGTGTATTATATGCACATAAAGACCAATTGTGTATGCACATGAAGGCTAATGGCAAAGGACCTACATTTGATCATTCGAGCTTAGAAGTTTAAATATTTTTTACTGTCATGCAGTATTCTTTTAAATAATTATTTGTGGCTATGACTTTCTGTCTGAGTCTGGGAAAGATACTTAGAAATAATAAAAGATGTTCGCAAGTATAAGTGAGTATGCGGATCGTGCATTGGATTCATTAGACGCGGTCAAAATATTTTTTTACAGATCATTTATGCATAAGGTTAAGTATATGTAAAAGAAAATCAGAAATATTAACAAATGGCGGAGATATAATAAAGCAATGTATTTTTTTTGCCCGTGCGTTGACGCTTAAAGTTCTCGGCATTGATGTGGGTGTCTGAAAAAAAATGAACATTTATAATTGCATAATGAATGTATCTTCAGTGTGAACCAACGATATTATTTAAAAAAATTATTACCAAATAATAAAAATTCGAAACTTAACATTTTTTTACCTAATTTTCTGTCGGTATTATTATTTTTGTTATTATTATTTTAAATATTTTTTTGTCATTGAAATTTTCGTTTCTGCGATTCACACGATAGGTGATGATACTAAGAATATGTTGTAAAAATTTCAAAGCGATCTGAACCTTCGTTCAAGAGTTAAATCTTTCACAAGGTTCAAAAAAGTGAATCGTGGAAAAATGGCTTTGAAGTTGGCGGTTAGGCGCGCAGCGCGGTAAAGTTTTAACGCTCTAAATGCTGTAACTTTAACGACTATTGGAATTTTTCAATTCTGTAAAGCTTAAAATATTCCTAACCGTTCAGGCTAATGGAATCAAAAATAAATTTAAAAAATGAAAAATGTGAAATTGTTAGGATTGTTAAGGGACCTTTTAAGCCAATTCGAAAAACATGCAAAAAAAATTACAAAGGTATATTCCCCCTTAAAAAGATCGACAAAAAATACAGGAGAACAACAAAAACATGGCCGCTGGCAGATGATAAAATTTTTTCCGCGATCTTTGGCGGTCGATACTCACCAGCTTAAACAGTCCATCTGGAATCTAAAAACCAACCGAGTTATTCGAGTTATCAATAAATACAAGTCGTCGACGATCGTCGATTCTCAAATTCATTCATCTTAACGTGGCGATGAATTGAAACTCTAGTATACGAAACCTATGAAAAAAGTCGCCATTTTTACGTAACAATTAAAAACTGAAGGTCGATTTAAAAAAAGTGACATAGTCAACGACTTTCAAATGTTATTTCATGTCCACCAACTTTGAAAACTATGTTTTGAGAAAGACGGATTTTAAATTTGAAGTATGGTGCTGCCACGGCTCCCCCGGAGGTTGGAAGTTGCAACTCATTCAATTTTAGAAATATTACAATAAAATTTTTAACATAAGGAGATGCCTACCCTCATCGTTGAACGTCACTTTCACGCACAAAATAATGAAAAAAGATATTTAAAATGTTATGAAAAACTGTCAAACCACTCAGTATATTATGACCATTGTGTCATCCTAAAAGTAAATGATTCATCTAAGCCGTTTATTAAATATAAACATTTTTATAAATGAAAACGATCAGTTTCTCCCTCACCGACGAAACGTAGCGGCGAAGTGTGGCAACTTCGCACAATGTTGCCAAATGTCGCGCGTATTTGGATATTACCAGGGAGCTGGCACCTCCTATCCCTTACCGTATGTAAAAATGCTACGCTTTTTGACCGCTTTATTTAGTTCCACCTTTGCCCGTGGCGCTAGTAGGTTTCTTATAATCTTCCTATTGCGCAGACGCGAGGCCCGCACCGCGTACTTAGGGGTCGTCCATTAATCACGTGAGGTTTTGAGGCCACTTTTTGAACCCCGCCCCCCTCCCCCATGGTGATATGTGGTGAGGTTCTAGGGTACCCCCCCCCCCTTCCTGCAACATCGCGTGTATTTTTTTGTTAAGAAATGTCAGCCACAAGCTATAGAGAGTACGATATTTTATTGTGAAAAACGAAGTAATAAATGTTTTCAGTATATTTAAATGGCATTGTCCGTGCAGTTGCCAAAAAAAAAATACGTGATGTCACAACAACCCCCCCCCCCCCCCCAGTGTGATCAATCGTGATGTTAGCCAACTCCCCCCCCAATTTGAGCCTCGCGTGATTAATGGACGCCCCTTGTCCCGCGGCCGAATACGACTATTTTGACATTTGGAGTTCAAGCCGCGGTGCAGAATTGATGAAATTACCAAAATTACTTATACGCGTGCGCCAATGCCGTACGTTGTGCACGGTTGTACCTCAGGATACCCGCATAATCCTGAAAAAGTGCATTTTCACCATACCAGCCATCCTCGTATTCGAAGCTATGAAACATCTACACTTCGCACAAAAATTAAAGGAGCAAGAAAAAAATCCAAATTTTTGGGGGATTTTCAACAGGCTGTAACTTATACAAAAATGGTCGTACAGCAAAAAAAAAAAAGCAAATTGTAGCTCTAAGTGTCTAGTTTTCGGATCTGAGTTCGAAAATTTTTTTTTGAAAATATTTTTCCAGTAATCATAAGAAAACCACCGAAAAAAAAAAATTTCGAAATTTTTTTGGTTTTTTTTTTAATCTACGGACGTGGAAATTTTTTTTTCGACTTAACCTCTATATGGACCGGATAGCTTGTTTATTCAGCTTTAAATTTGTTTTTTAAAAATCTCGATACGAGCATTTCTCGCTGAGATATCGGTGTTTGAATGGAAAAAGATCATTTTGTCTTTGATTACCAATATCTCAGCAACCAATGATCGCACAGAAATTTTGAGGTTGGTTTCAAAAACTTGAATAAATTCTCTGCAAGGATTGGCAATTGAATTTTGAAAAAAAAATTTTTTTTCAATCATTACATGAATTTGAAAGAGCGACAAAAAAAGGGCTTTTTGTGGTTTTTTGGAAAATCAAGCGCCCAATCACAAATATTGCGGAAACCACTAATGTTAAGTGTGCCTTTTACTGTTCAATATACCCACAAAAACCCAACGAAGTTTCAAATTAATCCAGCCAACCGTTTTTCTTTCCCACTTGAACGAATTTTTGAAAAAATTAAAGGAGCAAGAATTTCGCTCTGAAAATGTCATAATTTTTATCAAAAATGAAAAAAAAAAAATTTTCTATTTTTCTCTCAATTCTGTATTAGTGACTTGGAAAATTTAAGAAAAAAAAAAATCGAAAATTTTTGAAAAAAAAATTCCAAAATTTTTGAAATTTTTTTTTTCTTTAATTTTTTTTTCAATTCAATTCAATTTCAATTCAATTCAATTCAAATCAATTTTCAATTTCAATTTCAAGCACACACACACACACACACACACACGCACGCACACGCCCACGCACACGCCCACGCACACGCACACGCACACGCACGCGCGCGCACGCACACACACACACACACACACACACACACACACACACACACACACACACACACAATCTTCGGAGAGAGAGTTTGGAGTCACAAAATACTGTGGAAGTGACGAACCACAGGGTCTCATCTCTGATAAAACCACACACATACACGTGCGCAAGCACAAAAGAAGCGTAAATCCGCCGTGCAACGTCCACGTGGTACGCTTTGGGTAACGCTAATGCCGGCGGTAATTTTTTTTTTTAATTTTCTGAAGTTTTTAGCCAATTAAAAAAAATTGAAAAATTAAAAAAAAAATTTCAAAAATTTTGGAATTTTTTTTTCAAAAATTTTCGATTTTTTTTTTTCTTAAATTTTCCAAGTCACTAATACAGAATTGAGAGAAAAATGAAAAAAAAATTTTGTTTTTCATTTTTGATAAAAATTATGACCTTTTCAGAGCGAAATTCTTGCTCCTTTAATTTTTTCAAAAATTCGATCAAGTGGGAAAAAAAAACGGTTGGCTGGATTAAATTGAAACTTCGTAGCGTTTTTGTGGGTATATTGAACAGTAAAGGGCACACTTAACATTAGTGGTTTCCGCAATACTTTTGATTGGGCGCTTGATTTTCCAAAAAACCACAAAAAGCCCTTTTTTGGTTGCTTTTTCAAATTCATGTAATAATTGAAAAAAAAAATTTTTTTCAAAATTCAATTGCCAATCCTTGTAGAGAATTTATTCCAGTTTTTGAAACCAACCTCAAAATTTCTGTGCGATCATTGGTTGCTGAGATATTGGTAATCAAAGACAAAATGATCTTTTTCCATTCAAACACCGATATCTCAGCGAGAAATGCTCGTATCGAGATTTTTAAAAAACCAAATTAAAGCTGGATAAACAAGCTATCCGCTCCATATAGAGGTTAAGTCGAAAAAAAAAATTCCACGTCCGTAGATTTAAAAAAGAAACCAAAAAAATTTCGAAAATTTTTTTTTCGGTGGTTTTCTTATGATTACTCGAAAATTATTTTCAAAAAAAAAATTTCAAACTCAGATCCGAAAACTAGACACTTAGAGCTACAATTTGCTTTTTTTTTTTTGCTGTACGACCATTTTTGTATAAGTTACAGCCTGTTGAAAATCCCCGAAAAATTTGAATTTTTTTCTTGCTCCTTTAATTTTTGTGCGAAGTGTATAAGTTATATGTGTGCGTGTGTGTACATATACATAACCCTGCGCGCGCAGGATTGTAGAACAACTAGCGCTGCGACTGGCAGAGTTGGACACTACAAACAGCGGACAATTTGCGTAGCAAAAATTCCAAAACATGCCAGGCACTGGATATTACTAATCGCCGCAGCGCGGTTATGCGTTCATTAAAACACATTTTCGTACAGAAGTGATATGTTTCATTGATGACAATATTGAAAAATGCGAATATATTGATATTTAATGAGCATTCGCAACTGGCGCCGTTCAAAGGTTTGAAGAGAAGTTGACGGTGTGATGTAAGACGTGAGCATCTTACATCCGCCTAGTTCCATTACTGGTCCCAACTAAAGCACCTCTGTTGTACTTCAATTTGTCCGTATCGCTACCGGCGCGGTTACCTGCCTCTATTGGTAACATGTATTTCTACAATTTTTTGCCGTTTTCGGCGAATGCGACATGATAGGTTTAAAAAAGCAACATTTATTAATTGCTTAAGCTTACAATAAAACGTTTGAAAAACTTAATTTATGTTTCAGATCGATGTAACAATTGCGAGCATTACTGGAAATAAATCTGTAAAGTGTAGCCGAGGTGTCAATATGTTGGCCGATGCCGAGCTTGATGAAGCAACCATTAATCGAAAGTATGATGTTGTTGTACTTCCTGGAGGCCTCGGGGGATCAAAGGCGCTTTCAGAAGTAGGCCATTTATGAAGTTTGTCATTAGTGAAAAATGATTAACGTATCGCTGGATGGACCGTCAGGCAATACGTTAGTCCAAAATGGACGAATCGCGGTTTACAAGTCTAGATGATATCGTGCATGTTTAATTTTAGGAATAACTACTTTAATAATAGATTAACGATTAGAAATGTTAATTTTCCACTTTTAATAATAATCAAAGGCAATTTCGACGATATTCGCGTGTGCTTGACTGAGGTTTTGTCAGTGACTGTACATCTGTTTCAACTGTCGAAAAAAACAATTTCTCAATTTTTAAATTTAATTCATAGAGATCATTTTATTATTATCAATAATTACCCAAAAACACAATATGTATTGAGTTTCCCAATGATTGCTGATTAGTTCATCGTTAAAATCAATCTTTTACTATTTTATAAATTGACTGCTAAACGCGGCAACGCAGCAGTCTGATTTTTTTTCATCGGTGGAGCACTGCTCGACCTGTTTACGCATGCGTTGTGCTCTCCGCTTTGACGATGTTTAGTGAGTAGCAGTTAGTGAGGCTGACCTCAAAATAGCTTGATCAAGCATGGCTTCAGTGCGTTCTATCCTAGGTATATTTTAAAAGATTGAATGAAATAAAATTTTACTATGAATGATTTTCTATAAAGAAAAACATTGACGACATTAATTAATCAGCAATCTTATTCATTAAAAATACTGTAATTATGCAGTATGAGGAATTTTCCGAAAAAATTTGATGTATTTATTGCAATAATTGAATGAGAAGCTCTGAAGTTCGAGTTCAAGTCGCATATTATAACTTCCTTGCCCCATTTTGCAGTGTACAAAAGTTGGAGATCTTCTAAAAATTCAAGAAAAAGAGAACCGCGTTATCGCAGCAATTTGTGCAGCGCCGACTGCGTTGAAAGCTCATGGAGTTGCAAAAAACAAACGTGTAACCTGTTACCCCTCGATGAAGGACCAATTGGTTGATGGCTACCAATACGTAAACGAGAAAGTTGTCATCGATGGTAATAGAGATTCGTTATGAAGCAAAACTAATTGTACGTGTGAATGGTTTTTTTGATTTCCAAAATGCATATACTTTTTTCATTGCAGGCGATTTGATAACTAGCCAAGGGCCGGCTACTGCATTTGACTTTGCTCTGGCCATCGCCAAAAAGTTGCTGAACAAAGACGCTGTTCTCTCAGTGGCGTCTGGCCTCTTGTATAATGATTATAAATAGATAAAACAATGAAAACGAATGTTGAAGCGATGAATTATCGCGAAGTACACTCGTAGAATTACAGATGGAAAATTATGTAGCTTTGGTTAATTTTGAAATATGATTCATACCGCAATAAAAGTACAAATAAGATACTATGAACGATAAAACTAAACTAGCCTTCAAAAATATTTACGCCTATACCATACAGACCGATCAGTTGCAATTAGTATTTTGATCATCGTGGTGTTGTTTTCATATATGCAGAATTCGATAAAAAATCGGTCGAATCGGTTTAATGGACACGTTCAGCTAATTTAAAACATGCAGTCTTGAAAAAACTCGTTAAAAATTTTGATAAGTGAAAAGTGAATGATAACAATAACTTATCGTCTAATCAGCTATTTTAGGGCCACATAATGGTCTTTTGGCTTCTTGTAAAACTGATTTTTCTCAGTTAGCTGCTTTGCGAGCTCCTTGGGGCGATCAAGACCTGCATCGCTGCTGTCGAACCACCCGGCGTTCGTCGACGTTTTCAGCGTATTTCTTGCGCTGCCTTTCAATGACTGTCTCTAGTGTGACCATGCTTTCCAAAATGAACTGCTTATCTTCCAGAAAATAGTCCAGCTGCGATCTGTCATATAATTGCAACGGTTTTCAACCCAGAAAGCTTTTGAGTTAAACACCAGATGATGGAGTTGAAATTCGGCTTTCGTTGGCATTCTGCGTGCTACCACACAAGCATCCCTGAAGTAAAACTTATTTCCACAGATCTTCACAAATTGAAAAAATATGCTATTGGACATCTGAATCGAGGTTTATTTTTCTGCCAATTGCACCAGCTGTCTTTGCTCGGAAAGCAGTATTCGTGTTTCGGATTTTCATTTGTGGAGTACAAATTGTTATAAGAGGCAATTATAGCTTTCTTCAGATGTCCAACGCTGTCAGTTTCCTTCAGATGGCTACACTGTACGTTAAGAGTTATTAAAGCATCAGTTAATTTTCCTCTTCCATTGACCTTATCCCTTTTCTTCGCATTTCGAAGCCGATTGCCCATTCTTTTCTAGGCGTAACGCGTTACGTAGTGTGCGAATTCAATGTTTGCTGCAAAAGAATGCGTCGGTCATGTGCAAAAACGAATGGGACGTCAATAACATGAGAGGGGGAAGAAAAATAAAAGGATCGGCGGCAGAAACGTGCTAAACGAAAATAATGATCGACAAATTAACCGTTTATTATGATTAAGCTATACGTCGTAACCATAATGACTATGAAAAAAAGGAATTTTCTTTCATCGACTACTGCGCCGCCATTTTGTTTCAAAATCATTTTTTTTTTAATCTCTTTTACTGTAAGATTTGTACTAACATATAAAAAACCGAATTTAAAAATATTGTTTTGTTTTCCTTAAATAAATTGTCAAAAATGACCCTTGATTTTGCCCTCACAAAAGTATATTCCCCCTTAATGAAACAGAAAGAATTGAAAACCTACACACGTTTTCCCAGAAATGAATCAAGAAAAGTTTTTTCTTTCTGGCCACGAGCCACGGGTAACCCGTTGATCGCTTTGATATCATCACCATATATAACGTAGCCTTGACCGTTTTCGGGTCTCCGTCTCCTACGCAGTTACTGCATTGTTACCATGCCTTTGTCAAAAGCCAAGATGGCACAATTTTGACGTCTCGACGGCAAATATCGGTCAATAACGAGAGACGATTACTTGATCCCAAAATGATCTCGTCTCATTGGATTTCACATAAACATCATTTCACTGTCAATTTGCGTAGAGTATTTTGCTGCAGCATCGAGTGGCAGAGAGCTTGGATTACGCAATGCCAACAGAATAACATGATTGACGAGTAAGAGTCGAGGTCCGAGTAGAGTAACACAGCGTATTCACACACAAATGATATGTACAATATATATACATGGCGTGCAAACGTTTCGGGCCACCCTATTTTTCGTGGATATTGCATAGAAATACGATGGTACGGGAAATACAAACGAGTGATGACACTTATAATTGGCGTCGAGATGCTTGATGTTAAAAAAATGTGGTATGAACAGTAATATCGCTCTTCAACAATTAATGATCCAACAGTTTTTATTTAATGACTGTGCAAAAGTATTGGGCCATATACTATTGCTTATGAAAACAAAAATAACAAAACATGGCTTAGTTTTCTCTCTAGAGTCAATACTTCGCTGCCATGCCCTTAGCAGCGATTACAGCAGCACATCGTCGGAGTATAGACGAAATTAATTGCGAGATGCGATCTTGTGGCATCTTTTCCTACTCATATTGCAAATGATCCCATAATTCCGTCTTGTTGTGGTGATTCTTCGTTCCAACGCGAACCTTGAGCTCTTGCCACAAATGTTCAATCGGATTTAAATCCGGTGACTGCGAGGGCCAGTCGAGAAGGCGCACTTTTCGGCTTTCAAGGAAATTCTTCACAAGACGCGAAGCATGTTTGGGATCATTGTCGTGTTGAAATATCCACCCATTCGGCATATTTTTCTTTGCAAGTGGGAGCATATGGTCTTGCAATATATATCGATACATTATAGCGTCCATATTGCCTTGGATTTCTATTAGCGGACCAATACCGTTATCCGAAAATGCTCCCCAAACTTACAATTTCCGCCACCGTGTTTTACAGTTGGAATTTGATATCGTACATTGAATATGGTACCTGCTGGACGTCTTACGTACTTGCGACCATCATTTCCGAACAATAGAAATTTAGATTCGTCGGAAAAAAGAACTTTCCGCCAATTCGGTACTGTCCAATGTTGATATTTTTTGGCAAAATTCAATCTAGCCTCTTATTCTTTGTGCTTACGACTGATTTCTTTACACCGACGCGCCCATTCAATCCCTGAGCCTTCAGACGTCGGGATACCGTACTCCGACTGATACCAGCAAGATTTTCACTGCGTGATTCTCGCGGCATCATTGCTGCAGTTTTTCGCGGATCTATGGCGCACTTTTAATGATTTTGTTCACGCGTTTTGAAGTTTTTCGTGGTCTACCGCTTCGACTTTTGCCACACAACGAATTTGTTGATTTATATTTCGCAATAAAACGGTTTACTGTGCTTTTCCCAATAGACAGAGTATTTGCAATATCACGAGAACTCTTTCCTTTTTCAAATAGTTTTAACACAACTTCGCGGACCCCAATTTTTGTGTGTTTCACCATTGCGGCAGAAATAGAACTGATTTTTTCATGGTTCTTTGTTTCGAACTAACGCGAAAGAAAGCGCGGAAGAAAACGTAAACAAACCGTGTGGCTGGAGAAAGTGAGACAGCGGCCCAATATTTTTGCACACGGACCGAACGCGTTCGACGCTGTACACAAACCATACACTATACAAACAAAATAACATACCACGCTGTTATGCATATCATAGCTCCCTCAAATATTTGAAATGATGGAGAGGTACAGGCATTCAATATTTTATGGAATAACTGAGAAAAAAGGATGGTCCGAAACTTTTGCACGCCACTATATATATATATATATATATATATATATATATATATATATTGATTTTAAAAAATGTCAAGGTCAAGTAAGACTAAATAAATTGAACGCCGTGGTTATTACAAGTGAGTTATATTATGTTCATAACTTAGTACAACCACTGAGTATAATAGATAAAAAACTAAATGGCAATTCCATTTATTGCATAAAAATGCAACAGATTACGAACAGTAACTTGCTCATCGTTTCCATATCCTCCTGTGGGACACGAATATATGCGGTAATTATCATATCACGTATTTAAATTTATGTATAAATACAGTATATACATTGCCTTGATTGATTTCAACATCGTTACGACAAACGTGAAAAATATTTTGCATTTGTATAATAGTATGTGTGCAAGGTGTATAAATACACAAAGCCTCGGAACCATATCGATTATTTTACCACATAACGCGTACATTTAGTCAACACGCGCAATTTTCAATTTTCTAGATCGTCATACAACGACAAGCTACATTCGTCGTATCTTCGTTTCAAGAGAATATCGATAACAAATAAAAATATAACTTTGACAAGCCACCGCTCCTTCGGTTCTGTACACGTTGCATTGATATGGTACACGCTTTCTTCTTCGCTTCGTTTAAAAACCAAGCTTTACGGATTTTGTTTGAAAAAAAACGTATTCGAAATACCCAACGAAATTATGCGCAGAGTGCTACGAGCAAGAGAATTTGATGGAATAAAACAAGAAATCCGTTATAGAGAAAACTTCACATGTCACGGCGATTAAATAACGTTTGGTCGATCGGGTATAAGAGACGCGAAAAAGGAAGTAAAGAATGTCCAAGTGAAGGCCCAGGCGCCCGGCCACTCATTTTCCGCGTTTAAATTCGTTCTCGTAGCTTGGACTTGTTGCTCTCCCGAAGATACCGTTGGCATGCGGGGAACATGACGAGCGCGAGCAAGAGTCTGGTCCCCAGGCGGAACGGCTTCGTTTTGTCTCACCTGATGGTTGTTATCGCCGACGCCAGCGTCGTTGTTCTCCCTGAGGAACACCGGCTGACCTCTGAAGAACCCGCCGTGAATTCTGCGCAAAGCACCAGTTGTAATTGATCAAACGCGCATTCGTTTCGCGGCTGCGCCGTAGCTCTCGCGCGTTCGCACTCACAGATATATGGCGAATCCGAGCGAAGTAACGATGAAAAATCGCAACGAAGACGAATATAAGACCACGAACATCGATAGGACAATCATCCTCGAAACAGCCTCGAATGTATCGAGCCAGTCGTGATTCAGAGGGCCTGCCTCGTTGACCGCTCCATCCTGATTGTTAGCGACATTGTTAGCGTCTTCCACGATTCGCTGTCGAGCCTCGAGCACGCCGCCGGCTGCACCGACTTCCAGGCCCCGCGGCACCTCGTTCTCCTCCGTGTCGTTCGGAGCCTGGGAGAACGCAGTCCCATTGATATACGTATTATCGTTTGATCCGATATGCGTCGCATCGCCTTCGACTTGTATTCCCTGTGCAGCCATTCTAGAATCATCGATAAAAAAGTTGTTAGCTACGCAAAGGGTCGGCGCAAGCGCGCCGTTTGTCGCGAGGTACCGACATTTGTACGTACCGCGTGAGATACTGGGCATACGCCTGCTGCATCCATGCTATTCGATGGTCGTTGAGCTGACTGTAGTATCGATGAAGAGCGTCAGACTGTTCAGGCCCGGATGCTGCCGTGTGGTATCTCGCGCTCCGATCTTCAACACCGACAATCGGGTACGTCTTCGGTGGTGACGCCGTCGGATTATCGTCGCATACCAGATGAACAACGAATAGACCGTCTCCGTTGCAAAGTTCGGACTGTATCGTATCTCTCAATATCAGCGAGTCGTCGAGTAGCTTCCCAAGAAATATTATACGCTGTTCTCGCCTCGGCTGCAACGTTTAGCAGAATTATCTTCATCGTACAGGCCTAAGTGCAAATTCGGAAAATTGGTACGCGAGAAATATGGAAAGATTTTAAGTGTCGGATGTACGGCGTGTATGTTGCAATTGAATGAGATAGAAGACGTATGATGAATCGACACAGAATCTCACGGGTTTAGTAGGGTAGACTTGGGCAAGATGATCTTTGAGCATTGCAACAGTCCAGTCGAGTTTACACTCCACCGTTTGGTCGTCTATCTGCTGATTTGACGTCCTGACGATAAACCTCACGTTGGCATCGACGTTCTCTTCGTCTCTCTGGGAATCCATCCTCAACCTGGCACTCACTGCTACTTCGATTTTAATCCGTGCAACAATATTTCGGTGGATATTTCTTTTAATATTACGATCAGCGATGTACACGCACTATTGACACTCATAGGGTTGTCAGCGCGTATTGTTGTCACCCCGTTAGCTGTCAGTCGATAAACCACCAATAATAAACTCGTCCGGAATATTTTCCACCAAAAAGTCACCAGATATCACCAAAGGTTACCAAAAGTGTCATAGTATTTTTCTGCCAAAAATATTCGTTTCTAGGATACCGACACTGCTTGTACGCTCCACCGCTCCACAGTCAAAATCCTCACACCCCGTTCTACAAATCGAGATTATCGAAAGTTGTCGAACCGGGCCTTACACCCGTTTTCATGATCGTTGCTTATTTCTTGGAACGCTTATGAATACGAGTGTTACTCATCATATATCAAAACCTCTATCCTCTACCACACGCCGCGCCAAGCGTACCTACGAGGAAAAAAATCTAGGTATGCGGGATGTATCAGTAGCCAGCAACAGTTCCCATAGCAAGCTTGTCGTCGTTGGTCGACACTTATCGTCATGAGAGCGCGTGGCGCGTTCCGATTCGTATCGACCGTAGCGGCATATGACTGTTTTCCACGTATCTTTCCATTCTACTTTCAACCGGCTTCGACTACTCGATAGTGGTTTGATTCAAGTATTATTTCTACTATTCATTGAAGTTTCAAATTCACACATTTATTGTCGGGCACGGGCAAAAAGAGAAACTGTATGCCCAAAAGTTAAATTCCTGGCTGACGGACGTACAGCTGAAAGAATTGATCATTCGGGCAGCTTGTACCCAATGGCGAAAACAGAAAATATTGCTTTTAGTTACACGTTGGCATTATATGTTATAAAACCAAATTTAATGGAAAACAAACAGCGGCATATTCTGTAACTCGGTAGCGAGAGTTTTCGCTATCGCTAGTTCGCGACAGCCAGTCGCATGTACGATTACAGAAGAATGGACGCCTCTTATTGGCTGTCGCAAGCTAACGATAAAGGTAAGACCGTACTTCCAACAATCAAAAGGAGCTATCTTCAACCAACTCGCTCTACACGTATTTCCGATGCGTGGAAAAAAAACTAAAGGGAGCGACGTCGACTCAATAGAGCTTTACTGTTTTGCAGTGTGATTGAAACGTAGTTTCGTCCCCGTCGTTCTAGGCGTGTGCATTTTGAGCAGACATTAGTTTGAATCAGTAGACAAATAATACGATGATTTGAAGGTCGAGCGAAAGCACTTGCTTCTTCGTCTGAAGGGGTGCAATAAAAAAGAACTTGCTTAGAGTGTCGATAGTGCGGGTGCGAACGAATATCAGGGTGGTCGCTGTGCGACTACATCGCTGATCGCAATTTCACGAGAAAAATCCACCGAGTTATCTTCGGGTTAAAATCGAAGTAGCAGTGAGTGCCAGGTTGAGGATGGATTCCCAGATAGACCGAGCGAACGACGATGACAACGTCAGGCTTATCGTCAAGACGTCAAATCAACAGATAGACGACCAAACCGTGGAGTGTAAACTCGACTGGACTGTTGCAACACTCAAGGATCATCTTGTCCAAGTCTACCCTACTAAACCCGTGAGATTCCGTGTCGATTCGTCATACGTCTTCTATCTCACTCAATTACAACATACACTCCTCATATTCGACGCTTCAACTCTTTCTAAACATTGCAGCCCAGGCAAGAACAGCACATAATATTTCTCGGGAAGCTACTCGACGACTCGCTCGTATTGAGAGACATGGTACAGTGCGAACGGACCGACGGAGACGGTCCGTTCGTCGTTCATCTGGTATGCGTCGATAAACCGACGCCGTCGTCGCAGAACACGACGAGCCCGAACGTCGACGTTGACGATCGGACTACGAGCTACCTCACGCCAGCGGCCGGGCCTGAACAGTCCGTTGCTCTTCAACAATACTACAGTCAGCTCAACAAACATCAAATAGCATGGATGCAGCAGGCGTACGCCCAGTATCTCACGCGGTACATACAAATGTCGGTACATCGCGACGGTACACGCGACAAACGGCGCACTCGCGCCGACGGTTCGCGTAGCTAACAACGTTTTTTATCGACGATTCTAGAATGGCTGCTCAGGGAATACAAGTGGAAGGCGATCCGACGCATCTCAGATCGAACGATAATCCGTACAGCAATGGGACTGCGTTCTCCGAGGCTCCTAACAACACGGAGAACGAAGAGCCGCAGGGCCCGGAAGTCGCAGCGGTCGCCGGTCCGCTCGGAGCTCAACAGCCAGTTGTGGAAGACGCCAACAATGCCGCCAACAACCAGAATGGAGCGGTCAACGAAGCCGCCGCTCTTAATCGCGACTGGCTCGATATATTCGACATGCTTTCGAGGATGATTGTCCTCTCTAGTATCGTGATCTTCTATTCTTCGCCGTTACGATTCTTCATCGTTACTTTTCTTGGATTTGCCATATATCTGTGAGTGGGAGCGCACTAGAGCTATGGCGCAGCCGCGAAACTAATGTGCGCCGGATTAATTGTAACCGATGCTTTGCGCAGAATTCAGGGCGGCTTCTTCAGAGGTCAGCCGGTGTTCCTCGGGGAGAACAACAACGCTGGTGTCGGCGATAATAACAATCAGGCGAGACAAAACGAAGCCATTCCGCCGGGTGATCGGACTCTTGCTCGTGCTCGTCAAGTTCCCCGCTTGCCAGCGGTGTCTTCCGAAGAGCAACAAACTGACGGAACAAGAACGAACTTGAACGAGGAAAACGAACGGCCGAGTGCGTGGGCCTTCACTTGGACGTTCTTTAGTTCCTTCTTCGCGTCTCTTATACCCGATCAACCGAACGTTATTTAATCGCCACGAAATGTGATATCTTCTTTTGCTAATGGCTCGCTTGTTTTATTCTCTTGAATTCTCTTGTCCGTAGAAAGTTGCACAGAATTTATTTGGGCATTTCGAATAAATTTTACTTCAAACGAAATCCCGAAAAGCATACTTTGGGAAAGAAACGAGGAAGAAAGCATGTACCATATCAATGCAATATGTACAGAACTGAACGAGCGTTGGCTTGTCGAAGTTATATTTTTATTTGTTATCGATATTATAATGAAACGGAGATACGACGAATGTAGCTTGTGGTCGTTGTATGATGATCTAGAAAACCGAAAATTGTGCGTGTTGACTAAATGTACGAGTTATGCGGTAAAATAATCGATATGGTTCCGAGGCTTTGTGTATTTATACACCTTTCACATATAATATTATACAAATACAAAATATTTTTCAAGTTTGTCGTCCCGATGTTGATCAATTCAACCGAGGGTATATATATATACTGTGTATATACATAAATTTAAATACATGATATGATAATTACAGCATATATTCGTGTTCCCCAGGAGGGATATGGAAATAATGATTATGTAATAGCTACTGTTCGTAATCAGTTGCATTTTTGCGCAACAAACGCAATTGCCATTTAATTTTTGATCTATACTCAATGGTTCTACTAAGTTATGAGCATCATAAAACTCACCCATAATAATTACGGTGTTTGATTTATTTATAGTCTTACTCGACCTTGGCATTTTTTTAAATCATATATATGAGGCCATTTCGCTCGGCCGTGAACCTGACCATTTTTTATTTTTTTTTATTTTAATTTTTATAAAGTAGTATACCATGCAAGGAGTATTTTCACAAATTTTTAAATTTTTATCGCATGTATTTCAGAAGTTACAATTTTTTGAAAAATCTGGATTTCAGAAAGTTCGGAAACGTTCTAACGCCAATATCTCTTAAATTAATCGAAATATCGAAAAATTATATATCGATTTTTTTCATATTAGTTCACACTTTCATAAAAAAAAGGATTAAAAAAAAAATAATCGTCAACATTTTTTCAGCGTGTAAAGTGAAAACTATTTTTTTTAAAGATTACCATTTTTTTTTTAATTCTCTAAAATAATATGATGAATTATGGGTCTGTTCGTTTTAGCTACACTTTTCTACACTTCTTACACCTCCAGTGGACTTTCTATTACTGTATCTGGTCAAAGTGTAGAAAGTGTAGCTAGCGCGAACAAACCTTATATGAATTTTAACGGTAGTCCCATTCTGGGCCCATTTTTCCGTGTATTAAAAAAAAAAAAAATTCAATTATTTTTTCACGAAAATTTCGAATGTTTCATATGAATCATATTTATCGTATTCGCGATATTTTTTTTGTTTTTGTACCATTTCTAAGAAAAATCACGCCTACACTTGGCAAGCGAAAAATAATTCTTCAACATATTAGATCCGGCTACTAATTGAAAATTATCACTACAATTACTAATTGTAAATAAGTACAATCATTATTGCTTACGAGTATTATTGGTAATGAAAATGATTAGCAATTCATACGAAACACTCGAAATTTTCGTGAACAAAATTCAATTTATTGTAAAAAAACTATAAGGAAAAATGGGCACACAATGGGACTAGCGTTAAAATTCATATAATTCATTATATTATTTTAGAGAATTTGTTGAAAAAAGACAAAAATGGCTATCATTTAAAAAAAAAAATAGTTTTCACTTTACACGCTGAAAAAATGTTGACAACAAATGCAGCAACATACTCTAGGCAAATGGACGGCGAAGTGATGTACAAGGTGAGGTACCGTTTGCAATTGTGGTATTCAAAAATATTTCTAAATGTGGTTTGCGTACGAAGACATCTCAATGACTTCAAACGTCAAAAGCTACAGTAATTCTCGGGCAATGATGTCTGAACGCGGGCTTGTGACGGCAAATTCGAGTAACTTGCCGACCATGGACATCTTTATCGTAACGGACTTTCCGAGCGACGATTCTCAATTCAACGCTGCAGAAATGCACGAGGCCAAAGCTTCATTGTAAGTTTAACTTTCAACGGGCTCCTTCGCGTGATACTCGAACAGAGAGATACGAAATAAATCATATAACTTTAGGGTGTCATTTTTGACAGAATCTAGTACTAAACGGGTGGTTCGTATGTCATTGTGACGTCACAGTGCGTTCGGGTATCTTCGGCTACGTGTGGCGCGACTCTGCCGAGCCGAATAAAATCAAAGTTTCAACACGTCAATTTGTCAATTCGTCAATTGACCAAGAAAAAAAATACTCTTATGAAAACCGCACATGATCTTTACAAAGAAAAAAATCCAATTTTAAAACCTACTTGTAAAGTTTATGGAACTTTTATGGAAACAATGCAGACGATCGATTTAAAATTTGCACTGTGCATTGAGTGCTGAAGAATTTACTGTATTAATTTGAATCAAATGCCGATATTTGTGCAATTGCTCCGAAACTCCTTAATATGCACGGAAAAAAGATGTTGGAAACAAAAATAATATATCCGAAACGCAAAAAAGAAAACATATAAATAAGCACTTTCAAAAAACACTTCTATACCACAAATGTATAGAGACCCTAGGGGCAATGATTTCCAAAATATGTAAATATCACCTAAATATGAATAAATAATTAAGCCGTGAAAAAAAATACACGGAAACGATTGTTGACTATTTTTTTATAGCACTAGACCGACTTTACCGTGTGGTAGCCAAATACTCAAAATCACAGCATACGTAGGTTATGTTTTCACTATCAAAACAACATTCCTCGATACTAGCGACAGCAATAAGCCATCAATATCGGAATCCCCCCGCCATTGAAATTCTAATGAGTGCACGACCCGCATCACCCGCTTATAAGAACGCGGTAGACTGAAATCGACAAAACTCGAGCGTGCGAATCAAAATGACGCAGAATACGCGACTGGGCTGTGTTATTCAAGGATTTCGAGAGGATTGTGCCAAAATAATAGCTCGTTTCGCGGCACTCGAAACGGTGAGATTCGAAGGTTTTACCGAGATTTGGAAAGATGCAAATGGTTCTCTAGTTTTCGGGTAAGTGGAAGAAAATATAATACCTCCCGGATAAGTACGTACTGCTCTTGTGGAGTACGCCGTACCAGTACCCTATTTACCATGTACGCCGTGCCAGCACCCTATCTATCATGTATGCCGTACGAGTACTCTATAGATACCGTACACACGTACATGGTACGTACAGTACCGTACACACATACCATGGTGCCTATGCTACTGTATGCGCATACAGGGTACGTACGGTACTGTACACATGTGTATGGTATATATGGTACCGTACGAACGTACAGTACCGTACACATGTGTATGGTAAGTATGGTACCGTACGCACGTATGATACCGTACGTGCGTACACGGTAGGTACGGTATCATACGTGCGTACAGTACTATACGTGCGTACAGTACCATACGTGCGGACAGTACCATACGTGCATGCAGTACCATACGTGTGTACAGTACCATACGTGCGTACAGTACCACACGTACCATGTACGTGTGTACGGTACTGTACGTTCGTACAGTATCATACGTACCATACACATGTGTACGGTACTGTATGGGCCATGTACGTGTGTACGGTACGGTATGTACCGTGTACGTGCGTACAGTACTGTATGTACCGTGAACGTGTGTGCGGTACTGTACACACCATGTACGTGCACGAGATACCGTACCCATCATGTGTGTGCGTACAGTACTGGTACGGTACTAGAATGTTGTACCGTACTGCCACCATTGCCTCAGACGATGGTACAGTACCGCTCAGTGCTACTATCCTACGGCGTACCGGTACCGTACTAGTAACACGTACAACTCCACTGCGTACCAGTACAGTACTTGTACCGTACAGGTATGCCATAGGGTACAATCATACACCGCACCAACAGTACACTTGCTCATCTGCGTTGTACTTGCGACTACAACAGCTCACACATTAAGACAGTTGCAGTTTGCAGGGGACGCAGATCCTTAATGGAGCTGATAGAATTCTGCGAAGACACTCTCGCCGTGGCGAAAGAATTCTTCTTGCCACCCTTGTCCTTCAAGGAACGCATCGGCGGCTTGTACCTGCTCTACGCCCTTTATTTCAAAATGCCCGTCAAGGGGCCGAAAATCCGAACGAAGATGGAAGACTGGCAGGACATAATCGAAATCCGAGCAGAAATAATGCAAGCCGAGCACCACGACGCCGGCTTCGTACTTTCCAAACTAATGTTCGAAAATGCTTTCGTCCATTGCGCGCTGGACAGAGAGGTAACAGCGGCGAAGATCGTATTTACCGAGATCCCCGCGCGGCATATAACAATCACTTTCATCGCAGTTGGGTCTGGAGAAAAGCTATCGATCCAAAGTCCCCAGACTCCGAAATACTTATTCAGTTCTGAGCGACATCAGGGAACTCGCCGGACCACGTGATCTCTTTGATCGTATAAACGTATTGAGCGAGTACTACGGTTCGATCAAGGCCACGGAGATGGATCGACATTGCGAAAGTGCGAAGGGAAACAACGACACGGGCAAATATCTCAAATTGTACGACTCGAGCTTCGGCCGAAAACTTTCCGACAAAGTTGCACAGCTCGAGAATTCGCGAAAACTCAGCGATTTTGGAATCAGGAGTTTACACGACAATAGCGCCGGATACGATACTACCTGGGAAGCCAAAAGCAATGCGCCGCAAGTATTACGAAATTACGCAGCTAGCGGTATGCGCGAATGAATCTTGCCCGATATTTATACTTCTTATTTTTCGCCGCAGACGAAAGAAACACGCGAACAGGAACCGAATGAGATTTGAACTCGATGGTTGTCACGTGGATCCGTCGGTTTCGGAATGTGAGAATTCGCCGGAACCTGTCGTCAGCGCCTCGTCCATTTCGGAATAAATGAAGAGACGCGTATCGATGCGATGCTTTCCAATCGTATTGTTCAAACGGTTGATTTCGAAATTTGAGGAACCATACAATTCCGTCGACGCGTTGCAAAAATAAGAACAGGTAAAAAAAAGTGAACACGAAAAAAAGAAACACAATAATCGTCACCATGCAATTCTCGACCATCACTGGAACGATATCAGGTTCTCGCTACGAGCGACGCGGTCTCCGTTTTTCGCTTATCTTCTTTCAGTAAACCTTGAGCTGATTGTTGTCGTCGAAGCCCGCGCTGTGACCGGCGTTTCTCACAATGAAGCTCGTCCCGTCGTAGTGCATTCTTCGCTCCCCGCGGCGAACGAAGAGGTGAGAAGTTTGGCCGAGCGACGCGGTGCAGTGAAGAAATGGCGTTGTGAGCGAGGCTGTGCCGTTACTCGGCGAAGTCCTCAGCTGGTATTTATTGCTATTCCGCGCGATTCTATCGCGTTCGTCGGCGCAAGGGTCAGATGAGGCAAATACATCGGCCAATGTTTTGATACTCTTTTACTTGCATGTTTCTGCTTTCGTGACTTTTACATAATTACCTGACTAGACCGTCCGGCGTTTGGGAGATTCGAACGTTGTTTATTATCCAATTCTCGACACCTTCGTCCGTCAGCCAGTACTGGGCAGCCCCGAGAGCCGTCGTTGCCTCCTGTAGACACGGAGGACCGTGTCTCGATTCCGAGTAGAAAACGTTCAGCGAAAAGTCCTTCAACATTTACGATAAAAGGGAATCTCACGGATCATAGAGCTTTGAGGCGGGATATACATTTACAACGATCAAAAAATCGATTTCTTCTTTTCTTCGAACGATAGAACTGTATATGTAGAATATTTTCCCAAAGTTTCAAAGCTAAATTCGGAAGACTCAAATGAAGCCGATGGAGTTGAAACTTGGTAGAAATATTGATAATATTGCTTCTACTCCATGAGTAGTTTTTGAAAAATTGAAGAAAAAAACTATTTTGTTTATACAAATTTTACAGAAACTGCGTGAAATGTTGATTTTCTTTGTAATTGCGTGACACTTCATTAAATTTCCATTTGCATTTGAATTACTGTCAAATAGAAACTATACATGTTCTAACTGAAAAGGGTTTTGAATATTTTTGCAAATCTACGGGAAGTTAGACTGCACGGCACAGCGCCGCCATTTTGATGATAAATTAATTTTAACAAATTGTTTTGTATACTTGAATATACCGTTAAAGTATTCCTACACTTTTGTAGATGTAGTATAATAACTTCTTAATTTTAAAAATGCTTCAATAGCGCTCAATTTTTTTTTCGTTTGGATGTTATATCCCGTCTTGACGGTTATCACGAGCAACAATTTACTTGACTCATGTCTGAGAAAGAATCGGTCGTCGTTCTCGTGCCCGCAGCATCGACGAGGTAAACGAGGGCGCACTGTTCCGACGTAAAGCTCACGCCCTTGTACCACATTTTTGCGTATCTGTAACATGTCAAAGCGTCAATAATATGGAGAGTCCAAATCGATATCGTCAATTCGATGTTGCTCGCGCTACTTGTTATTTCCATGAACGTCGTGGGCAACGATCTCTACCCTCGAACCATACTGGTAAATTCTTCCATTCGGGTGCAAAAGTGCGGCCGCTGCTCCCGATCCGCTCAGGGACAATACTATGTTGTTCTGGGCAATAGGGGGAAAAAACGCAAAATTCGGCTGTTTACCCAAACTTACAGATAATTGGAGGATTGTCAACAAAAAAAATGTTATACTTTGAAATTAATGATCCTGACTGCTCGATCGATCGTCAAATCGACCCGAATTCTATTGTGAAGCCGAAGTGATATCGTGCCGTGAGGTGTCGCCATCGCCCCACCGGTGCTTCCACCTGGCGTGCCGATCATTCCTATATCCACGCCATTGTCGTGCTGATGGTCCCGCAAGTTGTCACCGGCGTATAAGCAACTATCTTCTTCTCCGTTATAACATGGCTGGGACTTGGCATTCCGTGGTTGTCTCCATATTGAGAGCGTGGACGAGGGATAATTCGACGTGACTGCGGTCCCGCCGCCACCATTGCCGCTTCTGATCCATTGATCCGCCGAGTCGGAAAATTTCGGCAATTCGTTGTATCTCTGCAATGAATAAGATTAACGTCTTGAGCAAAAATGTAAATGTAGGTTGAAGCTGACGATACTCATGGCAACGTGCACTGCGGTGAATAATTTTCAATACATCTACACAACGAGATGTATATCGATATGTCGCGGTGTTTATCGATATATCGAGATGTATATCGATATATCGAGATGTATATTGATATATTGAGGTGTATATCGATATATCGATGTATCGAGATGTATATCCATATATCTAGATGTATATCGATATATCGAGATGTATATCGATATATCGCGGTGTATATCGATATATTGATATCCATATCGATATATCGCGATGCATATTGATATATCGAAATGCATATTGATATATCGAAATGCATATTGATATATCGAAATGCATATCGATATATCGAGATGCATATCGATATATCGAGATGCATAGCGAATCAGCGTGCAGTCTAGCTTCCCCTAGACTTTGGTTTGCAAAATAGTTCAACAATTTTTTCAGTTAGGACATGTGTAGTTTCTATTTGACGAAAATTAAAATTAAGAAAATGCTAATTCAAGAGAATGGCTCGCAATTACAAAAAAAACAAGATTGCACCCAAAGTTTATGTAAAATTGGATTAAAGAAGTAGGTTTTTAAAATAATTTTTCAAAAACCAGTCAAGTAGAAAGTAGCAATAGTAACAATATATCTACCAAGTTTCCACTCCATCGGCTTTATAGTTTTTGAATAATCATGCACGCTAATTTCGAAAATGCGGTTTTGAGGAAAACGTATTTACAAAAAAATCAACATTTCACGCAAAGTTTCTGTAAAGTTTGTTTTAAAAAAAGTAGTTTTTTAAAACTTATTTTTAGAAAACAATTTTTGTCAAGTAGAAAGTAACAATATTATCAATATTCCTACGAAGTTTCAGCTCCATCGGCTTAATGGTTGTTGAGTAATAATTTTTAGTAACAAAAACGAAGAAAATGCAAATTTAACGGAATGGCATGCACGTACAAAAAAATGCATATTTCACGTAAAGTTTCTGTAACATTTGAACGAAAAAAGTCGTTTTTTTTTTCATTTAAAAAAAAATCTTGTCAAGTAGAAGGTAGCAACATTATCAATATTTCTACCAAATTTCAACTCCCTCGGCTTAATATTTTGTAATTAATCCTGCACGTCAATTTCGAAAATGCAGTTTTGAGAATTTCCTTGCAGAATTTCGCCTTGAAACTTTGGGAAAATATTCAACGTATTTAATTCTATCGTTTAAAGCATAAAAAAGAAAATGGATTTTTGATCGTTGTAAATGTATATCCCGCCTGAAACCATGTTGTGGTTAGGTCGTTGACCATGTTGAATTCGCAAAGGGCGCGTTCGCTAAGAGATTATTGCATGACCCTTGACCCTGTGACCCTTCGCACGGCAAACGACCGATACTAAGTTGACAAAGAGACCAAGCGACGGAAATCTACGAGATTGAGTATATACGTGATGAGACGAAATATCTTGACGTTTCGCTTCATCTATGAGAAAAAGCAGTAAAGCAGATAAACGTCAAATGTTCTAGCAAAAATAGCAATTTTTTCGTATCCCCGTTTTACCGGAATAGCAACTCCACGCGATACGAAATATTGCCCTATGAAGTTTGCTTCATATCGTCTTATGCTTACTACAAAGTTGTTGGCGGCGTCTTCGCGATAGGCTGTGTGAGCCGTGTACAAGGAGCGCGGCCGCATCGGTCCGTTAGCCGTTGGCTGTACATTTGGAATGTTTTTATGGCCCGTGCGGTTCGTAGTGCCTTGTCGTGCCGAAGGTGTTTGCAAACCAAACGTCGAGCCCTCCTTCTGGTATCTTTCACCGAAAGTCTCCACCATTTTTGCCGATTCTGCGACAATTTCGATGATGGCAAATATCAGCGATTCCACGATCGTGTAATTGTATGAATTATTGCTTCATCGTAAGGATTGGACCTACCGCGTTACTAGTTTCGGCTAATTGTTAGTCTTAGTTATTCCACGCGATACCGTTGTTCCGACTTCACGATCAGATGAATCCAAGATGGCTAATATTATGACGACGTTGCATTGAACACGCGACAGCTGAATAAACGGAGGGACCAAACAAAACAACCATCGGGTGGAATCTGTCGTCATGACAAGACACCGATGTTTGCCTTGTCATAGCGCCTCAGCACACAGGGTGACATTCGACAATCCGTCCAATTGGACGAACTTGGGAAAACATTTCTCTATGTCCATATTTCAAATGATTCATGACACTGCCCAATCTCATTGCATACGTTAGGAACAAACAAGTCGGGCCAGCAAGTAAAAAAATATGCTTGCTTATACGCGCAAATTACTTGTTGACCTGACAGGAAATACTTTGCAAATTTAATTGTACAGAATCTAAAGGTGCGAGTAATTTAGTGACGGTAGTGGATACCTTTTACAAGGTATGTATTGAAATATAGTGCACACATGAAAAAATGATTGAGCCTCATACGGGGAAAAGTCGTTTGTCATGTCTGAAACGCGCTCACAAGGTCTGTTCAGAAAGTATCCGACCTGGTCCTGTAGCTGGAGACAGCTAATTCTGATCAGTGGCGACAAGGTCCCCTCTGAAGTACTCCCCTTCGAAAGCTACAACCTCCTTTCATTGAGGGGAGGTGCCTGAGGAAACGGCGAGAAAAACAGGTAAACTTCGGGAATTTTTATTTCGGTTGATCTGAAACATGAAAACGCAACGGATTTTTGAAATATAATATACAAAGGAGTTAGCCTCGTAGGGGTTTTTCATTTGATTGAACCATTGCTTTTTTATGCAACCAAAATCGTCGGAAATTGCGAACAAAAAACGAACGATAAAGTAAAACGGTCGCAAATCCGTCAAAAATGAGATTTTCAAAAAAATCCTACAAGGCTAACTCCTTTGTATATTATATTCCAAGAATCCGTTGCGTTTTCATGCTTCAGATCAACCGACTTCCCGGAATCCTTGGCACCACAAGCCATGTCAACGAACACGTCTGACGCTGACCACAAGAACGGCGCTTCCAGTCGACGAATTTATTTTAAAAAAAAGCCTAAACATACCTGAATGCACATATTTTCCAATAAAAAAACCCGGGTCCAATCGAAACATTAGTTTTTGAGATAATAATTCCCGAACTTTACCTGTTTTCCTCGCCGCGTATACGCAGGTACCTCCCCTTAAATCCCCCACTTTCGGAAACATTGTCTTCACCTTTGGAATCACTCCATCACTCTTTATTAGTAATCACATTCCTTTTTATCTCCTTTACATAATCGAATCTTCTTGCTTTAGAGGTATGTGCAAGATCAACATCACATTACAAATTTCCGGACGGCGCTTTCTCATAGGGGGCGTACGCAAATAACGTAATGCAATTGGGGGGAGGGGGGGCACGGTTTGCGTTACCTCACGATTTTAGAACCGCCAGAAGTAGCAACATTTCTGCATTTTCAACTTTTTAATTTAAAACCCGCGCACCATTTTATCGCGGAATGTTGACAGCTGTGGGGGGCGGAAGGGGGTCCACCTCGGCTTTATGGTCCTACGTACGCGCAGTGGGACGGAATCCCAAGTCTCTGACCAAAAGTCGAAAAATGAAGTTTCGTTCTTGGGGTTTGAAGTGGTCGGTTAGGTCAAACTTACGTAGCTGTGCTTAGAACGTCGCCAAGCCCGTTAAAAAATCTACACAATGGATTCGAAAGGGAAAAGTAAGTACAATATCATCATGAAATTCAAAATTTATTATAATAATGATTTATGTGCTAGCAACAAACCAATGATTCGTCTGAAAATAAACGTAAAATTGCAACGGAAGATTGTAAAAACTTAGAAAAAAGTTCAGTGGCTTCCCGTTTTCTTGCGGCTGGACGTGTTTTAAACTGTAAATTAATTTCCATTTTTTGTAACTTAATGTCAATTAATTCCATTATTTGATGGAAATATAAAAAAAAATCTGCGATTTTATGCGCCACCGCTATTGGTGAAAGTTTTTGTAATGAAAAGGGCATTTTTCTCAATTTTGTTCCCTTGGAAGAAACTCCGGAAGGTTCAAAGGAGTCCGGCAAGTTGGGTCGGCCTTCTTTAGAATTTACCGAAGTTAGTGAGCGTAAAAAACAGAGGAAGACTGAAGAATTGCGTGCAGGGACAAGTACTGAAGAATTGTCTTATGCGACTCAAATGAGCCTTCGAGCGTCTGGCAAATTACATACTGCAAAAGTTGTCCAAGGTGTGACACTGGGAAGCCCATCAAAAGCTAAAGAGAAAAGAGAGTCTCTCAGGTCGGTTTTAGAAACCCCTCTTTCTCTCGATGCTGCACCATCGGTTACAGTTGAAACAAATTTATCACAATCGCAGTACCAGAAAATTCGTAATGCAAGCAGAGAAAATGGCTCCACTTTATTTCCATCGTACAATAAAGTACATAAAGCGAAGCTTAAATATTACCCAACGAAATCAGATAATTGTATAACGGAATGGAGTACCGACGTAAAACTGCATGCTTTGTCGAGTCACACAATTGAAAGAATCTTGTTAACTTAAGCGGATGTGATTAAGAGTTGCTTGCTTGCGCGCTTGCTTCCTTGCTTGCTTGCGTGGTTGCGTGCTGGCTTGCTTGCGTGGTTGCTGGCTGGCTTGCTTGCTTGCTTGCTCGCTTTCTTGCTTGCTTGCTTGAATGCTTG